>JAPXFQ010000601.1:0-390000 GCA_028564705.1 Apricaphanius iberus
GTGTTATTCTGCATAGGGTTTAAACTTTTATTATTCAGAAGGTAAAAGTCTGTTTATATAGCTTGCATGATGGTAAAAATATGTCTGTCAGTATTGTTTATGGGGGTAAGCTTTTAAGTCATAAAACTCTTGGGTAAGTTTTATTGCAAGCTGTAAAAACAGGATGTCTGTAGATTTAGTGTGTTGCCATAAAACCATAAAACTCAGAATGAGCTTTTGACCAAGAGAAAAGACACGTCTCACCATATGACTGCATAATTTTCTGACAGCCAATAATGGCTAAGACACTGTATGGAAATGTTCTGATTGGAGGGAGTAGAAACGCCTAGAGGCCCGGTTTCTATAAAGGTGTAAAATGAAGATCATTCAATTGTCAGATTTCTTTAATTCTGGACCAGAGGAACTACGGGGGCAACTTCCTCTGTAAAACTGCAATTTGTTAATCTGTTCAAAATAAATCTTTAAGAACTGGAAATTGGCTCCATTTTGTCTCTGCTTGAACATGCATTGAATTAATTATGATAATTATTTAATTCAACAAATGGTGACCTCGACTGTGTGCAGGGTTTTGGACCAGGCTCCAGTTATATTTTTTTAAGTTAATTAACGGACATGTATTTGCTCTATTGACAATTTGCGCAGAGTTGCGTAGTTTTTTAATTCTATTGATTGGTTAATCTAACATTGGGTAATGTTGTCATGCAAGTTAAATATGTTTTTTTGTTTTGAGCAGATTAACTATTGCAAGCCCGGAGTGTTGAGCCTGATCGGCTGTCTGTTTCTCTGTTCTGAGCAGGATTGAGTCCTTCTTTACGCTCCGTAGAGAAACACCGGTGCCTGCTGGGAGATGGAGTTTCTTACTCTGCGCGCCCAGTGGGGGCTGCTTGTTCTCCGGAGCGGACAGTGGAGCAGATGGACCGATCTCTTCAACGACTCAAAATCGGAACCAAGGTGCGGATCGGAACTCGACGGGTTGGCCACTCTGCCCAGACAGGACGCTATTTGGGAGCTCCCAGGCTGGCAATCGAAAAAAGATTACAGAAGGGCCTGGGTCGCCCTCTGTTAAATCTAACGGTTTACCTGGGAGAGGGGCTGCGTTCTTTCCAAACGCGTGGCTGAGCACCACGAATTGGAATTGTGAAAATGGTCCGGCATTTTTGGAAAAGGTCCGATGAGGTTAGTGTTTAGATTTCTGCTTGTACAAGGGTGTGTCTATGTGTGTGTGTGAGATGTTTTTTTACGCAGGCGACGTGCTGGTGATGTTGCGTTTTGTGTTAAAATGTTATAGTATAAATAATGAACTCGAGTATAATAAATAAATTAAAATAGATAAATGAATATCTAACTAAATATGATGGATAACTGTAATTAAAAATCTATAAGAATGAGTTGTGAACATTTACGACAGGCCATCAGGGTGGCCGCCCTACGCTAGGTGCTATGGCGGAGCTAATTCTGTGTGAGTTTTTGCTTGATAGCATGGCTAACATACGACAGCTTTGACTATATGTTTTGATAAATAAATTAGTGGTAGTAGGCGGTTTTCTGCCATCTGTTCGAGTCTTTTGAGTGGTTTTCTGGAGGCCGGCGCCAGGAAATTTCTCAAAGCGGACTACGGAACTTATAACAGATTGGTGTAAACCTCTGCGAGAAAATAATTAATACGGTCTAAAAGTCACCGCTTATAATGTTGTGTTTTTTGTTAATGGTTTTGGCCTGTAACGGACGTAGTTGAATCGGTGTTTGCTGTGCGGGACGGCTGAAATTGGAGACATATGTTTCAGTCCAGGGTGGACGAACAGGAGAATGTTTGTTCGTGCCGAATTAATATTTGGTACAGTGGTATAAATTGTGCGGATAAAGTCCTGGTATTGCGGTAAGTCATCTTCTAAAGTGTGTGTTGCGATGTTCTGGAGTGTTTTCGCCGTACGTTTTTGTACTGTTTTACGTTTCGTTGCAAAAAGAAAGCTAACGGTAGCACGTTGCTGTAGGCTTTTGTGCTAAGCTAGCGGTTTTGCTTTTGTGTGTCAATATGTTTTGTGCTATTAATCCTAACTGCATGGTCTGTGCGTAGCAAGCTAAAAGTTGATTTTGGATAGAAAGTGATTACAGACTCCTGCAAACGATTGCCTTGTTAAGACTTAAACTTATTTGGATTTTTGTTAACTTTTTCTGGTTGAGTAAGAGGTAAAACGGCCTCAAGATAACTGCTCAGATAACTTTTGTTTGCTACTCCCTTTCGGCAATGTTTTAGCACATTTTCTACGAAGGGCAATTTAAGGTGTTTCATGTTTAACTGAACTGTTACGGTACGGAGATTAAAGATTAAGAAGTACATGCTGAATTTGGTTAACTGCTTTAGCCTGAGAAGGCTCGATTGATTACATGAGGAGAGCAATTATGCATGTTATAATTAAACGCAAATGGCTGAGAACAGTTACTCATGAGTCGATTCTGACTTGGTGAAGTTTTAATTTTTGATTTCATCTTTGAAATTAAAAAGAGGGGAGTGTATAGTCAAAATAAAAGTTGCATTTTTTGAATCTTTAAGTAGGTGGATTTTTTGCTTTTTTGATTGATCTAAGCAGGATTTGTTAAGTTGGCCTAAATAAAGATAAAGCTATAAGCAGTAATTATAAGAATTTAACGAAAAGCAAACGGTGTTAATTGGAAAGCAACAAACTGGTCTAAATTATTTTTTTAAGCACCGTGTTGTATGATACAGAGAATGAATTCTTTCTGTGATTTAAATAAGTATAATTTATGCTAAAATTATGTTTGGCTTATTTCTGATGGCTCTATAGACTTTAGAACTATAGCTTGGTCTCTGAATAAATGATCTAAAGGAGACTGATGTTAAATTATTTAAACAATTGAACATTCTTAATGATTTTGTGGACACTCAAGGCTTATTGGAGTTATCAAATTTCAACTGGGGCTCAAGAAGTAACCCAGTACATTTCAATTCCGTTACAAATTGAATGTTTTTAACATGCAAAACAACACTTATCATAGTGATATTTTCTAAACTAGTGGGATTTGAATGTTTGAGTTTGAAAAAAAGAAAACATTAAAACACAGAGTCATCTTTAAGTAATCAGTTTGTTTTTAAACAGGCTGGGGATAAATTTGAATTGGTCTAAGGATTGAAAGTAATGAATATCACGGTGATCGAAATGATGGTTTAATTTGGAAGTAAGAAGTAAATTCTAAATTCATTTATTCTGATCGTGTAGAGGCAAAATGTGATTGGACCAGCTACATGAAATAATTTTTACCATATATTTGAATACACATTTTGTTTTGACAAATAAGAATTGGTTTTAGTTTTAAAGTTTAAGATTAATCTTTCAGATGTTATTTATTGATTGTTAGCTAGTTTACTTGATGCTGAGAGTAAATTTACAGGTCCTAAAACATTTTGGAACAGTTCTGATCATAGAATAATGGCATAATATATCATTTGATTAGTGGGGACTCTGTAACTGACAATTTATTTAGATTGTTTTGATTTTATTTTTTCTTATTTTTATTTTTATTTTTCTCTCTCAACCTTTATATATTTGGTTCGACTTGGATTCTGACCCAGATTTCTGAACTGCGGTCTGCTTATTAATTAGAACTTTGGAAAAATGTTAATTTGAGAAGCTGGATTAAAGAAAACATGATTCAGTGGTAATGTATTTGACATCTCTAGAAGCTTCAATTTAATTTGGTGTTTATCATTGGAGAAAAGAAAAAAAAAAGAAGCCTGAGAGGAAAAGAGGGATACTGAAAAAATGCTGGTTTTTAGTTTTTATTTTTTATTTTTTTATTTTAATGCGACTAGTTTTTGTTTAGAGAAATCTCATCTCTTGAACCTCCTTTATTGAATTTTTTTGTTTTGTTTGACTGCTAAGGGGAATTAGACTACTATGTATCCTACAAAAAATTAAGAGGAGTTTTAGTTGCAAAAATCAGTTTGACTATGTTCGATTCCCTTCACAGAATCGGACAGATGTTTTTGAAGTATGAAATGTTTTCATTATTTTCAATCAAGAATATTTGGGCAAGTGAGCACATTTGGGTTTGTTTAAAGAGGAATCATATAAGCAAAAGTACTTTGAATTTATATTGGATTGTGTTAAAGAAAAAAGTACTTTAGGTTTGGCAATATTTATAGGGAAACTGTTTTGTCAGTGATTTAAATCTTGGATTTTTCTTTAGAAATATGGATAGAATTTGAAGTATAGCAAACTGAAGACTGTTTTTTGTAAACTATGTTGTGTTTATCAGTCAGTACTGTTCTCTGATTTTGTTTTAAACATTTTATGTTTTTAATTTTGATATTTTTTGTCTGAGCCAGCTTGATAGAGATCCAGTACACTTAAGTGATGGGGAGTTGGAGACTGGATCTTTGCAGATGGTTATTGACTTTATTTTTGTTATTGCAATGTT
Organism: Apricaphanius iberus; assembly: GCA_028564705.1. Lineage (NCBI taxonomy): Eukaryota > Metazoa > Chordata > Actinopteri > Cyprinodontiformes > Aphaniidae > Apricaphanius > Apricaphanius iberus. The sequence continues at coordinate 4,438 of JAPXFQ010000601.1, forward strand.
TTAGTGGTGCTTTAGCAATATCTAACAGAAAAATCCAGCCTTTTTGTTTGTTTCTTTTTTAATTTAATTTTATTTTTCTAAGAACTAAGTGTGTTGATAAAATATTGCGATGGTCAATCTTTATAAATGTTTAATTTACACATGAGATGGAAGAGACATTTATCAAATTGACAAAATAGAGAAAGGCATTGCATTGATAAAGTATAGAATATAAATTGGATGAAAAATGAAGGAATCATTAATTAAAATAAGCAGGGGAAGAATTAGAACAACAGTTTAATTAGACGTATAAGGATTAATTATTATTCCTGGTGGAGAGAGCAAACCTATTAATTGGTATATTTTTACCAGAATTAATACTGAAGAAATTATTACTAGTATAACTGATTGAAGTAAAATTAAAATAGAGCCCACATAGGCAGTCTGAGTGTGGAAGATATTTAAATTCAGCATTCGAGGAAGGAGACTAATGAATATGAAAATAGAAAGTTTAAATAAAACTTGATTTGAATAGGCTGAGAGGATCGACTCTCTGTCTGTCTTTTTTTTTCTTCCTCTAATTATATATTTTTTCTCTTTTTCTCATCCCGCAACAGAGACCCCTCAGATAACATTCTTGAGATGTAATTTATGTTCCTGGGGAGATAAGATGGGTGGGGGTGCGTGGGCTGATGACGGATAGTGCCAGGCGCCCGCCATAACTGCCAAAGAAAGACACATCTATACGACCAGCGCAGAAGTTCGTCTCTCTTGTGCTCTGCTCCCACACAGGGGGGCACCAGTGACTGTATATTTTCAGGGGTGAACTGGAGGACACCCTCAAAGGAGCACGTTTCCTCATGCTGAGCTGAACTTTCAAGGACAATATGTGTGAATTCACTTGGCTGGCGTGAGATGGACAGTTTCTGCTGAAGAAGTGATGATCAAAGACTGTTGATTCAATGTCACTGTTGCTGAATTAACCACAAGAGTTTCTGTTTGTCTGATCAAAGGTGGCCGAGGTTCCTTGAACTTTGATAACCCCATGCCTTCCCCAGGATTATCTCCAGGTAAAATACCACCATTTACCGGGAACAAAATTTGGAAGGAAAAATTGGGCCGATAGCAGGGGGTTGCTGGCTGGTGAGAGAGAAATTTTTTTTTCTTATTTTTATGTTTTCATCCACAGGGATGTACTGAATTTAAGAAAGGATATATTGTAATGGAACAGACACAAGTGTCTTAAACTTGATAAATAAAATAAGTAAATGAAAGAATCAATTTGGGTGAACAAGCAAATGGATAGTAATCAGTTGAACTGTAGACAAAAAGTAAACTCTTGAGCCTGCTCTTGCTTTTACATCCATTAATGAGGGAGGTGTTTTGGTTTAGTTTTTAGGAAAAACAACGGTGTTGTACCAAAATAATATGGATTTGCTCTTTCCCCAGGGATTACTTTTAATTAGATGGGTGAAATAATTTCTCAGCACAATACAGTTGGATTAGATTGAAAAGGAGTGATCACAGGACCGGATCAAAAACTGTCATTTTTTAGATGTTTACAAGCTTATGCCCCCAGGATTCAGCAGCACGTGAGGAGCACACAGTCTCCTCTGGTCACAGCTGACTACAGCTGCTGAAGGCGTCCAAGGTACAGCTCCAGGTCGAAGGCGTGAGGAGTCCAGTGGTTCAGCCAGTTCCAGATGACAGCTGGGAACACACACAAAGTGCAGCTCCACGCCAACGACGAACCTGGTCGAGGATCAGCAGGAATCTATCTAAAGAGGGTCAAGAAGGTTTTGACCAAGCTGAATCGGAAGCTGAGGCCACAGGCGGCGGAGCCTAGCTCACCCAGAAGGTTGTTTGGGTGGTGATATTACTCATCCAGTGTGATCTATGTGCCAATGAATGAGATGGGCAATTTGAAATTGCCATCTCAAAGAGGGATCTACAGAAGAAGATCACAACTCACCAATCAGCTGCACAGCAGGTTTTGACCACCCCACATCGGTGGGGTAAGCTATTGGAAGAGGGACCAGCTGTGCATTTGTGTTTAATGGGGGGAAATGCTCAATTAATGAAGTAATTGGCATTTCAGAGAGTGGTTATCTGCATATATGGGAGTAAAACTGGAACACTAAAAAATAGGAGCCCTCCACACTGATCAGCTCTGTACATCGCTCTCCAGCTGCCAGGTGCCATGGAGGGGGCTATAATGAGAGTGAAGAAAGAGGAACAGAATACAAATATAAAGACTGAACATTTATTAATAATTTTTTGCATTTTACAGGTTGTTTAACTATTTGATTAACTATTTTATTCACAAGTGCAGAATTGTTAATATTGCCTAAGAGGGTTTCTGAAAGAATTTTAATCAGTTAATTTAATTTCTTAATTTCCAGTTGTCTTTAAATATTGCCTAAGAGGGTTTCTTAAAGAATTTTATCAGTTAATTTTATTTCTTAATTTCCAGTTGTCTTTAAGGTTGTATTAAGGTTTGCATTAATAAAACAAAAGGGTCTACTAGAGGAAAGACTAAATAGACTCGAGGATTACATTTTTAAAGGGTTCTTAATACCTTCTATTTCACAGGTTTCTTAACACGTTAGGTTTGATTTATTTCAGAATATAACATAGTAAGAATGTATTTGTTCATGGATTTTCTAAGCTTCTTCCACGAGTATTAACATGTATCAAGTCAGATTTAATTATCTCTTCACATGTAAGACATTCTTATACATTTTTGGGTTTTTGAATTAGTTTTGGGAATTGTTAAAATAATTTTTTTGTATAATGCCAAAAGAGGGTGAATTTATAATTAACAGATTTACATTTTTTAATGGGAGTTAAGGTTAAAGGTACTTTAACAGTTTGTGTTTTGAATTTTAATCTGGAAGTCTTGTTGTGGTATCATATGAAAGACTTCATGTTTTAAACTGATGAAATTTCTTGGATTTGATTTTTTGCATTCTCAAAATGCTTTACAGGTTTTGATCTTAAGTTCTAAACACTTACCTTGAAGGAGAGTACAGAGAAGATATCAATCTATTTTCAAAAAAAGATTGAAAAGAGGGAATTGTGGTGTTATTCTACATATGTTTTAAACTTTTATTATTCAGAAGGTAAAAGTCTGTTTATATAGTTTGCATGGTTGTAAAAAATATATATGGTCTGTCAGTATTTGTTATTGGGATAAGCTTTTAAGTCATAAAACTCTTGGGTAAGTTTTATTGCAAGCTGTAAAAACAGGATGTCTGTAGATTTAGTGTGTTGCCATAAAACCATAAAACTCAGAATGAGCTTTTGACCAAGAGAAAAGACACGTCTCACCTTATGACTGCATAATTCTCTGACAGCCAATAATGGCTAAGACACTGTTTGGAAATGATCTGATTGGAGGGAGAAGAAACGCCTAGTGTCCTGGCGAGGCCCGGTGTCTATAAAGTTTGTGAAATGGAGATCATTCAATTGTCAGATTTCTTTAAATCTGGCCCAGAGAAACTAGGGGGGCAACTTTCTCTGTAAAACTGCAATTTGTTAATCTGTTCAAAATAAATGTTAAGAACTGAAAATTGGCTCCATTTTGTCTCTGCTTGAACATGCATTGAATTAATTTTGATAATTATTTAATTCAACACTAGCCATTTGTGGTTCCTCCAGTATTCCCCAGGTTATTTCCTGAGCCTTACCTTCTCCTTGTCTTCCATCTCCAGGTATCGGTTTCAAGTCCTCTTACTCATCAGCTTCAGATTCCTCATCTTCAGTCTAACACCTCTTTTCAAGGATTACCAGGTTAATCTCCTTGACTGTCCGGCTTTCTCATTCCATCTACTTTCTCCTGCTGCAAACCAATCCACTCACCTTGATCTCCGTCCATACTCACCTTTGTCAGTTGCAGTTCCCAAGCACCTTCAGGATTCACAGTAATCATTATTTTAATAACTTTTTAAACTCATTCTGGTCTCCTGAGAGTTTCTGGTATATGAGTCAGGCAGATATCTAAAACCATGACACATAAAGAGCATTTACAATGCTGTGGCAAATATTAATACTGTTGTTGATACATTGGAGAATACTGTGGTCAGTTTGTAACTCAAAAAACCTAGAGCTACCTTAGCTAGTTCTGTTTTGATTAAAAATAAAAATGTTACCTGCCCACATAAAGGTAATAGATACCTTAACCCTTTTACCCTGTTACTTACCTTGTTCCATCCTAAAATCATGTGTTTGGAAATTTGATTATAGAAACAGTGTTTAAAGTATGTCTCTAAATGTATATTAATGTATAAATAATAAATACAATGAAATGTGTTTTACATGATTGCACAAATTTAAAACTCAGGCCATGACTGTGGGGTTTTGAGTATGAAATTCTGAAAAGGCTATTCTTTAGAAATATTTTAGGCCTATAACCGTTTAATGATTTTAAAGCTAACTTCATTATGGATGTCAAAAAACAAAACAAACAATCTCGAGAAAAAGAAAAAAAAACATACTATCAGTGAGATAGCAAACCGATTCCATTGATCTTTTAAAATTCAAAATTTCTGAACATTAAATTCTTGCAAGTCTTGACGAAAGAACATTTCCATTACAGGATGGACATTAAAATTAATTTCAGTTCATTGTCTCATTCTCTGTTGAGACAGAGCAGAACCATTAGATAAATTGCATATTTTCATTAGAGATCTTTTTTTTTAGCTGTTCAAACGTGTAGCTCATTATTACCTTTGAAAGAGTATATATTCACAGAGTAATATTATTTTGGAACAAAGCTTTTAAATTATTAGCTCTAGCTAAGTAAGGTGTTGAAATGACCAATACTCTGCCTGAACCTCTGTATTTAAAGCAAGATTTTAAATGATTTTTACCTAAGGAGAATGATGCATGGACAACAACTAGTATAACAGGGGGATTGGTTAAATAATTACAACAAATACAATAACATCAGAATGAATTAAATTAAGTTAATCATTGTGTTTTGTACTAATGAAGAATGAGTGCAGAGAACTACAATCAAAGTATTAATACCACATTATGGCCACAGCTCTGCAAAAATGGTGCACAATTCTGTTAGAGGAAAAAAAAAGTTCCATAAGTCATAACCAGGAAAACAAGACAAAATGTTACATTCTCTAAATTCCCGATAATACGACGGCTGGAAAACAGCTGGGATAACTGGTCTTAAAGATAATTGTCACTTAAAGAAAACATTTTGTTGTAAACATTCTGCTTATAAACTACACCTGCAATTACCCTGGTGATCTGGCTGTTGACTCTTTGCTGAAGTTATCTATTTGCTGAGACAGAAGTGGTCTTTTCTCTGATTCAAGTAATACTTTCCCTTAACCCCGAAATCCATGTTTTCCCACTGTGCTAGTGGACAACTTTCCTTTCAACAAAAATATATTTTTTCTATCCATATATTTTTTTTCTTGAGCTTACTCACATAAACTACTCACAATAAACTACTCAAAAAGTTTATTTTTACTTCACACTATTAAGATTTTTCGCTTTTCTTCCTCCAAAGTATGATAACCTATGGCATTTAGGTAATGCATTTACTCAATTTACTCAAAAGTATATTTAGATCATACTATTTAGGTTGTTCTGGCTTAGCAAGGCTGAGAATAGCATTACTTTGGTGAAGGTGATTTTAATTAGCATACAGTGATGCCAACCTGCATCTACACACAAACCCACTGGCACAATACGACTATCCCTTTCTCACTGTCGCACTTCTCCCTCCTCTCTTCTTTCCATCCAGCTAACCCAGCAAATGTTTAAATTTCACGACCAAGTAAGCAAGATTAATTAAAAAGATAATCTACAGGCTGAATATATTTCACAGTTAGCTAGGCGGCTGTTAAAAATTGCTGTGCAGTTTTAAAGTCAAAAGTAAAGCATTGACCTATTCGTCTGCATCACTGAAACAGTCATTAGGCCAATTAAGAACATGAAGACAATAAAATCCTCATTGCATGCGAAACACTTAACACTATAATATACTTCGTTAATGTAATGTATGGTAATTAAAGAAAAAAGCAGGGTTAGATTTATGTTAGCTGTGAATGTTTAATCTGAATAGCTTTAAATGTAGATGTTTTGCTCATCAAAGAGTAACTGAGCAATACTGTTCAATTGAAATCATTTTTCCCAGTGAATTTAGATGACAATTAATGTATTTCTTTTTATCAACCATGCTTTTTTACATCCTCCATTTTAATCAGTTCATAGATACAAACAGAGAATTTAAAGTGATTCAAACATGTATTCATTTCAAATGAAATGTGCCAGACTAAGAGTTAGAAGAGAAAGAAAACGAAAAAAGGAAAGGGGAAGTTTTGGAGACCAAAGACACAGCTGTATTCCTAATATAAAAGTTAATACTAGATATCCACACACAACATATTTATTGAAATGCATTTCAAATTGAGTGCATAACACAACCATATGGGGTCACAAGTCTGTGATACATTGTGATGGTAGCAGCATTAGATAAATCCAAAGATTTTTTCAGTAAGGGCATCAGACGTAAAAGTCCAATCAAACATGCAACAATTTTTGGAAGCATTCTGTGAACTTTAAAACTGACAAAATTATAGGAAGTGAAAAAAAATGTTTTAGGTTGTCAATTGCAAAATCTTCTGAAATTGAATTTTGTGTTCTGCGGAAATTACAGCAGATCCTCTGAGGAGCGTCTGACTTTCTTTAATTGATCTGAACTGTATCAAATGATTTCTGTTCCTGCACTAAAATAAGCATTAACATTACTAAAACAGTAGAAGTTCCTTTTACGGTAGTCAGAGGGCCCAGTGGCGCCTGTCAATGTGGCCCAGGGCAGCTGTAGGGACAGTGTAGCTTGCCATACTCAGTGTGTGACTGTGTGTGTGAATGACTGAATGTAGAGTGACTGAATGTAAAAGCGCTTTGTGACCCTCTGGCCTAAAAAGCGCTAAACAAATGCAGGACATTTACCATGATCTATCTGTATACAGTGGGCCCCCACCCGTTCACTTTTTTTCTGGCAGCCTCCGTTACATAGGCCACTCCTGGAATACTTGCTTCTGAATCATATTTACATTATATAAATAAAATAAGGCCCCAAAAAATAAAGTATATTCACATTGGGAACGAGAAATACGTGCTTCCAGTATGCCTGCTTTCATTTTGGAAGAGTCCTGAGTGTGGAGGTCTGCAGCCAAATATGTAGGTTACTTCTGGTATAGTCGCCTTTATATCATATTGACATTATATACATGAAATGAAGCCCAAAGAAATAAAGAATATTCACATGGAGAACGACAAATACGTGCTTCCAGTATGTCCGCTTTTACTTTGAAAGGCTACGTGATGCCAGTATATCTGCTTTTATTTCGAAAGGCTTCGAATAAAGTTCCGGTCCTGACAGCGGAGGGGGACCTGACAGTGCAGGTCTGCAAGAAACGGTCCTGAGAGCGGAGGTCTGCAGCCAGACCCCTCTCCCAATATCCGGTTCCATAATGGCACCAGATCTGACATAAATGGTAGTAACCAGACTGAAAAGCAACGCATTTTACTGTGCTTTATTTCATTTCTTTCTTTTCCAGAGAAGTCAAGCGCTATGGCGTGTGGGCATACCATCAGCCAAGAGTGATTCCCTATATCACCAGAAAAGGCTAACATGGCTATATTTTTGCAAATAAATTGCAAAAAGTTAAGGCTGTCAAACTTAACGCATTAACGTCGGTCGATTGATTGCTAGAATATTTTTTTTTTTTTTATGCAGTTAAGGCATACACAAAAAATCGCCCTGTTTATAATTCACCTCGCAACACATCAGTTCTGACTTCCTAACCAGCTAAACTGCATGTTGTTTTTCAGCAGCATGTGTGTGTGTCTAAATGGCATATGAGTAGATTATTATTGGCGTATGGGGTTGATATGGTTATAGAGGTCACAAGTTGTCTGTGGGAATTTTCTTTACCGTCCACTTGGGTTGTCAGCATGCTGTACGCGGTGCAGAGTATAAACTTGCCATATTTATGTTGATTTATGCATGTGGTTCACTGTATAGCTTCCGTATATTTCAGAGTGAGTTACTGCTGCATTCAAAATATGCCATACTCCACTAAACTGATGTTTTCAAACTTAAATTAGTGCAAATTCATTTGTGGAAGAAGCTGTTCACATTTTCACAATAATAGCATTAATTTCCTGTTGTGCTAAACTGGAGAGTCTGCTAATTGTGACGTTTTGTGATTTATGTGATGTTTAACACAGGCTAGTGATATTCAAAATTTAAGTTTATTCATATATTTTGGTTAGTTCTACCTGTATTTGTTATTATTTTTTTTTGCCATATTCTCCTTTATTTACACTGGAAATTATAGTTGTTGGTCATATTTAAGTATAGTTTTTAATTCACAGCTACCCTGTGATTAATAAAATCGAAATGTTTAATCTTTTGACATCCCTACAAAAAAAAAAGATGGTTTTTGGACAAAGTTTGCATGTTTTCCATTCTTTAAGCACTGTTTCGAGCACCGTTTCAGCACCAGCACCGTTTCAAAAATACCGTTTTGGCAACAGTATCTGATAAAACCTAATCGATACCCATCCCTAGTCATATATGATCATATATGATCACCCAGAACAAATATAAAACTAAATTACACCAAATATCTTTGACATTATATTCAATACACATGTATTCTGTATTTTTTTTGTATGACCAAAAATGTTTTATATTTTCTGGAACTTCCTTCAGAAATTGTAACAGATTCTTCTTCTTTGGTGCAATCCAACACAACTTGTTATTTTACTGTGGCTGTTTCTCCACTAGCAAGCTTGATCAGAACATCGGTTGTCTTTATTGTTCCCTGGATGTCAGATAATCCTCTTAAGAAAAAACTGTGAGTCCAAAATTGGGTTTTTCTCTCATCAGTCATCTCCAAAGACGCACACAAGCAGCACACATTGGTAGTACATAAACCTCACACTCTAAATGGGGGAGATGAATAAGATTTGACAAAATGGTCCTCAATCAATGTCAATTAGTGGCTAAAACATTGTGATCTCTCTGGGGTTTGTACTTGAGACTATATTCTGTGTAGATATTTTAGTGGGCTGCTTGTGCAAAGCTCTGCACTAGCCTTCATATTGCCATGCTTCATTTATCTGCCATTAACAGAATTAATGACTGTGGGTTTCTGCCAGGGAGAAAATATGGCCTCTTTCCAAAATAATGGTACAGTAAACAGCTCTGTGAGCAACTCAAAAGTTGCTGAGAGCTGAAGGTGCTGGAACGATAGTGGTGAGAGAAGTGGATGTAAATCAGGATTAGAATTAATGACACATGCTGAGAAGGAGGAAAAGAAAAAAAACAAGATGAGCAAAGTGATGTAGATAGGACAAATCATTAATAGAAAACAAAACTTGCAAGACACAAGTAATTGGTATCTCTGGCTGAGTGACAAATGGGACCGAAGAGATGGAGAGGCACAAACACAGATGGTAGCCCTAAATCTGGATTAAAATAAAGACCGGTTGTGATAACTGTTTTTAGATCTTAGGTTTCATGGCAATTAAAAGATGTATAATTTCTGCTGTCGGGGGTCAAAAAATCCTTTTTTTAACCAACACAACATCCACAGCATAATAATGTCAATGCCATTTGGCTCTCTGGTAGGATTTGCTGAAGTTGTGTCCACAAGGAATCAAACTGTCATCATGTTTCTTTGGTAAATGAATATATTTTGTCACTTTGCACTATCCAAGGGACCCTTTTTCCCCAGCCTAGAAATTAGATTTTTCTGACCAGTTTTCAAAACTTAGATGAAATAGCAGAAGAGAACAGTGGCATACTTGTACATACTTTTATATTTTGCACATCAACGGACAGCAAGAGGTTTTTCCTACACTTAAAAGATTACAGTATCTTTGAAAAAAAAAAGATACAAAGGGGGCTTCACAATCATGCAGTGGGTAGCACTGTTGCCTTGCAGCAACAAAGTCCTGGGTTTGAATTCCGGCCCAGGGTCTTTCTACATGGAGTTTGCATGTTCTCCTTGTGCATGTGTGGTTTCCTCACATAGTTCAAAAACATGACTGGTAGGTTAATTGGTCTCTCTAAATTGACCTTAGATGTGACTGTGTGCGTGCATGGTTGCTTTTCTTGTCTGTCTGTACGTTGCCCTGCGATGGACTGACGTCCTGTCCAGGGTGTACTCTGCCTTTTGAATGCTGGAGATAGGCATTAACCAAACTAACAATGAGATTATCTGAGCATCATCTCAAACCTGAAATCTGTACCCAATGTTTATCCTTATCAGCAAAAGAAAAAGTGTACTACAGAGTTACAGAGCCATTGATCACATCTTTGACTGCATTTTAAACAGCAGTAACATCTTAAAATAACAGCTCCTCTCCAGTAAAAAAAAAAAAAAAGTACCTTAAACCTTAACCTTGCATTCTCTGCCAATTTTGATGCTCACATATGTATTCCAGGTCTATCCTGCTCTGTTGCACAATACAACCTGGGTATGCCACTTTACCCATATTTTTTATCTTATTGACTACACAGTTCTCTGTATTTGTAACTATTTCCATAATGTATTTTTTTCTGAATTCTTAAATTGTGTTATGTTCTTGCTATTGCTGCTGGTACAACCACATCTTACCTTGTGGGACATTAAAGGATTGTTCTATTCTATTCTATGCACCAAATAACAGTCTCAACAGTCTCACTGTGTATACCAAATAATGCATCATTTGCCGTTACCCCCTAAAAAAAACAAACAAAAAAACAACAATAAAATAAAAGATCTAGACAGAAAGAATAAAATGTATTTTTTTTTACCGATAGCCGATAATATCCATATCATCCGATTATATCAGTCGGGCCCTAGTGTAGAGAACCACAAAACAGATCGCTGTGTTGGTATACATGCGTTTTTAGAATATTCAGAGTATTCAATGAGTTGCACTTCTAATAAAAAGCTTGTTTTTCCGCTAAATCAAAACTTACATTCTATCATTTATTGCTCCTTGAGGGGGGGCAAGTTCACAAGCTCAAGAAAATAAACTCTTGTTTAACAGAAACTGCACTGTAATGTTAGGCAGACTTGCCATAAAAAGTCAGCACCTCTTGCTGTCCTGGTGGGGAATTGCTTTGCAACACACAAAAACCAATGGAGAACGAAAAACATCTCTGTCAGTATGTCTGTGTCTGGGCGGAACCGTGCTGAAGGAGAAGTATAAACTATGCTTATATCAATTCATAGCAACACACCAGATTAGACGTTCAGTAACAGTAATAGCATTTTATCAACGGAAACAGTAAAAAAGGACAGCATTACCTAACACCTTTCTTTTAAACCACATTATTCCCAACACTGGTCTCTGCTGGGGAGGACCCAGTCTGCTTTCTGGTTTCCTTCTGTTGTTTATCACACACATGTCCTGCGCTGCCTTCTGTTGCCTCCACTTTTGACTTGAGAAATATTTCTACAGCCTACCAGCCAGCCACCACCTTCCTTTCGTCATTGACACCTTTTAAAGCTTCAACATTTAGATTCACTCCTGAGTATATAGCCTCTTTGGTGTCTGTGTCTCATTGCTGGATTCTGCTGCTGTTTTAGTCCTGGTTCCTGCAGTTTTCCCTTGTGGTTCTCTACAAAGCACTAGTCCTTTCCCCCTCCCATCCTCTTCACTACCTGCATGGCATCTGTTATACAAAGATGATGATAAAACATAAGCAGCAAGCTTGCAAACCTCACCATTTATTATTGTGCGAAATCCTGCTTATTCTGATTAGTGACTTAACGGCTACCTCCTTCAGGTATCTCTCTATTTATTTTATTTAAATGTTGTGATATCATCTACAGCCCTTCTGCTTTCTTCCTCAAGTGTTTTGGAATATCTAATCTAACTCACTGTTTAGTGCTTTTCTCGGATTTGCATGTTTCCCTGATATTACACCCTCTGTTAATGTGTTTATCTATCGTTTGTTTGTATCAATTTCTCCGCTCTCATAATGTGGGCTAATTGGACTTGAAAAAGAAAAAGAAAGGGTTTGACATTGAGTATAAAGTCTGTCAATTCCACAAATGTACTTCTAAAAAGGAGAAAGAAAAATTAAGAGGATGTGTTTGGTAATGTGTAATGACGAATCTAAGAAAGAAAAAAAAGCAACATTTGCTAAGGCTGTAGTAGATAAATGCTGTGAATTAGTGGCCCCTCTACACATGTTCTCTGTTTTTGCATTGTAACATAATAAAAAAAAGATAATAAGTTGGAAAGCTATTTGAAATTATAATTTAATTTAGAAAAGGGAAAAAGCACCATAACTTTCTACCCTTTTTAAGACCATGAATATGTTTAATTTTACAAGCAGCTACCTGGTTTTCTTCCTACTAGAAATAAAACAAGAAAAAGTATCTTAAATAAAACCTGTTGCACAGTATGAAGTCAACTAAATTTTTCCAAGCAACAGATTTTTGATACAATCTAATTGAATTCAACAACAGATGGAAAACAAAGTTACTGACATCTATGGGTTGACAAATGGTTACTGAGTAATTTCTAAAGCTTTGAGACACAAGAGAATCAAGAAGCAATTTCCACTAGAATCATCAACAGGAGCGACGTCTCATGAAGACTACACTGATGACACATCCAAGAGGTCAAAAAAGAACCCAGAACAGCATGTAAATCATCTTGCAAGGTCAAGATTTGTGATACTGACAGGCTCCTATCAAATAAGACTGAAAGTTGGAATTCAATTAAATGCTGCTTCAACAAAATAGCAGTGTAAGGATCTAAACAGTCTTGCAAGCAGTTGCACTTTATTGTCTACCATCTCCCAAGTCTATTTGTTTTTCAGTCGACATCCTGAAAAAAATCTAAAATACTTTTTTCAATATGTTCTTTGTTTTTAACCATAGTCTTGATCAATATCTGATCTGTACTATACTTTTAAAATTAACACCACACTGAGGGCTCTGCCTGTAAAATGTTACTTTGAATGGCTTATTTAGTGTGCCCTGTAAAGGACTAGTCCAGGGTGTACCCCGCCTCTCGCCCAATTACTGCTAGAGATAGGCACCGAGCCCCACACAACCCTGCATAGGATAGGCGGTATAGATAATGGGTAGATGGGTATCTTTAGTGTTGAATATTACCTCTGCTTTCAACAGGAGGCGTACGCGGTGTATAACATAGCACAAGCAACACCCCCCGTCTGTTTTATGCAGGAAACATAAAATAAACCCACCATTCACTGTAAAAAAAAGTACTAATATTTGTGTCTATACATTCCATACCTTCTCCTTTTTCATATTATCCTTATAGAAAGGATCACTAGTATCTTTTGACTTGGTTGATTCTCCACTTCAATCATCCGTGTAAAAACTCAATAAATTAAACCCACAGACCGTTGGTGTTACGAATGGATAAAATTAAGTCCCTAATAACTGGCATGTGCGAAGTTGCTGTCCAGGATCTTAAAATTGCAAGATGAGATAAACATCGTTTTGAAGGAAGAAGACTGTGATCTTGCCTACAAATGTTTACTGTAACAAGTTTTTAAAGAAAACTTGCAAAACAGTGGTGTATTTCTAAAAGCAATATTTAATTAACCAATTCATTGATGCAATGCACAAAGACACACCTCCACCTGGCAGATGGGACATCACAGCAGGCTCACACCAGTTACTGAAAAGTTGTGAAGAAAGAAGAACTCAGTTTTGCAAAACAATCTTTACAATTGTGGGAGGTTTTGTGTGTGTGTGTGTGTGGGGGGGGGGTTCTTTATGTTTTAAACCAGTTGTGGACAACGAGGCAATGAACATGTATTGAGAGCAATGTTATATATTGCTACTCAGTAAAAATAATAATGAATAAAATAATAAAAATTTATTAGTTACACTGGGGGGTGAACCTTGTCCTTTAAACCAAAGGGGGAGCCAACAGACATAGATTGGGAACGGTTGAGATAGAAAATGAAAAAAAAAAAACAACGCTGTGAAATATCATGTGACTAACAAATCATCATGACCAATTTTCTACCACTTTGAACAGCTTCTTCGGAGCACCATCCGACAAAAACATAATTCTTACATAATGTCTTACCACCATGCATGACATTGTTCTGCAAAAGTCTCAAAAGTGGGTGAAACCTTATCCTTCTGGTTGCCATACTTCTGAGAAGCAACTGATTTGCCGTGTTTTACGGCAGAAGGAAAGCAGTCTTTAAGCCAAATAAGCAGGTTTCTGTTTCTATAGTACTAATATTTTACTTTTTTTCAGTAAATTGACATATTTTCCTCATTAACTGTTAGTATTGTAGAATGTGCAACTGTATGTTTTTCTGTAAGGTTGTGTTTGATTTAAAAGGGTGCAGGATGGGAAGGCTGTATAGGCAAGACTAATTGAAGTATCACAAATTACAAACATTTTAATTACTTTAACTGTGTCAAATAACATATTCTGGATCAGACTGCTGGCAGAGACAAATTTATGGATACAATGAGCACAGAAATGGTCTCAGACATAAAAAACCAAAGCAAACTGTTACTGTTAGAACGGTGTTAGAACTATGTTTTTCACCAGGTGACAAATACTTTTGGAATTTCTGTCACATCTTTGTCACCTTAACAACATTTCTAATTAGTCTTTATAAGAACAGGGCTAACAATTAAAATCAGACTATGATTTCTTCTTACAACTATTTTGATTCCTGTCGTAAAGGTTCAATGCTGTTTATTTCATATCTCTGCTTGTGAATTCTGCTGCAGTTTCAAAACAGCTTGGCTCTGTGATTGCAGGTTAGAACAAATAGTTTTCATTTTCCACTAAAGGCAGGGCAAAAAAGAAAATGCGTTGGTGCAAGAAATATTGTAGCCTAGGCACTTTTCTAAAATTCATTGCTCACTGATCCATGAGTGGAAACCAGAACTGTTCCATCATCCCTATTCTCACAGTGGTTGAATAGCAGTTTTTAGTTTAGCAGCCCTATGCCTGCCCTAAAATCAATCTATCACAATCTAATCTGTTCAGAATTGATTAGCTGTGTTTTAAACATAATTTCTAATTTACTGAAACATTGTTGGAAGTAGTGAATTGAAAATACACACTAAAGCTGAAAAGCAGAATATGCACTCTTTGTGTGTTTTGTTTATATTATCAGCAACATTATTATTAATATTATTAGTATTACATCTAACTTTGTAATAAGGAATACAAAAAAAATAACAGTCTTTAAAGCGCATATTCAAAAAAACAGGTTTTAATCATATTGGTCTTTAACTTTATGCACAGAATTCTAGAATGTGATTCAAAATCCTGATAGACTATTTTACATACTAAACATTCACACTTTGTACATGTCTATGTCATTAAATAGAAATTTCACAGAAAAAGTAAATTTATGTTAGTCTATAAAAAATGTGAAACTTATATGTATGTTCCAGTGATATTGTATTTAATAGTTTACAGTAATTCAGTTAATTTTGATGATTATCCCGGAAAGCTGAAGAAAGCCGAAATATTTAAATACTTGGATAATTAGAAAATTATCAAAAAGTTTAATACAGAATGGCGACCTGCTTATAAATAAGGCTATATATTATACGGTATATGCATACAATACATGGTCAGAGCAATTTTTTACATAAATTCCTTTGGAAATGTGACATGATGTGGAGGTCATCAGCATGTGGCTTCACTAAGGGTTTGGGATGTCCAGATTACTTTACAATATAAGTTGCATGTAGCTTCACTGCATTGTTGGGTGTTGAATCACAGTTTTCTCTTGAAAATGCTCCATAGATTCTCTATGTGTTAGGAGTCAGTGGCAGTGTGTTAAGTGTACGGGTGTGTCTCTGCTCTTCCCAGCTCTCTCTGCAGGGTGCGGCCGACCAGTGCAGCTCAGGTACTTCCATTTAACACAAATCAGCTCTACAGTTTAAAAGAGGGGCGGCTCCTGGAAGAGGGCGTCAGATGGTTCCGCTTCCTAGTGTGATTCAACTCTTGGATGTCTCCTACTCTGTGTCGATTCTTCCACTGTCATTCTCAGACGCTTCACTCAATTGGATTCTCCAAAGTACCTTCTGTTGCTCACCACCCTGGTTCCACAATGATCAGCCTCCATGGAGGTTCTTCTTGGAAAAAAATCTACCTAACTCACCCAACTCCGTCATTGCCATCAGTCACTTCTCTGTCAACCCTCCAACACCTTCCACCTGCAGAGAAAACACCCAGCATCATAATACCACCGAACCACCCATCCCTAGCAAATTGTCTCACTGTCACATAATTACCTCCTCCAAAATGGCATCGGACCAACCTTCAAGTGAAACGTTCCATTCTCAACTATATATTCAAGATCAATCATTCCTAAAACATTGCTAATCACTTACCTATCCTTCCTCAAGTCCAGTCCAGCCTCCCAGGATTCCGGCTACTGTCTCATTCAATCCCTTTTCCTTTTCCCCTGCTCAAACAGTTAGTGTCTGTCTGGAGTTGTCGCCTGATTTAGAGTTTTCAGAGAAGCCCAAACATGACACTATGGGCTTGATTTATCAATGGTTTGCATATGTTATAACCCACGCAAACCACACAGCATTGCAAAAAACAGGCTCTGGCTGATCTATCAACACGGTGCTGAGCACATTGCGCCTGTGAAGCCCACAACAAGACACACGCAACCCGTTTAGCGCTTTTGCCCTAGAGGAATATGCAATCTTGGCATTTCTGTAAGAAGAAACCGAATTTTAGGAGGGGAATAGGCAAAAAAGTAGGTGTTCCAGGTGCAGTGTGATTTACTAAGCATAAAAATGTTTGCACCTGCTATTTTATTGTCTATTTTTAGCACTTCTGAAAAGCATGTCTTAATTTTGCGCTGCCACATTCATCATGAATTTATTATTGACAAACAAAAAAATTCAGACACACACAATATAATCTAAAACTAATTAACACTTTAATAGCCATAAACCTGAGAGTTATAACAATATTTAACTGTTTTCCTCCCAAAGATGCATCATAATTCACTGCACGCTCATCACTTTTCCACCTGGTTAAGAAGGGCTAGTGGATCCTCATTAGTTTCTCACGCACTGGTTAACCAATATGATCTGTGCATGCAGCAGAGAGCAGTGCATGTACACCGCATGAATTACATTTATTACTGACAAACAAAAAATAGAATTCCCAGCATTTTAGCCTAATTGTTGTGCCAAAGACGCAAGATGGATCCATGCGTGTTATTTCTCCTCTCTCTAGCCGTGGTGCAGCTCACATTAGCAGCTGCAAACTCCTCATTTGAATACTGCTGCTAGTGCTTGTTGAGAATTCCTCACGCAATCTTAGTAAATCACCCGCAAATTAAGGACAACCCACTCGTGCAAATTTTTAGCGCCACACACAATTTTGCGGTCATTATCAGGAATATTGATAAATAAGCCCCTATGTGGTTTGGGTCAGGGCAGTGTGCTGGCTAATCAAGCAAAGTGGTTTAATGCTCATTAAAGTAGGTAGTAGTATTACTTTTGGCACCTTGCGAAGGTGTGGAGTCCTGCAACAAAATTAAATCAGCATCTCAGTACTCTAAACCTCAGTGAACCTCAAGTAAAATTACGGGAGCAGGCGATGAAGTTTGGTCTCTTTTCTTATTAGTTCATGCAAGATGCTTTTGACATTGTCTCTGCTTCAGGAGAAGCATATGCAAAGGAATGCAACAGTGGTAGTCCATGTATTGGAAACTCCTTGAAGCAACTCGTTAAGCTCTGACTTCAGGTATTGTCCACATCTTTTGAATATCCACAGTTGGAACTAACCGCCTTGCTTAAAACCCAGTTCTATAGTTCCATGCATGTTACTTTATCAGAGATCCAGGAGAGGAATACAGTTTTTTAAGTTTATTAAAACAGATCAAATATTCATGTTACAGAGCGTCTGAGAAGGTCACTCAGACGGGTCAGTGCACAGTCTGACAAAGTACTCCTTTAAAACATCACATTATATAGCTTTACATATACATATGATTGGTTCTTCTCCTTGTTACAATGGCATTATGGACCATCCCTCTAATGCATATTCAACACACTTTAATCAACAAATTCAGACTACTAAGAAACAACTAAACTAATAAGTAAAATAAAGATGAATGATAAAACCTAAGTACCAAAGTGAAGGTGGGTGGAGCTACTAATTTTTATATTTTTTAAAATAAACTGTTGTTCATAAACCTTTGAAAGCAATGTTCATACCACAGGCCAGACAGCCTGTTCGGATGGCGAGTAAAACTCAAGCCGCAAGGAAAAACACAGAATAGTATCTTTTAGAGGCAGATTTCAGATCAGCGTCTCCTAGCTCAGCTGCTTTAGGTTTGCAGCTCGTCTTGTTCAGTTGCTATGTCATTAACACCTATAGCAGACAGGGCTTCAGGTTAGCAGACAGACTCCCTCTTAGGGGGCTCTAGAATGCACAAGGGTGGGTTCTACAGAGTTTTGAATAAATCCTTATGATGATGATGACTTATTTCATCAGCCTATTGCAGTTTACCTGATCGATCGGCAGGTTGTTGTGTCTCTGGATCCAAGCAGCTCCAAACCCTGTGTTTGGCAGATGTTTTTTAGGGTGCCGGAGAAGTTGGAGTGTGCACACTGAAGTACCCCCTTTGTTAGCTTTGGCTAATGGGCAAAAGGAGGCTGAGCTGGGCAGAGCTAGCCTATATGGGGTGATGATGTCACATAGGCTTCTTTTCCTGTTGAATGAATTGTGGGATTGCCAGCCTTATAGCTGGAGGTCCATGATCACCATGGTTGTGGCACTACATGTGTTTTTCTATGTGAGCTTTAACTTAGTTCTGAATGAGTTTAAAGTTGGGCCCAACTCGACAAGTTACAGAGGACCCCTGTAGGCTCTAGCTGTAGATTATGTGGGCTTGAAAGATTCTACCAGTTTAGACCTTGTTAAAATCAAATTTGAGCACATCCAGCCCAAGTGGACAATTTATCAAAAGCACTGATTCTGGAAGACTGATTCTCAAAGAGGATATCTAAATGGATAGCAGAAAACCTCCATTGCTTACGTAGCAAGTCATGAAATTACTCAACATTATTTAAATGAATATTTCAAAAATGTTTTTCCCCCTTACTTTTCAATGGCAGATAGAAATAAAAAAACAAATATATACGTGTCTTACATATGGGACCCATGTAACTGAAAGCAAATGGGACCTATAAAATGTGCCCATTTCAAGCCCATTCCCACTTAGCCACCTTATATTCCATGTATAGCCCACATACATGTTGCCCAGCTCCAGCCAACACATGGCTGGCCAACATTAATACTTTACAGGGCCCATTTAGCCATCATACATGGGCTTCCCATTAGGGGTCAATATCTGAAAATTGTTGTGGGCCCTGTTGAATTTGCCCATTTCAAGCAATGCCCCACTTAGCCACCTTGTATTTCATGTATAGCCCATATCCACGTTGCCCTGCTCCAGCCCACACTTGGCAGGCCGACATGTATATTTAACAGGGTCCATTTAGCTATGATACATGGGGTTACCATTTTGGGTCAAGATTTGATACATGTTGTGAGCCCTGTTGAATTTGCCCAGTTCATGCCAATGCTCACTTAGCCACCTTATATTCCATGTATAGCCCACATCCATGTTGCCCAGGTCCAGCCAACACTTGGCTGGCTTAAATTTTTACTTTGCACTGCCCATTTAGCCATCATATATGGGCTTACAATTTGGGGCCAATATTTGAAAAATGTTGTTGGCCCTGTTGAATTTGGGGGGTGTTGTGGTGGGTTGATTTAGTGATTTTAGTTCAGTGTCCCCTAATAGTGTGTAAACATTCTCTAAGTGCCTCTGTTACCTTCTCTTCTACAGCTTTTCCACGTCTGTTAGTCTTACCTGTGAACACCTTGCATCCATCACTTCTTCAGCACAAATACTTCTCCCTTTTTTAATCCATTGCTGTCTCTAGTTTGTGAGTTGTTGTGAAACCATAGGTTCTTTTAAACAGTTTTCAAGAATGTTTTTGTTAATAGACTTATGCATGTCAAGTTTTGTGTTCAGTGTCCAGTATCCATTTTATAACCTTACTGAAACAATTGTTTTTGTATGTAGTATACTGTTCTAGAATATAAGAACATAAATTTACTATTTCTTTTCTTCCCCTCGCGGTGTGAGTCATTCCTAGGTTGCAGAATGAACAAGTATGATGTTACACTATGTCTGTAATATAATAGTCAAGGTAAAATATCATAATAACCATAATTATTTTTTTTAATGACTCTACTGGTTGTAATAAAAAGCCTAAGAACTAAAATAACTACAAAAACAGAATATGCACACTGAATGTATTTTCTATAAGGTATATAATGTGTATTATAAATGTGTAAGACCCTCTGGAAAAGTTAGTATATCTGAAAAAATGCTAATGCTGTGAAAACATTGACAAAAATAAATACTGAAACTAGTGATGGAGTGAAAAAACAGAAACATATCAGTATAAAAAATAAATAAAACCAGATAGAACCTAAAGGAAGACTTCAAAAACACTGGCAAGTGATAAACAAAACTGATTTTGTTTACAGTCAAAATCTAGCTGTAAAATTGCCAAGCAAAGCAGTACTTGTGATGGTTCATGCAATGGAAAAAACTAACTAACTAAATGTAGGCATTCATACCCAGACTCCAAATTGTTGACTTGTTTAGTAAAAAAAAAAAAAAATAGACAATGCGCCTTGCAGTTCTCCAGTTAACTTAACTTGTTTGGAATTAATGCAATAATAAATGCATGAGATTAAACAATTCATCAAACATATGTGGGTTGGACCAAACTTATCCGAATTTTTGATAAAATATTAATTTGGACTTGTTTATTTACAATGGAATGCCCTTTTGAAATGCTTTGCAAAATTAAGTAGATGTCAAAAAAAACAAGTGTCCAATATTAAAATGTACTTATCCCTGCAAAAAAGTAGCTTTATACAGTGTCAGAACTGCTGAAGAGATTTGTTGAACTCGGGCTCCATATTTCTGTTTTGATTTTCAGCCAGCCTCACCTTAATAAGACTGGATGAGCTCTAAACCTCTGGCATCATTTACTTTGGGAAACAGTACAGTTTCTGGGATTTTGTATCCAGGCTTTCAGTTTTGGAGAGCATTGGCTGGCTGGTTGTGAATGCACATGGAGATAAGCTTGCCAAAAACCACAGATGCTGCAGGGACATTAATTTTCCCAAAGTAAGAATGATGTGGTGAATTATCACATTTTATAGAGGAGAGAGACACTAAAAAAGGAACAAAGGAAAAGAATAATTATTATATCTGTAGCAAGCTAATTACAAACTACTGAGATTTTCTACTGTCATTGTAGAATAATGAATAAATCAGTCAAAACACTATTAGAAAAATATTAAATTTTCATTACACAACCCCAGAGCCACCGTCCTCCACTCTGTTATCACTTTTTTACAATTTATGACATTGGTTAATTCTGTTAATTTATAATGTGTGATGAAATTATTAGTTGAACTGCTGAACATTCAACTTTAGAGACAAAAATTAATTCAAACAAAGAGAGCTATAAAATGGGTTCATGTAATATAATGCAGCATTAAGTTGGGTTAACTGCAAAGGAGTTAAAGTATAAAAAAAAATATTTGAAAAGCAGATAATTGATTTTTGAAGGATTTAATCTATGAACAAAAATATGCTTACATTTGGGATCACAAGTTATTAAAATACAATTAAGCACTAAACAATAAAAAATATGAATGTGGAATGCCATTCATACAGCACTTGTTCAAAAGTAAGATCCTCAGGCATATGCTATTTTTTTGCTGCCGTGTATCATATTTTTCTCATCCTAAGTAATTAATTTGATCTGAAGTTCACAATCCTGTTTTGACTACTCCCAATAGCACATGCATGCATTAGCACAAATGATCACAGCAAAGCAATAAAGGGATTCATGATACAGCTGAAGGAAATGGTACACTTGAAGTAAAATGTTGCCTCCCAACTATTTACAAAAGCTCTTAGAAATTGCATCAATACAGTCTGCTTGAAGAAGGCTACGAATCTACATGCTGTATATCGCCCTCCTTGAAAAGATGGGACCGGTTTAGATGTAGCAGCAAAACATCCATCAATATGGGGAGATGTTGCTGAAGACACTCTCCATATTGCACTACTGAGAATTGCTAATTTGCAACTCAGGTCACACCTGCCATGCTTGCAGTGGCAATAAATTATATCAGAGGAAAGTGACAGCTTTTGATAAACCTTAATTTTCATTAGTTATTATTAATATTTAGGTGGTCTTTCAAGTTTGCCAATATTCTAGAAGAACAGTCTGCCAACTAATCTTTTGTAAATATAGTTTTAACAAATTCAATATTTTAGTCACTAAAATTAAGTATACCTCACTCTAAACATATTTTTTCATACAGTTGCCCTCAGCAGTACAGGAGATATCCTTAAAAAGAATGGAAGAATGCTAAAATAAATTTATAGCAACAGTGTTAGAAAGTGAAAGCTTTTAGCAGTAATGCATTATTGCCTTCAACACCACTGTTTGACAGTGACAAGCAGAACCTGATAAATTAGATTCAATCTTATTCAGATGTATGGAATCTGATTATAGATATGCTTTATTAGTAAGTAGACTGTTAAATTAGAGCAGCATATATTACAAAAAGTTCAAAGTTATCTTCATACCTCTCATGCAACTGAAGTAACTTTCTTTTTCTTGGCTACTTTGAACTGCTGTTAGAAAATTTAGATTTAGACCAGACAGAAAGACAGGAGCAATGATGTGCAAAAAAAAAAAAAAAAAAGCTGTTGCTAATGGATCCAGAGCTATGTCCAAACGATTTATCTAATATTGCAAAGTAAAATATCATTCACAAGAAAGCTAGCACTGATGTTACCCTGTGCAGGCATAGCAAAAAAAACCAAGAGTTACATCCCAAGTTCTTACAAGTTATGTCAGTTCAATTTGGAAATAAACATTGTGCAAGTGTGCAGATATAAAGTGTTAGAAAGAATTGGAAGGAAAAACATTTGTCTTTCTCAGACAAACTTCACATTTTGACTTTGGAGGAAGCATTTGATTATGTAAAGTTACATCTGAGTAAAATACAACTTTTTTATGTATGAGGACTTTGTTTTCTGGCCATTACAAAAAAATCTGAAACTAAAATAAAAAGGGATGTGAGTCCTTAAAGGGACTCTAAGGAAGTTTGAAATTTTGTGCTCGCGATTGCCCCATCAGGCCAAACGCGTAACTGCACTCTTATCGGTAAGCTCGTGCATGAGGCGTGCATGTTGTACGTGCACTCACAAGCGATCATAAACAACTTGGTCAGCTCTATACTCAACAATTTACAACTTTGCACGCATAACTTCGACTGAGGTAATAAATGTGATGGAAGATATTTAGTCCAAATCAATTTTAGTGTATTTCTAGGATATGATACGTGGGAAAATTTTAGCAAAGTGAATCAAGTACGAAGCCAAATAATAAAGATAAATTAATAAATCATGTTGATTAATAAATAGCCTGAGTTAATTTTTTGAAGAAAAAATTACAAATAAAAAACAAATGTTAATGTATTTTTTCATTCTTTTTTTAAATTTATATATTACTTGAGTAATATAATGAAGCATTACTAATCCCACTTGAGTAAAATTTTAGATGCTTCACAGAATGAAAAGCAAACATATTTTAACCCAAAATAAACCAGACACGGAGCTACACTCTGTTACAGGAAAGCTCCTGTTTCTACATATAATTTTTAATGTAATCTGAATGATGAGCTTTTTGTTTCAATTTGAGGTCAAGTGAATATACAGTAAACGCTGTAAATGGTCACTGTAAGTACATTTTACCTTGTAAGATATATTAATACCTACTGTATTAGTTTTATATTTCAACAAATTACTTCGAGAAGGGTTTCCTCTGCTCAAAACTATATTTTTTTGTAATCATTGTATTTTGTTTTATTTTACTCTATAGGAAATACCTGAATTTACCAAGAATTTCATGCTTAGGTGTCTTATATTTTAAAAGCAGATGTTACACAACCTAAAACAGAGACACTTTTACAGCTCCAATCATAATGTGCACACGTTTACAAATGACAGTCAATAATATATACACGTTTTCAGATTAGCGACATAGTTCTACAAAGATTAGATACTCTTGTAAAGTAAGAACTTTTTTTCTCATAATCCCAACAAATTAGCTAAACAATGCTCAGCTGTGAGCACGACAGACAGGCAGCCTAAAACATGTTCCTACTGCGGACGAAGTACACAAACCCCGGCTTTGAACGCGTCTACTCTTTTCCCCCCACGTATTTAGTAAAGATTTCTTACCTGTCAAGCAAACATGACGCCAGCTGCAGGTCTTTTCTCATACCGAGAGATTCAGCGTTCTCCTCTCAAACGCCGCCCGCACCGATGTTTACTCTGGCTCTTTGCCTACATCGATGCGACTTGTGTTTCTCCCTCTTTGTAGCGCTGGAATAAACTCTTGGTTATCTTGGGCTGGAGTGTTGGTGGTGCTTGAAGCAGCTCTCTTCTTGTTCTCGGCAGAATCCATGCTTCCAACGCTATCCATGCTACAGTTTTAGCTACAGGAAGCGATAGAACGTGAACGCGCATGACGTCGTCACACATTAGGAGGCGCAGAGGGAGCGCTACTTTCTCGACCCGAACAGTAACAAAAAATAATTAATAAAGTTATTTTACAGGCACATAGAAGAAACCACGGTTAAAAGCCCAGGGCTCTTTTTACTGACCAGGAAATTGCTGGATTATGTATGAGGAAGAAATTTTGCAGCTCTATACATTTATTTGCTGTTAAACTTCCCTTTTGTAAATTAAGGAACGATTTGCCATGTAATACTCACCTTTAATAATGCAGTTTCATATATTGCATAACTTACAATCAGTATTTGTACAACTCATCAAATGGTGTTTGTTTTTTTTGTTATGTCCTTAGAAATTCCTAATATCCTTTTTTGCCCCAAACCAAAACTCATGGCAAGACCTAGAAAATTAACTTTTCATTAGACGTCAAACTAATTGGCTGGTTGAGTCGACAGCGCAACTCTCAAGGGTCTGAGACAGCAGAGATTGTTTTGTTTTTTCTGCTTTTTTGTCTCTGTCTGTGTCTTAAACTCACAATCACACGAACTCACACCTATCTCATCCGTGTGACAGTTAAATTGGTATTAACGAGCTTTTAGGCACAAGCTCCAAGAGCGGCTCCCTTTCTCTTTGTTTATCCCTCCACTGACACCCACATGTGTGCCCAGCAGGCTGTCTAACTTGTGCTTGCTCTTGCATCAAACAGTAGCCTAAGTCTTTCTTTTTAAAAGTGTCTTGATTCAGTGTTTTGATGCCCAAATGCAGAGCAATTTTCAAGATGAGCTGAATTTAATAAAGGAAATGAGCTTACAAAACCCAAATCAGTACATGAAACGATAGGTAGGGTAATGACAGGGAATGAAGACAGACAAATCAACAAAGGATAGCATTGAACGAGGAACTTAAATATATTGAGAATTAGTGGAAGTGGCAGGGAAAGGACAAAGGACTAAATAGATCCTAACAGTTGCAGGTGAGAGGGACAGAGCACGGTGGAGACATGCAGTGACTGGGCAAGGAGGAAAAATGGAAGGGGAACAGAGTAAGGCATGGTTCACGTGGCAGGATTCTAAAATGGTCACAAGAGTTACAGCCCCACACATTGTATTGCCCACTACATAAAAAAAATATCACAAATATTACCTCCCCCACCCCCCGACAAAAGCCGATAATATAAAACTTGACTACACTCAAAGGAGTAAATAAATGAATTTAGATGCATTGGCAATAGCTTGTGGACTAGTTTTAACAGAGACAAAAAATTTATCCTGGCATTGGATAATGGAGTGGACACTGGGGCAGTAACTACTTGCTACAAATATATGGAAGTGAATTATTATTAATGCTACTTTATTTTTCAACTGGGAAACGTTGTAATAGGCTCTGACTGATCGCTGTTTCTATGTATTTGTGGACTGCGGCCAAGTGAGTTGATAGAAGCTTCAAAGGTGCATTGTTCCCTGTCAACTTGTTTTCAGATAGGGTATACACTGCATGCTCGTTTTTTCCTTGCAACACACCACACACAATGTGCTTCTGTGCCAACACTATACAACAATTTGAATATCCCCGATTTGTGATTGAAATGGTCCCAATGTCTTTTCCGTCAAAAACATCTGTTTGGATGGTGTACATGTGAGGATGGAGATGAATGTATGTGTGGTTTCCTATAAAAAATAAATTCAACTAAGGTAATAGAACTAACCAATATATATAAATAAACCTAAAATTTGGATATGAACAGTCTGTGTTAAAGTTCACATAAATCAAATGTAATACAGAGTCAGTAATCAAATGTCATAATTTAACATTTTACCATAAGTAAACACTCGGTAGATAAAACTATCAATGCTAACCTTAGGAAAGTAATGCTCTTATTGTGAAGAGCGTGCACAGCTACTTCCGCTAATGAGTTAGCATTAAGTCCAAAAACATTACTTTAACTGAATAATTTTGCATTTTAACGCAGTGGTAACTCACCAGGAAATGTACTGAAACTATACAGTGAACATGCATGAAGCAACATAAATACGGCGGATTTATACTCTTTATACCCACATGTCATTTATGCACACATACACATCCTGCTGCATAATTCCTCAGTATCCAGATGCAGTCTGGCTAGTTAGGAAGGAAACCAGATGTGGTGAAAGCTGAATTATAAACAGGGCGATATTCTGTGCATGCATGAATTGCGTTAAAAATTAATTACGTTATTTCTATTGATTAAAATTTAAATTCTTCTTCTTTTCAGCAATAAATAGATAAAAAAATATTGGGATTCCTGCAATCAAACCTTTCTTCAATTGCTGACCATCTTTGGTCAGATCTTAGAGGTATTAAAGCTGATCAGAGTTGATCAGAAGATTTATTGAGCTACATTATGGGGTATTGTAGAATTTTACTTTGTTAGGGGCAGCAAAGCATTGGAGAGGAAATTCCCCTTTTGGCAGATCAATGACTTTTAACATTCAGCCAGAACTACCAAATAATGTTAAATATTAATAATGTTAAACGTACAACCGTCCAGTCAAATTCCAGATCAAACTCCAATTAGAATTCTGTGGGAGTTAATCTCAAAAAAGCTGAAAAGTTATAGTAATGAAGGGTCTACATAATATTGCCTGAATATATTTAAACATGCATTACAAAATATTTAAAATCCTTATATCATTTTTTTTCAAATGGAAATTTCTAGTGTTTTCACAAATCCAAATCCAAAAGTGCAAAGAGTATGGATATTTTTAAGAGAAACTTTAAATATGAGCCACAGCTTTCACTGAAAAATAATAATAATATATATAGATCCTTATATGAATAGGTCAGAGCCAAAGAAACACAAGGTAATGGGCCTTTTCTTTAGAGTGAAAGAACATAGCAGATGGTGGGGGCTTTGAGCTTGTAAGTCAAGTAGGCTAAACTCAGCATGATCTGGTCATGCCAGTTTCACACCATGCCATATATTACACTGAAATGGAGCTGTGCAGTGTGCACACATGTTGTTATCATAAGTCGACTAGTATTAACAGCTACTATCCAACCATACGGTTTATTACCCTAATATGGTCGTATCATTTTGCTGCCTATGTCTTAAGTTGCAGAGAAGAAACACAAAGAATTGTCATCACGTCATGCATTACTATGTTGGTGAACTGTACATGCACATGATCAGATTGAAACCAAAAGGTTTTAAGCCCTGTTTGACCAGTTTGTGTTTGGCAGTTTCTTTTAGCTTAAATTCCCTAAAGTGAGTACTGCTTAATCAGTTTTGTCCAGATGTCCCATACTCTCTTAGTTTGCCAGCATGGGCTAATTAGCAATCAAACACTAATTTATAAACCATTTGATGATGGTTAAATATTAGGAAGTCATATGATACAGAGTTTTTCTCCAGTTATATGCTAGCATATACATAGAATAACATAACAGTATTTTATTGGGATTTTAAATGATACAACAAAAAGTAGCATATAATTCTGATGTGAAAGGAAAAAAGATAAACAATCTTCTAAATGGCTACCGATGAAAGCTTTACAATGTAGCATGTATTTATATTCAGATAAATTGAGTAAATACTTTGTTGAATCCCCTTGTGCCTAAATTAAAGCTGCAAGTCCTTAGGAGTACGTCTCCAACAGTTTTCCACACCTAGATGCTATCATGTTTGTCAGTTCTTCTTTTGAAAATAACCCAGGCTAATTGATATTGAACAGAGAGTAAGTTTAAGGTTTTAAGTACATTTTATGCTTAAGTTTTCATCATATTCTAACATACTGCGATGGACTGGCGACCTCTCCAGGGTGTACCCCGCCTCTCGCCCATTGAGAGCTGGAGATAGGCACCAGCCCTCCTGCGACCCCTTAAGGATTAAGCGGTTCAGAAAATGGATGGATGGATGGATATTCTTATATATGAATATGGTTTGATTCAACAATTCCATTGTAGGGCAGGATTCATGTACAGACATGGACAAAATTGTTGGTACCCTTCATTAAATAAAAGAAAAACTCATAATGGTCTCAGAAATAACTTTAATCTGACAAAAGTAATAATAAATAAAAATTATTAATATTATTACTTTTGTCAGATTAAAGTTATTTCTGTGACCATTATGACTTTTTCTTTGATTTAATAAAGGGTATAAATAATTTTGTCCACATCTGTATAAGGTCAGCGCTCTGCTGTAAATTAAACATTTACCAAAGTCCAGAGTCTGTGGCAGGCCATGATAAGATTTATTCTAGGCATACTCTGTATTTATTTTGGTGTAGATGAGGATGTGGACTGAAATTTACTCTTAATTGCCGATTTATAGTGGCAGCAACAACTATTTAGGTCCCAAACTCACTCTACTCCCCTGGATACATGTATTTCTTCTCTTATGAGAAAATGCAAAGTTGGTTATGACTAAGAACTAATATTGGGAAAACGTTAAGTACTGGAAACTCATGGTGGTCACATCTTAATCAGGTATTTAACTCAAAACAGTTGTAAAGCTTTTCTGAACTTCTAAATGGAATTGTAGAGTGGATCAATAGTCTACACAATCATGGGAAAAACAGATGCCCAGTAGGCAGTCTTGATACCCTCCACAGACATGCTTCATTCAAGTGTGTCTGTAGAAAGTTTAGTGGAAGGAAAGGGTATGGTAGGAAAAGGAGCATGGTACAACAGGTACCCAAGCCTTGAAGGGATTTTAAACCCAAAGATATTAAGGAATTTGGGAGAGCCACTACACAAATCCTACATATGGGCTAACTGTGTCTTGTTTAGGCTAATGAGAAATAAAAAAAAAAAAAACTGGACCGTTGATCAGTGGACCAATGTTCTCTTTGAAGGATAGATTATTGTTAATGTCTCGGTCTATATAGTTGTAATCAATGATAGCTTTGTCACTGTATAAAGTAAGTTAAAAATTGTATGATATCCTCTGTCATTACTTAACCCTGAAAATACAAATTTAAAAATCCAAAAGACAGTCCACTTCAATATTATAGAAACATTTTGAGGTAAAGTTGTAAAACATACTTTTTAAACTCTACAACCCATTTTATAGATTTTTATAATTAATGGTTTGGATGAGCGTTGTTGGCTTACAAAAGTTGAAACTGCTGGAATTGTGCTTGAAGGGACATAGTGTTTGAGATCTGATAGGGTAGTATAAATGCTTGGTATGCTTGGTAGAATTGCATATAAATAATTTCTATAGCAATGTATTTGCAAAAAAACAAATATGTTTGTAAAAATAATCTTCGTATGACCTGTCTATGAGATTTGTCAAGTTTTCAAACTTGACAATGAAGATATTTATTTGATAAGAAAAGAATGTAAAGAGTAATTCAGTGAAATCTAAAAAGAACACCCTTCTAAATTACATGTTTAGCATACAATGATTTGCATAAAAACATTTTTTGTATCCAATCCTCTCTTCTATATTAAATGCCCAGGCCTGTCCTGGAAAAGTAACAAGCAAACATTCAAAAGGTCATAATTCATTAGCCAGGCAAATATGTGAAAACAAAATTGCCTCTTTCCCTGTTCCGCTTTCTGAAATTCCATCTCTCTTCAAAGCTAAGCAGAAATAATGAGGTGATAGCCATACCTGCTTGACAGTTTTTCACTTTTATGGATTTGTTTAAAAGGTTTTCAAAAAAAAAAGCTACATTTTTATGTTATTTTTTAAATGTCAGCGGTCAATGGCAGAAGGTATGCATAATAAAAATGTCTTTACAGTATTTTATTCATAGATTAAAGTCACTGTTCATTTTTATTCATCAGAGTGCTTTGAGAAGAGAAACGCTGCATAGTACCATCATGAAGAACACATATTAAATTTATTTTTTTTCTGACTTCATTTTAGCAATCTCCTTACATTCGATGTACAAAGTAGGGCACTCACACACAGACACATTCACATGACCACAGAGAACAACCACGGTAATTATGGAGAAACATCCTCAAGGAAATAATAAGACACATCCTCTGTATTAACTGTGTGGCTTATGAAACATTTTCTGTCCTGTTAATAAATATCATAAATAATCAAAGATAACTGCCTTGAAAACTTTGGAAGAAAAATGATGTTAGTGTTGAAAAAAACCCAAATCATTAAGGAGAGAAAGCGGAAGCTTGTTTTAATATGGGTGATGTGTCTCTTTGTCCAGAGTACCAGTCTGTCATGAGTCTCGTCATCCTGCCCCATTCACTCCCTCTAATCATCATCCACACCTGTGTCTCCAATTATTCACATCTCCTCAGCTTATGTCTTTATAACCCGTCACCTCCATTCAGTCAGCGCATATCATATGGATGTCGCCACCGTGCATAAGGACGTCTGGGCCAACCAGTTCAGGATCTCTGCCTCCCCTCACCCTCCTCTCTGCATCTCCGGAGCTGAGGTGCTACCTCACTTCCGTAATGTGTTCTCTGCCTGGGATCTCTCTGCGTTGTGGAATGAGGCAATAAAGGAACGCCTAGAAATGGATGAGATCATCGGTCCGCCTTCTTCATCTCCACCATGTGGCTGCAAGTGGTAGCCCCACTGTACCAGGACTGTTTCCGGGGGCAGGGAGACAAGCAGCCCTGGGTTGCTGCAGCGCAAGCGATCCACCACTGACAAACGATGCACCCCCACCACTTCACCAAAGAACACCGGCTCCGTTGAAGAAGAATCGCTTCCGGGATGAAGTGTGAGCTGTCTGCTCACTGTCTGGTCCTCCGCACTGGCTCTGCCCACACCTCCTGGCCTAGTCTACTGAGTTCCTACAGTCTATTCCTCATCTGCTCTAGCTGGCCGCTTTCCAGTTAGCGCAAACTCAGGTTGAACACCATTCAGCTCAGGTTACATCCTTTGCAGCTTATTTCCAGTTCCTCCTGCACCATGAAGTTAATTTTCTCCTACACTATGCAGCCAGTCTGCCCCAGTTTGTGTTCGAGTCAACCAGTCTGCCCCAGTCTGTGTTCCAGTCAGCCAGTCTCCCTTAGCCTGTGTTCAGGTCAGCCAGTCTCCCTCAGCCTGTGGTCCAGGCTGCCATGGCTACAGTCTTCCTGGACTGGCGGGCTCCTTAAGGTCGCCAGTGCTACCAGAGGAGGACCAGAACAATGTCATTACCTGCACCTCACCCAAGTCCTCAGGTCCTCACACTGGCAACCACGTCTCTGGGCCCCCATGCCCACACATCACCTGGACCTCCGGGTCCCAGCACCAGAGTTCCCGGAGGAGGTCAAGGATGACCTGCCTCTGTTGTCAGAACTTCTGGACGAGGTTGAAGACGACCTACCTCTGCTCCCAGCACACTTACTGTCAGTGTCTGCGGTGGCTGCTGTCTTCTTGTTCATCACAACAGCAGCCCTTCAGCACCTGCCGCCGGAGGTCCTTGTGCTTATCAGGAAGAACCTGACGCCGGCCTCCAAGTCTCCAGATCAAGGTCCCCTGGCCTCCAAGTCTCCAGATCCAGGCCCGTCGGCCTCCAAGTATCCAGATCCAGGCCTGTTGGCCTCCAACTCTCCAGTTCCAGACCCACCAGCCGCCAAGCCTCTAGGCCCAGCTCTACCATTCAGGCCTCTTCACCGTCAACAAGAACTGGCCAGGCTCCTTCATTGCTGCCTGCCAGAACCAGCCAGGCTCCTCTGTTGCAGCCGATGTCCTAAGTCACTGTCTCGTCCACCGGGCCTTCCACCCGACTCCAGTCCTGCCAAGAGACGTCAATCCAGCTGTCCACTGGATCCCCAGGTCCTCAGGAGAGAACTACTGG
The DNA here is from genome assembly GCA_028564705.1 of Apricaphanius iberus. Classification (NCBI taxonomy): domain Eukaryota; kingdom Metazoa; phylum Chordata; class Actinopteri; order Cyprinodontiformes; family Aphaniidae; genus Apricaphanius; species Apricaphanius iberus. The sequence continues at coordinate 36,841 of JAPXFQ010000601.1, forward strand.
ACTGTACGCCCGACTCCTGCCCTGTAAGGGGATGCCATCCTGGCTATTGCCTAACCTTGGTCCACCCAACGGAGCCATCTAGACCGTCTGACCAATTCCCGTCCTGTAAGGGGACGCCACCCGGGCTGTCTGCCCGACCTTCGTCCAGCAAGAGCACACCACCCTGGCCGTCTGGGGGGTCCTGTCAATAAATATAATTTCCTGTAAAAAAATATCATACATAATCAAAGAGAACTGCCTTGAAAACTTTAGAAAAAAATTATGTGTAGAAAAAAAAAATCATTAAGGAGAGAAAGCAGAAGATCGCTTTAGTAATAGTGATGTGTCTCTTTGTCCAGAGTACCAGTCTGTAATGAGTCTTGTCATCCAGCCGCATTCACTCCCTGTCATCATCATCCTCAACTCATGTCTTAACCTGTCACCTCCCTTCGGTCAGATCATATGGATGTCTCCATTGTGTGTCTCCCAGATGTTTGTCCTTCTGTCTCTCCATTTCTGCCAGTATCACCTTTGTGAACATCTTCATCGTCACCAGCAGCAACTTAATAAGCAGCCTTGCACTTAACCTGCATCTGCCTTTGGGTCAAAGCCTCACACAGCACAACCCCTGACACAGAAAAGTAAACCAGAGAAAAATAAAAATACAAAAAAGGAAAATATTTAAACGATTAAGGGTATTTTTTCTTTTAAATTGAGGTCATTTTGAAGTATGCGATTAAACACTTTTTTAAGTTAATGTTTGCAGTTTAAATTAAAAATTTAATTTGCCAGAGTATGTCAAATTAAACAAGTGTGATTTGTTCATTACTAGTTGACTCTAATCAGTGACATAATATAGAAATATAATTTGGATATTTGTGTAGGAATTCAGAGTAATGGCATTTATTATTCATGTATCAGGTTCTGGAGAATAATTCAACTTTGTTCTACTTATAGTATTATTTATTTTTATTCAAAATTATCAATATTAAAACAAGTAAGTGAAAAAAAAACTTCTATACCGTTCTTTTTTTTTTTCGTTGTTCGGAACACACTCGGTATGAGGTATAGTTCCTTTTGTGTATGAAATCCTAACCTGATCAGATTAATCATGAGATTGAAAATATGTTGAAAATAACCTATGACACATTCTCTATTGTTATTTTAGGTGTATTTTGAAACAATGTAAATGTACCCACTGTAAGAAACAATCCAATAATACAAAAAGTAGAAAGCTGGTATATAACTCCAGAGAAACAGTATGGGTTTACTGTTATTATGAATAAATTCAATGTGATTACTCATGTCACTGTGAAGGTAATCTCTCATTTGGCAGCTTTTCATTACATGCTGTTGACCATATGGCCAAGCAATGGATTTGTCCAAGTCCTTCTGTCTAGGTGATAGACTCAGTCCAATTAACACTAACAAGATTCAAAGTAGCAAAAAACTAAATGACTACTCATCAACAGACTGTCATTATTACTAAATGCTAATCTGCCCTAAAGCTGTCTTCATCTCTCTTATCCTTTACACTTGACTCCTTCCTGTCATTTCCCATCTAGAGTGGCATAAATGTCCTCTTTCAGAGACCTTTAAAAGATTAATTTAATTTTCTTCTTTTCATATATCTGTGCAAATTAAATCCATGTACCTTCTTCTTTACTAACTGTTCCCTTTTCTTCTGACCATTTAATCCTGTTCCTCGTCATTTAATCTTTTAAAAACGCTAGAAGGATTTTTTTTTCTACTTTATAATCAATTGATAATGTGACAAGAAAATCCAGTCTTAAACCAGACAGCAGGGTAATAATAGTGTGATTTTTAAACAACCCAGTGTTTCCTGTTCAAATGAACTGTTGCCGTTTAGCTAAAGCTATTATTCTGCGCCTTTGATGTGAAGCTAAATGTCTATGAGAAATCTGAACTGAATACTTTTGTTGTCATTACATGTCTCAGATATAGCAAAACTGCTTTGTCTCACCTACACAGAACTGCATTATGCTCAGTCACACGTATTCCCCTTTGTAACGACCTCCCAAACGTCAAACAATAAAACATCAACAGGCAACAAAAGCACAAAAACTGCTCAATAAATACACCAGGGTTGATCAAACGAGTAAGTACACCAGTACACAAATTTCAGATCAAACAATTGTCAATTTGATAGCTTGTACAGTAGTGCCAATAAGTGTTGCCATTAATTATGTGAACTGAAACAGGTAGAATATTGAAAGAATTTAGCTCTCTTATCGCTGCTGGATAAAATGGTTCAAGAATCTCACATTGTGTGTTTTAGGTGACTTACTCTTTTAATCATAGGGAACCAGAGTAAACAGGTGGATAAACGAATATGAAATGTATCTGAAGCAACTTGTGAAATGATAGATGTCATCCAGAGGAGGAAGATGGAGATGGAGTTTTAACACTTTCCATTTGGCTATGGTAGAAAGACTGTCGCAGGTTTGGATGCAGATGGGTTCTTCCATAGAGCATTTGAGTCCTTTTCACAAAAGTGGCATTGTTCACAGACCATTTAAAACACTTCATGGTGTTCAGCCTCAAATATTTAAACCTGAGCATCTTTTCTCTCTTCTTACCCCTACACTCCAGTGGTGCAAAATCCCTTCTTTACACCCATAATTGATATGTTCATTAATATTTCTGATGCTCAGGAAAGGGTTACTATAGAAACTTAATTTGGATAGGTTTTTTTTATTGCTTTTTACCTCATTTCTGTAAACAACCTCATTTTCATTTCCTTTTGAGATGAGGCCTATCACAGTTATATTGTCTGCAAATCTTATCAGATTTACAGGGTGCTGTGGTAAGCAGTCATGAATGAACTGGGCAAAATACACAGCCTTAAGTTGCCTCAAAGAGTGTGTTCTGCCCCTTTTCTACTAGGGTCGCTTTAGACCCGAACGGTATGGCACGGCAATGCCTAAAACAGGTAAGTTGTGTTTCCACTACCCTCTCAGAATAACAGTAGTGGGTAAGGACATGGGCAGGTTTAGCTTAACAAAAACTCAAGCAAAAAGCAGTCACAAAGTCATCATGATAACACAGATCCTATCAAAAGATAAAAGATTTTTCACTCACCACACAACTACCTAATCAAGGTGGCAGATTTGGAGTCTGTTGAGACTCCGAATCTGCCACCTTGCAACCATTCTTGACCTCTGATCACTGCAGGGACCTCCTGCTTCTCTGCTGCTATTCTGGGTTCTCCGACACCATGAGCTTGCTGCCCGCTTCTTCGTTCGATCAAACACACCGACCTCACCTGCTAAGGCTACCCCATGGAAGCCTGCGTATGTAAGGCGAAAGCAGCCCCGATCGCAGCTCCATTCCTCTTGGCGACCTGATAAAAATCTGCCATCACTCAGAGTTTTCCGATGTTCTAGATGACAAAGCTGCAGCCCATATCAAGCCATTTTCTCCCCTGCTGCAGGCAAAGCTTTAGCCTATATTAATGTAGATTATCTTAGTCAGCTTCAGCTTTATCAATACCACAACCCTCCCTAAACGCTATAAAATATATTTTAAAGCACTCAATTTTTTTAATATTGAGCTACTTAAAGCAAAGAAAAATACTTTGAATTTTTCAAATTTTATGGAGAACATTTCTGATCTCAGTGCTGTTATTAGATTCTAGACATCACTTCGAACAAACAACTCCAGGCCGATCAACAGCTACCACTGCTAGGTATGAGTTAGAGGGCTCTCACATTACTGGACCAATCAGTCCATAAATGGGCATGTTGGGTCGCTTCGGCACACTTCAGATCAAGGCAGAGGTAGTCCAAAAAAAGGGGTTGACTTGGACTGGACAAGTAATGCAAACACGCCAGAACAGTTCTGAAGCTACCCGTCCCATACCCTACTTGCCCCAGTGGAAAGGGGGCAAGAGTGTCAGAGTCAGTGAGTTGTAGGGATTAAGTCTCACAGTCTGTGGGCACTCGATTAGAAAGTCACAAAGATGCCTGCCATGGCCAACCAAGGTCCATCATTTTTTCAATCAGCTTAATGGGTAAGATGTTGTTAAACACTGAACTATAATCAACAAAAATCCTCATAATACCCAAATCTTTATCCTTCAGTTGCATCTTCGCACGCAGTAGCAATCCCTAACTCTTTGCTTCTGGATTTCAGATGTGCAGTATTAAGGAAAACTTTCAGATAATAAGACTGATTAAACCTCAACTGCATATACAATAACTGAACAGATTAAAATCTGTTTGGGAATGAGGAAAATTTGAATTTCATAGTTTTCTTTACGATGACCTTAGGGTGGCATATTGTATATTACAAATTGCAGGTGAAAACTTGCAATATCTAAACTAGTCAAAACAGCACAGTTTTTCTACACTTTTGTAATCAATATTCATGAAAACAGAATAGAAAAATATTTGTTGTTTTTTCCTTGAACATTCATAAAAATCGTATCTATTCTTAAATAACAATATAGTGTTATCTCAAGAGCTAAGTATATGAAAAAGGCTATGTTTATCCCAAAGTGCTTCACAGAACAGAATGATTACTGTTTAAAGAATACTATGAATAAGAATAAATGTACAATAGAAAAACATTGCAAACATTTAGCCTCTTTAGAGTAGACCACACATGGAAAGTTTTATCCATTACCTGGGCCCTGCTGTGGAAAAAGCCTGGTCGCCTTTCTGCTCCAAAAGTCCTGTTGGAACAGATAGAAGCAGCTGGTTGGCTAACCTCAGAGGTCCTGGTGGACAGAGAGGATGAACAAGGTCAGTGATATCATCTGGTGCTACTTCAGGTAGAGTCTCAAAAAACAAAGTATAAAATTTCTAAACTCAGAACTTCTTGAGCAGCCAGCATAGTGATGTTAAAATTAACTGAATCACTGTATCCTTTTTGTTGTTTTTTTGTCAGTAGGCTTGCAGTAACGTTGTCCGGCCAAGGCAACCCTCCGAGCATTTTTCGGTCTAAAAGACGTCTAATGAATGTCTATATAGTCCGTAGACGTCTAGGCTAAAATCGGTCTACCACTGGTCTAAGAAATGAAAGTTTTTCAGCCGTCTAGGTTTAGACTAGCCGTCTAATAGATGTCTAAAAGACTACTACCTCTATACGGCGCGTCTAATGTAAGACTTTTATATTATCGTTAATGAACATCTATTTCTAGATGTCTAAAGTTATACGTTTAACAGACGTTTATTTTTATACCAAATTTATAAACCATCAGATAATCTAGACGTCATTTAGACGTCGTATAGACGTCTATTAAATGTATTATAGCCTAATGATATTCTAATAAATCCAGCTTTTATAATCTATTAAATTCATCACAACAAACCTATTAAAATTAAATTAAAGTTGTGAAATTGAATGTTAAATCAGGTTCCCTAAAATGATCTTTTAAAATAACAATAATGTTTTAAAACGGTTTCAGTAACACTATACTTATTTTACCAATGGATATAAATACATCTCTTAAGCTTACCATTGACCAAACTATCCTACTGTAATGTAAATCAAAACATTTTTCAAACATCCAACCATCACAAACATATGAATGTGCAATATACATGTTGTTAATTTCAACACATTTGTAAACATACATTACTATAAAATAAAAGCACAAATTCAAATATATAATATCAAAATATTTTATTTTGCTTATTTTATTTAAACAAAGATTGTGGTGAAAAATAAGTAGTCTAATGTACAAAATTACTAAAATAAAAATGTAGGTATTTGTATGCAAAACATTTACAAAACAAAAATTAGGCCAACACATTTTTTTAATATACAAGAACTCTGGGAAAATAAATCAACCTAAACCAAAATGTAAATAAATAAATAAAATACACCAAAGGTGTCCTCGGCCTCTTATAGCCCCCTCCAACACTTCGAGCTGGAGCCTGTTTGAGATGTGCAGCCATTGCTGAGCTGATAATTTACTCCGTTAAACTGAACAGATTCTGAAAACACAGCAATAGAATAAATGAATAAATATTTTAAGTGTCACAGAGATCACAGCGATATTATCCATTAAGACAAAGTACGTGGTTTCAAAGGACCATTCGGTTTAATGGCTACTTAATAGCAAGCTAGCAGGTAAGCTATAGCTAGCCTGCTAGCTATGCTGCAAACGGATAACAAACATTGTAGGACAAAACAACATTTCAGTAACTTTCCTTTGAGCACTCACCTATATGTGACCCTTCATATTTGAAGAAACAACGTTTTCTAACACATAGTGGTCCCAATGAGTAAAATAAATTGGTTCGGAGGACTCCGATATCCTCATATCACCATAAAGACGATTAGACCGCGCGGAACTTTAAGTGTGTTGCTTCCTCGTAGTGGTGAGGGTCGGGGGTCACCACTAAAATAACTTATACGTCTGGTCTAAACCAGGTTTTAATGTAGACGTTAAATAAACATCTAAATCAAGGCTAAATCTAAACTTTACTCTATATTGATCAATGACAATTCAAATGATTCAAATCCAATATTTGGACATCAGCTGTGCAATTTAGTTATGTTTTTTAGTCACTGGTCATTCTTTAATTTATTTAATTAAATAGTCTACATTTGGTCTAAAGAGAGACGTTGATACGACGTATAAATTTAGACGTCCAAATCGAGTCTAAATATAATCTACATTGTGCATTGATCAATGACGGTTAAAAACGTTTTAATCCAGTACTTGGCTGTCATTTACACAACTTTCAGTTATTTTTTTATTTAATATTTAATAATAAATGTATTAAATTTTGTCGTCTAGATTCGGGCTAAAATTTAGACCAATTATAGACGGTCTAATTTTGGTTTGAATTTAGACGGCACATCTAATAGACGCCTATTGCTCAGTGAAAAGGCAAACTGACTTAACCAAAAAATAACAGTTATTCTATTGTAATTAAGAAATGTTTGAAGAAATAAAAGTGTAAATTTAAGTCAATTAATGAAATGACATTTCATTTTTAGCCTTATTTACAATTTTATTGTGAGCGATGAAACCATGACCTCTGCCCTAAATTAAATGAAAGAAATGTACCCTTAAAACCAAGTGAGCTTGGTTATGTAAATGGACTGAACTTATATAGCACTTTTCTAGTCATACTGACCACTCAAAGCGGTTTACCCTGAAGCCACATTCACCCAAAATCACTCCGATAGCCAACATGGCCCAGTAGGACAATGTAGAATTTTTGTGGTAAGTTTACATGTGAGTGGAGAAGCTGGAATTGAACCTACAACCCTGCAATTGCAAGCCAACTACTCTACCACTCAGCCACAGCAGTCAACAAAGAGCTGGATGAATTCCCACACCGTAATGTCAAAGACTCTTTGCCAGTACAAAAAAACAACAACAAAAAAACAACAAAAAAGTTATTAGTTTCAAGATGCATCACATGCTCACAATGGGCCAGGTTGGCTTTGATAGTTTTTATAAATAGAAGCATCATCTTAGGCTGCATTTTCGATTTACTAAGGTCATCTTTGATGGATATTAAAGTTTGTTCGATGACTTTACACATTTTAGTGTGAAATTTATAAGGAGCTAAATTATTTTTTACAACACTAAACCACTCACTGTTTAGAAAACAAATGTAACTGTAAATGTATATGTGGAGACATGTGGAGACATAAATCATTCTAAAGTAAATTAATATACACCTCACACTGCTTTTATTTTATTTAGAAAAGTCTCACACTGTTTAGTATTGCATTTCTGGAAAGTGAATGCTTAAAAACAATTTAAGTTAGCAACCAGTACATTTGGAGACATATGATTTTCATTGGATAGTAAAGAGTTTATTGTCATTGCCAAAAGTATAGGATCGTTAAATGCCAGTTATAATGGTATGACAAAATAAATGCTTCATTCTAAAACTATTTCAAAGTAAATATTCAATTTGCTGAATGTGATTCAATATATTATGTAATAAAAAAATTACAAACAAAATTGTTTTTGTGCTGCACGGACATAAGTACAGTAAATCTATAGACATTCAATGATCCTGCTTACCTGCATGAAAAAAAATGAGCTTCATATTCAGTAGTATTTCCAATAAATGTTACTAATAAAGATAGAAATAAATTTAAAGGTACATTTTATAAATAAGTCCAGCACTCTCTTTGCAGAGTTTTTTTATTACTCCTGTTTAAAAGCAGCTGAAGCTTTCACATTGCTTTGGTGGCTCATTAACGTTAAAAGGATGCAGAGTTCAAACCTGTGACCATAAAGTGACCAACTGACGCTAGCGAGAATTCTCTGCGGTAGGTCTGGTGGGATTGCAGCTCTGACTTCTATATGTGCCTATACAAGTTGGGTTTCTTTCATCTTTTTTTTTACAGATAGGCACACAAAACCAGATCCTGTCATTTGTTCCCATGTGAACCAAGGCTCTTCTATGCCTGTGGCCACCCCACACACATACGCACTCATTCACGTGCAGATGTAAAAGAGAGTTGCTTTCAAGAGTGGCCCCAAAAACACATTAGTACAGTAAGTGACTGTAATTGTTTGAAGGTGCAACATGTTCATTCAGTGTAATTATAAAGAACCACAAGTAACACACACACAAGCAGGCACACTGAGAAGGGTATGTCCTGCAAAGTATAGTCAGAATCCCGGAAGGATGTAATTTATTTTAATATTAGAGCCATTGTGGAATACACTTGTAAGTGTAGACAGATATGCACGAGCTTCGTAGGAAGAGTCAGTAGAAATGATTTGTACTGAATTTCTTCTGTATGAACAGTCGCTAAACACAGCACTGACCTGAACTCTGGTTTTGGAAAAGAGGTGAAAATGAAAAATATAAAACAATATAAGAAAAATTTGGTGATATGGTGGAAATGTGAATATTAATAATCATCTGTGTATTCAACTGTAACTCATAGTCATTGTGTGCTAAATCTTTATGATAGTGATTAGTCTTACTGAATGACGATGTAGACTTAAGGCATGGCCGATTGAACTGATATTAAAATCCCTGCTTCATGTGTTGCTGTGGAGATGACCCTCTACGAGTGAATGTCCTGATATCCTACAAGATAGTGACTTCCTAATCGAGCAGAAGGCCCCTCCAAGTCTCCCAGCATCTCCTTGAAGAAGCATTTATCTATATGAAATTAATATTGATAATTGTAAGGCTAACTAAATTCATAAAAGGATGTGTTAGTTAGATTGTGACGGGTCAGTATTTTACATGCTTCAATGTAAATCTCTGCTCCTCCTTGGCTTGATCAACCAAGATTTTATTAAAAACTCCAATAATCTGATGGAGTCTTTTCTCATCCTTTATTAAGAGTTTCTCTGGTAACAATTCTTTGGCGCCCAACAACAGATTCCAGCGGGCAGACCGGACTGACGAGAGTATCCAACGCGTCATGGCCAGACGCGAGAGGAGCAGCCTGCGGCCCGGTACCTCTTGTAGTGACTTGGAGAAGCGGGGCTCGGTTCTCTGGTCAGCCCGAACGCCACCTGGCTTGCAACTCTTCCCTTTCTCTCCTTGAGAGAAGGCAAAGGGTGAGAGAAATTCCTTCTATAATTTTCATTAATCTCTGGTGGGGAGAAACGACTTGTTGGGGGTATTTGGTACAGAAAGTCCGAGCAGCATAAACGCTGTTGGCATATTTGGATGGATGAAGCAATTTGCTGCGAGCGGAAAGCCAGCTTTAGATATTTAGGAGGCGCAAGAGAAATATCTTGTACCGTAGCTGGCTGATTCGATAATGCGTCTATAAAACCTGAGTGTCCCACAAGTAAAAAAACAAAAAAATGCAATTTCATAAGCAAACCCCACAAACACAACCGTCTGCCCTGCAACCAGAAATCACAACACAAGTAGACGTCAGACTTCCGCCTCCTGAAGCGGCAACATTCCCCAAATCTACGCCCCATCTGCCATGTCCACCTCCATATGTTTCAGACGACCAGTTACTTGGAAATCTAGAGGCGCAATCGATCCTGAAGCCAGACCCAGACCTAGACTCTTCCCCTTCCATTCAGCACCAACCAACGACAGCAACGCCAGGACTGAGGGGAAAGCAGCCTATCCTGAGCAAGCTGAGGCGTGTCCCGAAGAAGATACAAATTCTGTGATTTATGAAATAATTACTGAAGTTGAAGTTTAATAGAGTTTTTTAAATGGTTTTATGGACCTTATAGGATGGAATTCATTGGTATTGTTGATCACTACTGATTTGTTTTTGTGTAACCTCTTTAAAGGGTCACTGTGGCGCTTAGCAATAAGTGACTGACGAAAAAAAATCAAACAATAAAACAGCCCATATGACAGTAGCTGTTTCACCTGTTATGCACAGATATAGATCTGTCTGCACCATATATCACAGTGTATGGACTTGAATTTGGATTTTTGGTGTCACATCTGTAGCATGTCCTGACTACTCTGCACCTAAATCACCATCATTGTTAATTTCTAGTGACATCATAACCAGCCTTAGGTTTTAGGGCAATGTTTAGCACAGACCCCAATTCCAGGAGGGTTGCAGCTAGGAACGGCATGATTAAAATTGAATTAAATCCAAACACTACACTGCTGTAGTGTTTAGAGGGCTACATAAATGGCTATGGCGGGCCAGATTTGGCCCCCGGGCATTGAGTTTGACGTGTGTGACATGGTCTGTTCCTAACACAAAAAAATAGGCCAGACACCGGCTGTGGACGACCGCGTCGCTCCGTGTCTGATGTGAACTATATCATAGGTTAACAAGGACTCTGTATGGAAGCAGTGCCCAGTGTGTACCAGGCTGAATTCAGTAATGGCCATACTTGCCAACCCTCCCGATTTTTCCGGGAGAATCCCGAAATTCAGTGTCCCTCCCGAATTTCTCCTGATTACTGATGCCATCGCATATCATGTACATTCCCTGTTTCTTATGTGAGAGGGATGGAGAATAAGAAATGTTATGTTTTTTGTCCTGTTGTATTTTGCCAAGGAAGGTGCTATCAAATCAAATCAAATTTTATTTATATAGCGCCTTACAACAGATAAAAGGTGCCCAGGGCGCTTTCCAGAATAAAAACACAAATAAAAACAAGAACCACAGTAGACGGCACTAAATAAATAAAAGCACGTAAAAAACAACAATTAAGTCAGTTTCTATGTGTCGAAAGCTTGTCTGAAAAGATGTGTCTTCAGCTATGATTTAAAAACACACAACTCAGAGTTGCTTCGAAGCTGCACTGGAAGTGCGTTCCACAGCTTTGGGCCTTGGACGGAAAAAGACCGGCCTCCAAACTTTTTATAGTTATACTTGGGTGAGACCAATGTGATGAGATTTGAGGAGCGGAGAGTTCTGGCTGGTTGGTAGACCATTACCAAGTCAGTGAGATAGTCAGGGGCCAGACCGTTGATGGCCTTGAAAACAACCATCAAGATCTTAAACTCTACCCAATGGGGTACAGTTTCTTTATTCCAGTCATGAAAATCCTTCACCTGTTGGTAAAAGTTGCTATTTTGAATAGGTCACCTTCATGATTCGTGTATGTCCGATGTGGAAATCAATCAGCTGCACTGCACAAAGCAGCAGCGAGAGGCAAATTTTCTGGAGAAGTCTTTAGTTTCAATTATTTTTTACATCCGCTGAGTTATTAAGGATTAAAAACTGTTTCGACCAAGCTGAATTTTAGTTTTCTTTCACATTTGGTCGTGCTTATGGTCCAGCAGAAACTAAAGTTACAGCATTAAAATCAACAGACTCAATGCTGTGCTGCGACCAAAGTGAGAAAAATCACTCTCTCCTGACACAGATATATATATATATTTTGTTAGAAATATCAATGAGTGGCGTATCCAGGAGGTTAATAAAGACGGTCTAAAACAGTCCCAGGGTGGGTTTTGGAGAGTAGCTCCAAATTAAAAGCAAAGATGTTCTTCTAGTGTGGACCAAATCTGAGCTACTGACATTTTAGAATTTTCATTAGATTTAAAGTAATTTTATCTTGCTAAAACTGATGTGACAATGTAGCATCTTAACTCTGCTCATAATGTTACAAACTAATAATATTATATAGTATTTCATTATTTATGTATATATAAGTGGTGGGCATAGATTACTTTTTTAAATCTAGAATAATCTGACTGTAATCTTGGAATTAATTAGATTACTTTAGATTAAAATGGTTCATTTGAATTCTGCCGAAGGCATTCAGAGTATGTGTGGTACTCAAACAATAACTAAAATTAGGTATATGAGAATGGGTTTCTCAAGCCAGGTGCTGCTTTAGACCAGTGCAGTGTTTCCCTTTTACATAGGCGTTACCATGGCACACTGCCATGTCAGAAATTCCAGTGCCCCGCCTACACAATGCAATCCTGCGGACCTGTAGGCTATGTAGTTTGCGAGGCAAGTAAATAATTTAACATCTACGCATGCTGGTACGACCCGCCCCTCTACGCAAAAAAAAGCTGCGTGGACATGCGAGCTCTGTGCTAAATGTGCATTACACGTCTGACAAAACGATGCATCAGCACAGTGAAGCAGCATCAGCCAACCATTTTAGAAAAGCGCAGAATAATGAGTCTACCGCATGTAGCTTTGTGCCCCCTCCCCCCTCCACATTTCCTCCTGCCATCTGTCTTGCTCTGCTTCCCTCCATCCTCTGTTCTTTACTCGCAGCACCTGGTGCAAAAAGGTAAACTGCGTTTGTGTGTTGCGAACTTGCCGCTTCTTAAAAGTACATTTTCCCTTTAGTCAACCGATGGCTTTGCTGCATCCATTTTCAGCACTTCACGTTTGATGTGGCAGTTTCACAGTTGGCATACACGCAGGTCCGACGACTCGTTCTCGTCCCCCACAGTGCAATTCGGCTAGGTATACATTCTAGCTAAAATACCAAGGTGAAAGTCAAAGCTTGCGTAATACAGACCCCAAATCATGAGTAAAAACACTGCAACATTTGTTGCAACTTTTTATAAAAGCTGACGCAAATCACACAAAAGTAGCACAAAATCTTGGAGGGGCTGCTTAATTTGTTAACTTAGGTTATTGCTGCAGACTGTTATTTTGTCTGCAATGTCCATATATGTCATGACTCGCCTCATTTACTCCCGCTCCTCATCATCATCCTCACCGGTGTCCTTAATCATCATTCGCACCTGATTCTCCTTACCTCCGCCCTTTATAATCCGTCACTCCTCCTCAATCAGTTGCCAGATCATTACAGGAACCCACTACAGATGCCCACTGTGTTTCCATGCCGTCTTCCTTCTGCTGTCCTGTGCCTCTGTTCCTGCCGTCAGCATCACACTGGTCAGCATTTCCACTCCATCAGAACTCCAATAAGTTACCTTGCACTCTGCATCTGTGTTTGGATCCATACCTTCACCACACTTCCTGACAATATATGATATATCCTCCCACTTTGACGTCAAGACAGGAGAGAAACTGAGATCTTGTGTAAGAGTGCGCATGCACCTGGGGTGCACGTGGGTTGGTTGAGGAAGCCAAGGGTAAACAAACGCTCCATTTTTTAAAATTGGCTTCCCGGCCAGTGTAAAACCATTAGGAAACCATAATATACATGTTTTCACTTGGAAAAGTGAACATTTCAGGTTATGACTCCTTTAAAATCTGTTTTGCTTCTCACAAAAGATAGTTGTTGTTTACGGACAAAGGTCTGAGGATGTAAGTCAAACAAATAATGAAACTCATTGCTATGGGAGTTTAAAATCTATATGTGGCTCTATATGTATTGAAATAGAATAGTATATCAGTGACTTCATAAAGGATACAAAGTGTCATCCCTAATATAGCATGCAAAGGAAGTCCATACATAGACCAGATAAAAATATTGATGTTATTGAGTATTAAACTAGTGGTTGAAAGTTAGATAGCTTGCTGTAAAAATATATATGGACATTTTGTACAGTTTCTTGTCTTTCAATTAATCTACTCAGCTGTGCAGTTCTTTAATCCAAGGTTTGCTATTATTAATAAGAATTGTTTTATGCTGTACATTTGTTCTGATCCCAGTCTCTTCTTTTTTCTTTTATATTTTTTACCTTAGGGTGTATATGCATGCTTTCCCTTAACTTGCTCCTGATAAACCAGAATTTTCCCACTGTAGAACAATAAAGGATATCAGAATGACAATGTGCTTTATTGACCCTAGTCATGCAGAAAACAAGAAATTTAACAATCGTTCCAAGTGCTGACAGCATACAGTATTTAAGTACAAACAGCCAAATTTTTTGAGGAAAAGAAAGGATAAAATGAATAGTATACATCAATGTTTGTAGTCATTTTTAATATTATTAAAATAAAAAGGAGGTCAGGTTGTGGTATTCAAAAAATGCATATGTTATGTCTTTGCAGAATAGCTGACAACTCGTGCTGTAAAGTGTTCATTGTATTCACCAGAGAGACAGTCCAGGGGAAGGTATTGTCTGTGGTTTGTATCCAGAGCATGTGGAGTCTGCAAAGGTGTCAGCTTCCCTTTTTCTGATCCTACACCTATACGTATCCTGGTGGGAGGGAGGAAGGAAGGGAGGGAAGGAAAGTCAGATGTGATTGTTCCCTTTGCACACCTGGTTCTGTCCTGTGGATACATCAAACTACACAGCGATGGATGTTAACAGGAATAACTGAATAAGTGCTGTGCAAAACATGACCTCAGACTACCATAGAAGGCTGTGCTAAGGGGAATATGTTGCTGAAGGATGTGCAATCTTTTCTGGGTTTTATTCAGAGCAGAGCCTCTAGGCCTGTTTCCACTATCAGAATGTCAGGGTAATTTAACTACATATTTTTCTGACCGGATAATCTGTTTGCTCGCTCCTGTCAGTCACTTTGTCTCCATATACGATCGCCTCTCTTTATGAATCATCTACAGACACCCACAAACCACATTGTTTCAGAAAAAAGTAGCATCACTGATTAGCAGAATGGCGCCCAGGGCAGCAGAAATAACAACCTAATCAATATAGAAGAAGCAGGGCTTGTTGCTGTGTTTCTGCTTGATCTGACTGGATCAGGCCATTTCAGAGTACATATATACCCATGCAGGTACTCTGTTGGTTTCTGAAATCGTCTTGAAAATGGCCCTGTCAGCTCAGCCAGATGAAGTAGAGACACGCTGGTATTGGGATGTTTTGGTCAAATTACCCTGACGTTCTGATAGTTGAAATGCGCTTTATATGTGAGATTCATTTCAGGTCCTGAGATAGGGTAGTTCTTACAAATTGGAAGTAATTCACAGTAGACACAGTGCTGTTGAGTGCAATGAGGGAACGCAGGAGGAGAGTTATCTCTGAAAGTCCATTGTCATCTCCACAATCTTGAGTAGGTTTTGCTCTAGGTGGTTCTGACCACTTAAGTTGATCAGCTGATCCACCTCCTATCTGAATGTAGATCTGTCATTGCACTAGATAAGACTAATGACAGAGGAGTCATCTGCAATCTTAAAGACAAGACCACTGAGGTGCAGTTATTTGTGTACAGAGAGAAGCTGGTGCAGATGGTAATACCATCAGTAACTGTTGGGTCACATCAGTTAAATTTGTCCATCAGATAAGATGAGCCACTTAAGATTTGAGCATCTTAGCCTTTTAATTTTGCACAGAAGATGTCCGCAAATTATTTCCAATTGTTGGCACGAGTGTACTCTTAAAAAAAAAAGAAAAAGATTTGAATGGTCTGAAGTGCCAAATATAGTCCAATTTACCTGACATTACCCTACTTACAGATTTATTGCAGTAGAATGGAAGACGGTATTTTAGAATCAAAACTGTGACGATAGTTACCGGACAAACAAACATGCACCCCTCTTGCCTGTTGACCGCTGGAGATAGGCACCAGCAACCCCCACCTCCCATCCATCCATCCATCCATCCATCCATCCATCACCACTATTAAATCCACTGAGGTGAAAAACAGCCACTTAAAAATAGTTATTTACTAAATAACAGTTTATTATCCTTTGACTTTCTGTCCTACAAAAAAAATGCTGATAATATGACCTGATTTTACCTCAATTTTTTGTTGGTTTCATGTCACCATTGAATGAAAACCTGAAATGTTAATATTCATGGATAATCATATACTGTTTATAGAATATAACAACCAATTTGTAAATTACTAAAAGCCCAAAGGGAAAGACAGGACCATTTTCATTCTGAAAGCAGCATTCCAAAAACAAAAACCACAATCACTTTGTAAATACATTTCTTATTGTGTCTTTTTTCAAAGTTGTTTATCTGCTTTTATCGTTTTATAACACATTCTCCTTAGGCATATCATGTCTATATAATTTCACATAAAAAAAAAAATCTCAATCCAGATATGCCACAGCTTGCGTTTGCATTACACTGGATTTACTCCACTCTAACTGTTTTAAGAAGGTGGAAATCTTTTACTTCAGTCCTTTTTTTCAATATCCTTTCCTGCTTTTGTTCTCATCACTGTGAAACATCAAAACAACGAAAGTGACTCAGCCAAGCTCACAAGGAGAAACAAGGGCTGAGAGAACCAGTCAAGAGTTAGGAGAGAGTGTGGAGGAGACAGCGGGAAGTTGACCCTCACTGATAAGAAAAGAAGAATCCCAGTTTTTCAATCTTGCTTTGCCATACTCTTAATATCTGCTATCACACTCCTTCTCTTCTGTTGTTCATTTCATCTTCTCCTCTGACTTCTCTCCCTTTCCTACTGTCAGTCTTTTTCCAAGTCTTTTGTGGATGTTAGATGTTTAGTGTTGTAAGGGTTTGATAACTGCTAATAGGGGATAGACATGACCTGGAAACCAAGAAGCTCTTTTAAGCACAATTAAAGGGCACATTAGTTATTGCTGTTTGTGTTAAAAAAAATCCTGGTAACAAAGGCTACAAGTAATGGCCACAGTCAAACTGACTGAACTCAATTTTCTTACAGTTTACAGTAAAAAAAATAGCAATTTTCTATTGTATTATATTTTCTACTTGAAATCTTAAAAACATTATTTATTCTTTAAATAATTTTTCATATGAAAAAAAAATATCTGCTGATTTAGAATTTAACAAAATATATTTTAACAGCCTCTCATTTAAGAGAATTTGTATAAACATGAAGATATTCGAAAAATGTTAAAGGATCAGTATACAGAGCTAAGTTTGAATATTAATATTAGCATGATTCAATTCCAATAGTGATAATAGATCTCAGCACAGATGGAACTATTTCTGTTGATGGGCCAACTGTTATATGAAACTCGTCTTGATCCATTATCTTTCAGAAAAATGAACACATACGGCACTGAGTAGTTGCACACTCAGTTGCCTCTTTCATTTCATTTAGAACAGGACCAATGAGTGGTGACGGAAAGCTCCTTCCATCACAGACGAAAACGGGAAAAAAAATCAATGCTTAAATGAGAATGAAATGTTGTGCTCCCAGTCTTATGGTGACGTGAGACTGCTCCTAAAACAGAAAGCAGTTAGAGCTTGGTTCCTCCTTGGCTTAATGTCAGAGACCAAAACAGGAACTTAAGACTGAAACTAGACAAATGCTTTTAGGGGAAATACGCAGCAGGTTTTTTTTAGTCGACTAAAGACCAGTGCACAGCAACAGTTTGAGAAGGTGTGATGCTACCCTTTTTAGACTCCATACTGCAAAAGAGAAAACTGGTACCAGCCTTTTCTCAGGACTGTGATTAAAAGTATGTTCAAGTTTGACATCTCTGACAGATTTTTTTTTTTTATTGGGGGGGGGGGGTTGATATCAGACATTTTAAAAACAGTATACCTGTAGTTCAAAAAATAGACCAATGGATGAAACCAGACTAAGTAAATAAATGGGTATGTAACAAAACATCTAGTTCAAGAGACAAGACATTACACAATATTGGGATGATGACAAAAAAAAGACCTAAATAAAAACCTTTTTATATGTAAAAAAAATAAAGATATCAAACTGTATTTTAAACAAATTAGGTTCAAATTCAATTCTAATAAATTGTATTTTGGATTTGGAGCTACTGATGATCAAATGCAATCCAAAAAAAATTAATTAATAAAACAATTAAAGGACACTTCAGTTTAGTAGTAACAGCAATCTTTGAAACAGGTGGTAGTTCTTATTGCAGCTAGTGGTCAATTGCAATTTTCAGAAAAACATCATTAGGAGCCTATAATAATAGTTTGTACTTTCTCCACCACATGAATCACATGCTGACAGCAACTTCACGGCTCTTTGTGAAACATTCTTCACTTTAATGAGAAAAACCACTACCTTTTAATATCACAAGATCTTTTGATAGAGCCATGAGAAGTGTCTGAAAACAAAATTAAAGATAAGTAAAGAAGTAAGAAAGATAAAAAGTTTAAAAAAACACATGACCTTTCCAAGTGGCGAAGAACCCTGAGGGAAAAGTTTGGTTGCCTGATTGCTGAGAACTTTTTAATATCCTCTTTATCTTTTTAAGGTAATTTGTAAATGTTCATGTAATATTATAGAAGCAATCATAAAAAGCCAACAGATGTTATCTGAGTATGTACCATTTGAATATTGGTTTAATTTTGAAAATATCTGTAAATTATACAAGCCACGATATTTCCCATAATAAGCAATACCTGTGATATAAGAAAATGGGTTTTGTTTAGGCAAACCGAGTTCAGTAAGAACTCTTCTAAAATTTCAATTTCCTCTCCAAAATACTTATTCAATACAGAAAACAGCATTAAATTGGCCTCTGGTAATAGTGTAAAGAATATTGGTGTAAATTTGGACCAAGAGATGACATTTAAATCTAATATTAAACAGGTTTCAAATACTTATTTTCACCACCTCTGGAATATTGCTAAAATTAAAACCATCATGACATCCAGTGATGCTTGAGTCCATGCATTTTTTTAGTTCAAGGCTGGTCTACTGTAATTCATTATTATCAGTAAGTCTACAACATGTAATTAAGGGCCTTCAGTTGATCCAAACTGCTGCAGCAAGAGTTCTGATGAATATTAAAAAGAGAGATCACATTTCTCCTGTTTTACCTTCTCTCAATTGGCTTCCTGTTAAATCCAGAATAGAATTTAGGATCGTTCTAGTTAAGTATAAAGCCCTTAAAGCTGCAGAAGGTAACTCTGAGAGGAGAGCAGACTTTGCTTGAAAATTTGAACTCAAACAAGCTTCACATCACTCCCCAGTGTTGCCAGATCCAAAATCCTGCGATATCGTACAGACAGGCCAAAATTATCGTTTTTCAGTACAAATTATTGTACATTATAAATCTGCCAATAATGCCCTATAAATGACTTTGCAATGCAATATTATATCTTCTAGAAGACATTTTTGATTGTCCTGCTTAAATCTAAAAAAAATATAACACCTATTGAAATGCAGAGTGTAATGTCAGCACCACTCACACATGCACACAAAATGAGAACTTGCCAAGTCTCATTCATTCCATCTCTACATGGGTTAGAAGCACGTTACCCGCTAGTGACAAATTTGCGTAATAAATGACAAAGCAGTCAACTCACCTAGTTGTGGATTTTGAACTCCTCCTCTGATTCACTGTCTGTCGCGGTTCCACCAGCAGTAGATGTGGAGAGCTTGCTTTGGTACAAGTTTGATACCAATGTTGCTTCGTTTTACCTTCATCCGTCCCTTCTTTGTTTTTTCTTTTAAGATTACCGGTACTTGTAGAAGCCATTGTCTTGTTAATACACTCTAAATTAGCAAAAACATAGATTGCGGGCAAACAGCAAGGGGGAGGGCGCGGTCCAAGGCCGCATGAGACGGCCTAAAATAGATGTAATTGGGCTATTTATTGCACAGAGTCAGTTTTGTAATATACACAATAGTTTTAAGCACATAAGCACTGAGCTGGAATCTGATCTCAGAACAGACTGAAAGAACATTATGGGCATGGGAAAGCCACCGCAAAAGACTTAGAAAGTCTTAGAGGCAAGGAAGTCTTAGAGGCAAGGTAAAATTATCGTACATTGGGTCTTTTTGAAATTTTTGATCGTACATCGTACAGAGCCCAAAATTGTCGTACAAATACCATAATTATCGTACATCTGGCAACACTGTCACTCCCCCTCCCTCTCCGGTGCACTCATGCCCCGCCTCCAAGGCCCTCCTGCTCCTCCCTCCTTCCGCAACGCAACTGGCGTACCAGACAGTTCAGAAGGTCAGCTGACGCGACTTGAAGCAGCAAGGGTAAGCAATGCAGTGTGAACCGGTAAGAGCAAAACATAAACTCACCTCCACACAGCTAGAAAATATGTTGTCCTGTTGCTCGGCCATAGCTTACACCTAGCATCGTGCCGCTAGCTGTTCTGACAGAGCTCAGGCGGTTGTGTACATGGTTGCGTAGCGGAACGAGGGGCGGGCTCTGATTGGGTGTTTTCTACCGGGAGCAGTGGATTCTTGCAAATCGCAGTAGGAGCAGTAGGCGTGACCAATGGAGCTGCTTTTTTTTCACAAATTACTAATCTCATTTCCTATTTTCAGGACATATGGACAGTTTTAGGAACAACCACAAACAGTGACTTTTATTATAGTTACCTACTGCAGCTTTAATAATCAAGTTTAATCATGCATTAGAGATCTGATTATTTCATATGTTCCTACTGGAGCACTTTGCACTTAGAATGCAGGTTTAATGGTAGTTCCTAGGATGTCAAAAAAAAAATGTAAAAAATTGTAAAATGGGAGGCAGATCTTTTAGTTATCAGGCTCCCCTCATGTGGAACCAGCTCCCAGTTTTAATCTGTGAGGCAGACACTGGCTATTTTTAAGACTAGGCTTAAAACTTTTATTTTTAATAAATCTTTTATTTAGAATGGTTTAGGTTATTCTCCGCACACGCACATCACGCACTGCGCGTAGGGCACCAAGTGCCTGGGGGGGGCACCAAAAATTCTGGGTCATATAAAATCATCACAATAGGCAACTAGTATATAAAACAAATAAAATGTCTAAAGCATGTTGATATACAAAACACAAATACAAAAGTAATATAGGCCTAGACCAAATTAGTCTAGAAAAAGGTGAATCTCCCCGTCTCCCTCCGATGCACCCTCCCCCCTTCCCCACCTCCCAGTGGTCTGTTCGATTAGTCCTCAATGTCAAATTTGGCAGACACTGACCTCAAACTCTACACATGGCCTCGAAAAGGCACCAAGAGTTGGGGGCGGAAAAAATGAGAAAGAAGAGACAGCGTGATGATGCTTGATGTTTTGCAAAATGTTAGTTTTCTGTGCGGGCTTACGGTTTATTGTTTCACTGACTGACCGGCTGATTACATGAAAGACTTTGTCAAAATAAAACAAAGCAAACGAGCAGCTGCCGAAACGTAAGTAGTTTCACAGACGAATTGCAGAAAAAAATACCCGATGTTCGGTCGTGGTCGTCGGAGCAGCCAATTTATGCTTTGTTTGAGAAGAAAGGTGAGCAGTACAGCTAAGCTAACACAGTCTGAGCTGCTGCCAGCAGCAGGATTCATTGTGGGACAACACAGATTAATTATTAACAAAAGTTTGTAAAAGTTATCTCTGACAATCATTTGACTCTGACGTTGCGGTAAAAACAGTTCGAATTTGGATCAATATTTCATCCCTTTCCCGTTGATCAATCAGGACATATGTGGTATCGGTGGGTAGCTTGGGATTTTAAGATTATTTAGATGCTACTGGCATGGCTCTATCTGAAAAACTGAACGCAACAGAATAAAAAAACTCCAACATTAACATCAAGTGATCTTGGGTAGTAATAGATCAAATAAAACTGAGAATATTAAAATTTTAAAGCATAATGAATGATGACAAACTCAGAGTCTGATTATTACTATCTACTGTTAGTGCATATGAGTCAGATTTGATGTTTTAAAATAAGCTATATTATCTTGAAAAAATGCTATATTTTATAATGGTGATAATGAACTAGAAAATAAAGTTTTATACCATCCACCAGGAAAATGCTCATTCTCCTATAAGAGCCATTGTAAAAATTATCTATCAGACAGCAGGTAAAACACTGATTAGTCACGATGCTGGGGAGTTTGTCCCCTTTTTGCATTCTCAGAATATGTATATTTTGGAAGTAAAGAGAACCTAAATAAGAAATTCTGAATGGTTGTTATTCCTTTGGTGGTGGCAGTTGTTGAGGGAGGGGGCATCATCAAGCATTTGTGCTTAGGGAACCCAAATGGCTAGGGCCGGCCCTGGTTATTCTAAATCATTTTTTGTAGTTATGCTGCTATGGGCTTAGACTGTTGGCAGACAGACTGACCACTTTCTTCACTCTTGACTGAAAACAGTCCAGTGTTTCTTCTATTGTTTTTTTGTTTTTCAAACTGTCTTTTAAGATGTATAGTAGAGTTCCCACATTGGTCTCATATTGTACCACTTGATGCCTGCTGGCAATTAAAGTTAATTTATTTTTTTTAGATTGACCAGTAAAATCAAAAGACACAATTACATTTCTAGTATTTTAATAAATAAATGAATAAATACATTTCTAGGATTTGGAAAAAATGACATTTTGGAAAGAGTTTTGATTAGTTTTTTAATCTAATCATATATATATTCTTTCAGACTAGGTAATCTGGAAAAGCAGTATTGAGGATTAAGAGAGTTATGTTCAGGAGTCTGAGTCTGTCTATGTTAAAAATAAATACAAACGACTTTATTTGGTTTATGGAATAAATAAAAATAGTTAAAGGTAAAAAGTCTACATGACAAATACATATGTTGGTAAAGGAGATAAAAGTACTCTCAGATATTGCATATGTGTTGCATGAATAGTTCAGCTGTCACAGTGAAATATGGTGAGTGAGAGGCGGATAATTAATTCCTAATAATACTTCATGCTAATGCATGTACTCACACACACACACACACACACACACTTAAAAGCTGGCACACAGTCCAGCGACTGAATGCCAGCAGGTCTTTCCACCCCCGTTTGTATTTTTAAAAGCATTCTTGTTCATTAGGATGTGGTTGAGTACCAGGTGGACATTTTTACAGCCGTTGGTGTTAGCAGCACTGCCAGGTGTGTTGTACCTGTCTTGGTATAACCGTGACAGCAGCATCAGATTACAGTGGTCTGCCGGGGTCCTGTTTGGGGCCACAACAACTTTGCTGACTGTAATATTTCCTGTGTCTTATTTTGTCCATTATTGCTGCATGTAGTGTTGATATGAGTCATGTATTTGTTCAAAACTGGACGCAACATGTACCTGCTACAGTAGGGAACTACTGAAACCTTTTTACAGCAATTTCCTCTGCCACTCCTTGTTTCAACATATTTTGCAGTTCAAGTCATTTACGCTCTTAAAGTGGTTTTATAAGAAGAGGGCTCAGTAACGGAGCATGCCTGTCTCTTCGTTTGTGATTGGTTTAGGCTAAGTTATGACCTTAGTATTATTATTATTATTATCTGATAGCTAATAATGAAAAAGAAAATAAAACTTTTTTTAATCAAACTTTTTAATGACCCGTAAAAATAAATAAATATATATTGTCTTTTTTCTAGTGCACCACACGTTTATTGATTGATTTACAGTATGTTATTATTGGATTATCGTGCATTTCAGCAATCTCAGGCCATCCTGAACTGGTGGAATTTTCTATTCTCTAAATAAAGATAAAGTTACTCAATTAGTGAATGATATTTAAGTATTTTATCGAGTGCTTGAATGAGTGTTAAAGCAAGTTCAGGTATATATCAGGCATCCTTGATCAGAAATTATTTTTTACTTTATCACCAGCGCGAAAGGGAGGACTAGGTTTTTCTTGTCATTACTGATTAGTCTGTATGACTCAGAACTCAGAATGCTGCTCATCTCTAGATTTTACCTTCCATAAAGCTTACATGTTGATGCTTTCACTGTAGTTATCAGAATGTGTACACAAGCAAACAATAAGGTTGACTAGCCATTTTCATAAAACAGCAACCTTTTTCTCAGAAAATGAAATCTGAAGAGGAGCAGAGATTCAAAGGTCATTTTATTTCATTTTCAACTAAGCCTGTGGCATTTTGCCAAGTCGATTCTTTTCCAAATGTCATTTCTTATTTTACTGTAGAACTGCATATACCTCTGGTTCAGAGTCAATGCTCTTCCCCAATAAATACCAGAGACCTAGCGCAGCATTCAACAAGTGAATCTAAAAAATCAATTGCTTGTATGCGTCGAACTGTAGTTCATGTCAAAAATATCTAGAAATACTTGGATCTTCCACAATGGCTCTCAATGACTCTGGGTTAGACTAATAGAGAACCAAATAATGTATGTGTTATTATTATTATAATTATTATAATTATTATTATTATTTAGATATAATTACAGATTAATATTTTACAAATTTTTTCATGTAGTAAAACACCTTAATTACTGTCCTTATTTTAGAAAAATTGAATAAATTTTTAATAAGCAAAAAGGAATTTAATGTTGCTGTAATTAAACCTTTACTTAAGACACTCTCCCTCGATCAGGATCACTTGGCTAATTACAGATCTATATGTAACCTTCCTTTCTTATCCCAAATTCTTGATAAAATAGTTTCTCATCAAGTATGTGAGCATTTAAGCAGCAACAACCTGTTTGAAGAATTTCAGTCAGGTTTTAGAGCTCATCATAGCACTGAAACAGCAGTGGTGAAAGTTACGAATGATATTCTAATGGCCTCAGATGGTGGACTTGTGACTGTTCTGGACTTGTTGGATCTCAGTGCTGCTTTGCACACAATCTATCATAATATTATCTTAGAAAGGCTTGGACATGTAGGGATCAAGGGTAAAGCATTAGGATGGTTTAAATCATATCAGTCTGAAGATTCCAGTTTGTTTATGTAGATAATAAATCTTCACACTCAAGGGTTACTCGTGGAGTATCACAGGGCTCTGTGCTTGGACAGATTATCTTCACTATATATATATATATATATATATATATATTTATATATATATATATATATATATATGGTCTCTGGCACAGTTCTCATTTCATAACATGTCTCATAAAGTTTAGAAGAACTATGTCGGTCTCGCATTGTCACCAGAAACAGATGTGATTTTCTGTATTGTGGCTTTTTATTTGCACACATTGCCTTGATAAAAACAACAGAATGGGAAAATTGGATACAATCCCATCGACTCGCTCCCTTTCAAGGAAATAAAAGACGTCTTTGGATTGCAAGCTATCAGAATAAGCAATTGAAACGAAGATTAAATGGTCTGCAGCAAAAACTTTACAACAGGTGAGCTACGGCGACTAACAAACTAGCTAACATTGGGCCTGCACACTGCAAGCAATAGCAATGGGAGCTGGTGTTACACCAGAGCTGTGTAGCTGGTATAGGTTGTGCGTGTATCCGCTGTGTTGATGGACAAATAATCCCTCTCTAGTTTCTGGTTCTTGATGGTTTTTACTGGGTGCACTGCATTATCCCAACATCTCAGTCGGTGTTGCTATGGTCTGCCTAGCGTCATGTCAGCAAAGGCTGAGAGAAAGTGCAAGTGGGCAAAATAATCAAAACCATCATAGTACTTAAAATGGCTTGGCTTTTGTTTTGTTGTGTCGCCACTCAGTGTCAGTGTTTTTTATAGAACTGTAGCACCTGCAGTAATTGTTGGGGTTTTTAATGCACAGGTGCTGTTATTGTGTTTAAAGAACTTTGAGCGTTACTCTACCATTTATCTTTTATACTTGCCTTATTTGTATGGTTGTTAATCTGGCCCATGTCAATACATTTTTAATAAAGCATAATCATTTTCTAAGATTTTGTTATGCGTTTTTCATTTTTTTTGTCTTGCTCTAGTACACAACTTGTTTAAAAAAAGACTAAAATTGAAACTAATAAACATTAAACTGAAACTTAGCATTTTCAACAAAAAAAAAACTAAACTAAACTACCTTACAAATGGTCCAAACTAACTAAAACTAAAGTAAAATTTGGAATTTTTAGTCAAAACGAAATAAAAAAAATGTTTGTGTGTTGTGGATGTGTAGTTCTCTAATCATATCGGTTTGTTTCAATAATGTTCTTCCTTTTGATTGGTTGTTGGGTTTTTTTCCCCATACATTTATATATAAAGTGTAGCACTTTAAAATTTATTTTGTAACGTATTCCATTACTTTGCTGAATCCTGGTACTGTATTCTAAATACTTGGAATACTTTGTAGAACTAGAACGAGAGCCAAACATGGGGAAGCAGCTTTCAGTTTCCATGCTCCTCATATCTGGAACAACCTACCGGAAGAATGCAAACCTGCAGAGACACTGAACTCTTTTAAATCAAAAATGAAAACTTACCTATTTAGACTCGCTTATGAGTAACTGTTTTTACTTGCTTGATTTTCATTTTCCCACAAATTATTGTCTTAATTACTATAAATGCTTTCGTGTGTTAAAAACTGTGAGCTTTCTTCAGCAAGATCAGTTAATGAACTAAAACTGTGTTTTTTACGCACTTGTCTCTACATTGTTGTATTGTCTTGATTATTTTATTATTGTAACTGCTCATTCGAATTCTAATCATCAAACTGATTCATGCTTCGAACCAGTCTTAATCATGTAAAGCACCTTGAATTGCCCTTGAAAGTGTGCTATTCAAATAAAATTGCCTTGCCTTGCCTTGGAATACCTCCCCTTAAATACAGCATGTAAGTCTATTAAATGTCACAAAATGCACTGGTAGCTACTCCCATAGTAAAACAGAGGCCATATTAATGCTAAACATTAGGTACTGAATGGGAAAAAAAACAAAAAAAAGTTTACACAAAAATGTAAGAATTTTACCACCTGGATCATCACTAACCTTTGCACAAATATTTTAGGTGATAATACTAATATGCTGCTTCATTGATACCAAATTGCAGCTGTTCCAGCAGTCACTGGAGTTCGCCTGCATACTTTGAAGTTTGACACCAGAAGTATAAAATATTTTGATTTTTTCCCCCGTTTTAACCACCATGGCTTTAATCGGGCTTTTGTCAAGAAAGCTCGAATGAAATCTAGGTTGACTTGAAAAAAATAAACTGGGAGAGAGTGCCATTGAATGCATCATTTCCTTCACTGCTAATAGTTTTATTTAGCTGCAGTTGTTGCTCCAACCCCCTTAGCTCCGGGTCTGAATCCAAACCTGGCCACTCACATTTATGCTGGTGTTTGCTTCTGTGGAGTGATTTGGCCATAAGATATCTATGGTTTTGGTGGCATGTTGTTTAGCGGAATGTGATAGTCTACATAACGCGTTTATATATAAAAATTAATATATTCATCTTTCATGTGGAAAGGGGAAAACAAACAAGTATTCCAATGGTATTATGAAAGTAACAGTATTTTGAATACCACGTTTGAAAATAGTAGCTGTAACGGAACACAGTAATTCATAATTAATATTATAAATACATAATGCCAGTACATGTATTCCCTTACTCCCCAACACTGTTTACTCTTTGTTTGTATACCTTACAACAAAAATATGTTGAAGTTTGTGGTTGTAATGTGAAAATGTGAAAAAGTGGGTAATCAAGATTAACAAAAACTCAAATAATTAAGTTTTTGGTCTTAAATGCTCTTACAAATGCTCTTACACCTGATCACATCAAGGTAAAAGATGGACTGAATTTTACCAGCATGGAAAACTCTGGGTAAATTTAAAGGGGTTATGTACCTAAATTAATACCAAATACACAACAAATCTGAAGATTTGATTATTGTTGAACCCCGAAATCATAAACTTATAGGATTGTGTTCATTACAAGGATATGCACATAGAGACAGACTGCAGAGTACAGCCCCGCTACTCAACTCACTGCAGACAGGAAAAGAGATGTTGTAGCAATGATCTAATAATAAATAACATTAATTAATCTCATTCTACATTATATACACCCTGTTTCTGCATAAACTGCTCTCAGCAAAAAATTAATGCTTGAAGTATCTTACATTGCAAAGTACTTTGGCCATGTATTTTGAGTAATTTAGCTAACAATTATAATTTGACCACTGTGATGTACTCAAA
Source organism: Apricaphanius iberus (assembly GCA_028564705.1). Lineage (NCBI taxonomy): Eukaryota > Metazoa > Chordata > Actinopteri > Cyprinodontiformes > Aphaniidae > Apricaphanius > Apricaphanius iberus. Next base: position 64,795 of record JAPXFQ010000601.1, read on the forward strand.
CTGTATATAGAGCATTAAACTTTAAGCACAGCATAGTCACGCAGTGACATAACACAACACTCACAAAAAGTTTATTACTTTCCTGCACCCCTGGAATTTTACGACACTAATATATTTAATATATTTTACACACATGAAAAGACCTGATCTATCACAAAAATATTCTTAAAAATGCAAGAAAAAAAATGTTTTAAATTTAGAAATGTTAAGTCTCAGAATTAACATGCCCAGTCTGTTGTATCGAGTTAACAGCAGTCTTTTGTTTCAGAGCTGTTACAACATAAATATTTGTGGAAGAAAAACTCTAATGAGCAACTGTTAGTAATTGTGGTGGTCAAAAAGTTAACGGTATAGATCATATCATATATATATAAAACATTTCTTTCAGCAGAGAATGTGCTATGGTATAAAATTATTTCTCCACATCGATATTCACATTCAAAACTCATTAGTTCTTACTTACTTTATTTCTCTTTGAATGTTTCTTTTTTTTTGTTTAATGCAGGATAATAATCTTTTTTATTTTGTTATTTATTATTTCACCCTCTAAATTGTTTTTTTTTTTCTTTCTCTTTCTTGCTTTAGCCACCTACTGCTGATGGAATGCTCTTCTCCTCCCAACTTTCTGCTGGCTCATCTGTTCTGAGCCTGCAGTCGTCAGGATCCTGTCAACAGTATTTTGGTACTAGAACTGATGGAAGCACCATGCTCTCCACTATTCTGAGCATCAGTCATCTGAACAGTTCGCCTCAGGAACAAAATCGATCTCCTGCCAAATTTGGGCTAAAGCAAGAAGAGAAGGAGAGGTGGAGAGTAAGGATGGGAAATGCATCCACACCTGCAGCTCCTCCCAGGTACAAAACAGGGATTGATTTTACGACAAAACTGAGAACGTCAGTTAAACATTTAACAAATTGGGAGCATTAACAGCCAGTCAAGATTAAGCAAAAAGCATAATAAGCAAGGAACCTGTGAGGACAAATAATATTTTTTCTTCACTATACTGTTGCTCTGAGACAACAGGAAGATTGATCAAATGGTTACCTAAATTGCTATAAAGATGATAAAACAACTTTCTAATGCATTTTAATAAAGATAACATTGAATGATTACAATAATTATTGCAGATATGATACGTATTATCTATGTTGGGTATCATTAAAGAAGTAATTTGTTATAGTTAAAAATTACTTTTTCAAAAAGTAATTGAGTTAGTAACTTAGCTACAACACTGTAAAAGTAATTAGTTACTCAGCAAAGTAACGTTGACGTTATTTCCATGTTCTATAACGTAGTTATGTTTTATATCTGTAAAGTCAAATATTTTGTATAACTGAATGACGAATAAAAAATACCATATACTTTTAGAACATTTCACTTTAGAACTTGACTAAATAAGATTGTCCATTAAATATTGCAAGTCTCAGTATCTGTAATATTGCACAGTATACAGAGCACAATATCTAATAGTTGTAGTAAGTTTAAACAACATTGTAGTAACTCACCACATATCCAGTAACAATAGGAAAAGTACTCCCAAGACTGCAAATATATATATATATATATATATATATATATATATATATATATATATATATATATATATATATATATATATATATATATATATATAAATTCAAAATAGGCATAATATGTTTTTTCACATTACACTTCTAATTTTGGTTATATTTATTATCCATTTTAATTATTATGTATATGCAATATTAGTTTATGTTCTTTCATAAATCCAGCAATTTAAATGTAACAAGAAAAGTAATTGAAAAGAAAATTGACATAGGTGCTATTACTTCATCCATGGTTAAATCAACAGGGGGCAGATCATCAGGGTATGATGATGATTTAGTGCTTGTGTAGGGTTTGGCAGAACACGGTTGTGATGATGAATAAGCCATATCGGTATTGCAAGTGCGCATGCTTGATATGCGGCTTGGATACCTAGTCACGGGTTTTGAACCCCAAACAAAGCCCTGGCTCGACTGTAAAGAGCGTATGCGTGTATATGTTTTTGTTAATACGGAGCCATTTTTTGGCAGATTTTTTTAAATATGCCCGGTACTCGTTCTGTTGCGGTTGGCTGTAGAAACGAGAGTTACCACATTGAACAGTGGAGAATGCAAAACGCACCAGTGTTTGAATGATACCGACCCTCGTAATGAACCACCATTTATTTTATATACATTACATATTGAAAAGAAGAATACGAATGGATGTGCGAGGTGGATAAACAAGGTAAGAAATGTGTGATTAAACATGTTAATTGTTCGATATTTCTTTTGATCGTCTAGGTCTAACAGTGTTAGTTTTGTTAGCATAGTCATTAGCACATAGGCTTTGCATAGCCTACTGCTGGAAGTCGATGTGAAGGATTAATGTTTAGAGCATCACAGCCTTATCTTGTACTAAAAAAGTACAAATTGTATGAGTTTAAGAGCATGACGGAAGCTAATTGGCTACATGCTATCTGCTAGCCATTGTGCATATATTTAACAAGCAAGAAATACTTGGGATATGATGATACAGCACATCTTGACTCCATGAGCTCTGGGATGAAAGTAGCTGAGACAACTTCTGCATGACAACATTTCCTTCTTCCCTGCCATCTAACAGCGTTTGTGGGTCAGGGATTGTCACCCCGTGGAATGTCAGCAAGCCGGTATGATCAGCTTGGAATACAGCACTTTCCTCTTCTTTGTCAAAATCAATCAGTCGTTTCTGCACTGTAGCTACACACACTGGTGTACATAGTTCTTTCTTATGCTTTGCGGACACAGGCAATAATGTTTGTGGGGGGGTTGACAGATCAGGAGAGGATGCTTTAAGTGCATGTGATTATGCATTGCAGATGTTGAAGGATGTTTGATATCTCTGCCTACAGAGGCAGGCACAGTCTTTTCTATTTGCTTGCCTATTTGTTTCAGTTGCCCATTTGCTTGTAGTTTCAGAATGACTATACTAAGAATAACTAGCTTTACAGAGCTTCGGACTTAACGTTACTAACGGTACATTCAGACCGGCCAGCATGTCCAGGCAGCAAAACGCTCAAACAGACAAAACTTGATGCTTTCAATTACAATCCCACTGCTTGCACACTTTAATCCGTGTTGGTGCATCATGTCAGTTTGTCATCGGGCCAGCTGGGATTTCTCTGTTGTTCTTCCATCCCACAAGCCTTTGGGATGATTTTTAAAACTTTAAAAGCTTTTGGAGCAGACCTTTACTGAAGCTGAAATAGCCTGACATACAATTTCCTGATCAATCTTCCCATGTCTGATTCCGGACCATTGCTTAATGCATATAAAATCCTGGAGGGATATGAATAGACACAATCAGGATTTGTTATCAAGATCTAAAACTGGAATCTTCCAGCAAAGGATTGCACACTGGGAGAGTAAGTGGAAACGTTTCCCCATTTTAGCTACCACGAGCAATGGGCAGCTAGGTTATGTCTATCTGCTTTTTATGTGTCTCAATATCGAACTATTACAACAGCAGGAAGTCTGCAGTTATTGCTTTATTAAAAGCGTGTAAAATAAATACCATATAAAGTTGAGAAAACGTTGCTTTATGCTTTATTAGAAGTGTTTGCCACTTAAGCGGAAGCCTTTGCTAGCAGGGTTCCACAGCTTCATTTTGGTTGATCGCTAGCGCATTTCATTGCAATATTCCAATGTTTTTTGCGTTCTGCATCCTTGGGAATCTTGTAGAATGTTCTTTTCTTGTCACATCTGCGTCTGTTATGGCGTACTGGAGCACAACAGGTATCCACCATATTTACCCTTTCTAAATTTGGATTAGCGGCATATAACTAAACCAATAATGTAATTGCAGGAGACTGCCTGCCACTATGGCGCTAATTTGATTTAAAACGTTGAATGCTGGGAGAAGTGACGTCAACTCCTGGAGCTCTATAGCCTACATTTTGTCTTCTGCAAAAGACAGTAACTTAAACGTAGAAAATAATTCCAACAAGTCCACACATTTGTACACAACTACAAAAGCATTGTTTTAACCTTTTTAACCGAACTTTAAAGTTTATCAGTCAAAAGCCCATCGTCTAAATGACCGAGCCAACAGAGCTGCATTTACAACAGAGCAAACATGTGAGCACCTGACTGTGGACGTTAATAATAATGCCGTGTAATAAAATAATCTCCCAATCAAACTCCGGCTCCTTAGAGTTATAAACTCCCTCTGGAGCCCAGTCAAGATAAAAAAACATATTCAGCAAAGGACTGATGCAATTAAGTCTTTTTTCGCTCCAGTGAGCTTCCTTTGCTGCTGTGTACAGCAGCTGCGTCAGTCACCTGTTTAACCTCCTCCTCCTCTTCCCCCGTCCTAAACGTCATCACTCACTAACTCATATGCGGTCTCATTACGAAAGGCAGCTTTGTGATATACGTTTTTCTTGTTCAAGAATACAAATAGTTAATAAAGTATTTTTTTGCAACAAGTATTCATTGAAAAAAACATGTTATTTGAGCGTTCCTGAATCCTGTATTCAGGTTCGGCTCCACCCCTTATATGTATGATGGACTTTCCAGGCCATCATAAAAAAAATATATAACTAAGTGTTAAAACAAAAAGCCAGGATTGCATGAAATTCATAAAAAATAAAAATAAAGAAAATATGCTTGCAGTTTCACAAAACCAAATTTGGCACACCATACAAGAATGTTATGTGATCAGCTGAAACATTCGGTCCATAGGCTAAATGTAACTAAATGTAAGGAATATGTAGCAAAGTTCAAAGTTCTACAAATTATTGAGTTGGGTCTTAATGTTGTAATATTATATATATTATTATTTAGATATAATTACAGATTAATATTTTAGCCATTTTTTTCATGTAGTAAAACACCTTAATTACTGGCCCTATTTTAGACATATTGAATCAATTTTTAATAAGCAAAAAGGAATTTAATGTCGCTGTAATTAAAGCTTTACTTAAGACACTCTCCCTCGATCAAGTTGACTTGGCTAATTACAGATCTATATGTAACCTTCCTTTCTTATCCCAAATTCTTGAGAAAATAGTTTCTCATCAAGTATGTGAGCATTTAAGCAGCAACAACCTGTTTGAAGAATTTCAGTCAGGTTTTAGAGCTCATCATAGCACTGAAACAGCAGTGGTGAAAGTTACGAATGATATTCTAATGGCCTCAGATGGTGGACTTGTGACTGTTCTGGACTTGTTGGATCTCAGTGCTGCTTTGGACAAATTCTATCATAATATTATCTTAGAAAGGCTTGGACATGTAGGGATCAAGGGTAAAGCATTAGGATGGTTTAAATCATATCTGTCTGAAAGATTCTAGTTTGTTTATGTAGATAATAAATCTTCACACTCAAGGGTTACTCGTGGAGTATCAAAGGGCTCTGTGCTTGGACAGATTATCTTTACTATATATATATATATATATATATATATATATATATATATATATATATATATATATGGTCTCTGGCACAGTTCTCATTTCATAACATGTCTCATAAAGTTTAGAAGAACTATGTCGGTCTCGCGTTGTCACCAGAAACAGATTTGTTTATCTGTATTGTGCCTTTTTACTTGCACACATTCCCTTGATAAAAAAAACAGAAAGGGAAAATTGGATACACCTTCAAACAGTCAGATTCCAACCTCCACCATTGTCAAGACCAGAGAACTGTCCAAAGACATCAGGGCCAAGATTGTACACCTGCATAAGACTGGGATGAGCCAATCTACAATAGGCAAGAAGGTGGGTGAGAAAAGATCAATAAAATGGAAAATTGAATAAATACAAGATCACTGGCAATCTCCCTTAACCTTGGGCTTAATGCAAGATCTCACCAAGTTTGGTACAAATGTTCTTGAGAATGGAGAGGAAAAGGCCCAGAACTACAAAAGGGGAACTGGGCAATGGCCTGAAGAGAGCTGAGACCAGACTAACAAAGTTTACAATAAGAATATAACTAGATAAGACCAACATAAAATTATTTGTTTCTTTTTATAAACCCCACGTGTCATGTTTGGAGGGGGAAGAAAGGGGAGTTGAATCCTAAGAACATCATACTCACTGTAAAAGACAGGGCTTGGAAACACTGTGCTTTGGAGGTGCTTTTCTGCAAAGGGGACAGGACAACTGATCCATATAAAGGAAAGGATAAATGAGATCAGTTTCTATTAGATTTTGGCCAAGAACTGTTTCCATCAATGAAATTATCGAAAACACACCACCTGAGCAACATAGGAGTGACTACTTAAAATAATTTCAAGGTTCTGAAGAGGCCGACAGAGTCTCCTGATCTCAGTCCAATAGAGAATCTAAGGAGGGAGTTGAACATGGCTTTAGAGCAGATCTACATTGAAGGAGAAGACAAAATACTGGCTACACTGTGTGCAAACCTGGTAAAGACGGAAAGAAAGAAAGAAAGAAAGAAAGAAAGAAAGAAAGAAAGAAAGAAAGAGAGGAGCCTGATAACTAAAAGATCTGCCTCCGATTCTACTTTTAGAAATCCTAGGAACTACCAGTAGACCTGCACTCTGAGAACGAAGTACTCTGTTAGGAACATATGGAACAATCAGATCTCTGATGTACGATGGAGCTTGATTTTTAAGGGCTTTATATGTAACGTTTGACCTCTGTCATTGCCAACCAAGGTTATATTACAATGTATTAAGGTGAACATTTCATATTGACCTAATACTTATTTTCGGTACCATAACACAAATACATTGTTAGCATAGAATGTTAAAAATTACAGACCTCTCACCTCTCATTGCAAAATTGGTGGCTGCCAAATACTTCATTGCCCCAATGTATAGTTTTTTCAATGTGTACTGATGCAATGATCTTTTCTGTAACAAGATCAGTTAGCTGTAAGTATTACTTTGTCATCTTCACACCAATGGAATTTTATAAGCTTTGGTTCAGGCTGAGCCAAAGTTTTGCCTGCCTGCTATTTGTCATTTGCATTTCTTCTGTTTTTGTGTCAAATCCTGTCCCTGACACTTAATGAAAAGCCTTTTTGCTGTAGGACTACTTGGAATGTGTGTCAAATTCAAAGCAGTTTGTGTAAGTGTGTGTATTTGTCAGCGAGAGAAAGGGAGAGAAAGAGAGCAGGTTTGTGGGAGGCTAAAATGAAATAATAAATATGTAAATGTTTGCCATCAGTTGCTGGGTTTCCACAGCAATATGCAGGCAGCCATCCAGCGGAGCTTCCATTCCAAATTTCATGTGACACAGTGTGTTGAAAGTATGTGTCTATGCACATACACATACATAAAATATGACAGTTCACTGCTTTAAGATCCATTCATTGTTTGAATTTATTGTGCAATGTGCCATTACATCAGTTGTTAATTTTTTGCATCCCGAGATCTACATGTTAAGTGAAGTTAGCTAAAATACATTTCTGCATTTCACAGTTATGGTGTTACTTTTTCTTTGCCTATTACTTAACTTGAAATGCACACAAAGACACACAGCCAGTTTGACTCGCTACTAGTCTTATTATCCATTAAATGGTAACAGGTCACCAAAATATATGCAACTTGAGCTATCTTCCAAATCAAATTGTAAAGAACAAATTCCATGCTTCATACTAGTATAAATACAAAATAATAGTATTTCAACTATTCAGTGACTGGCATTTGCTCTGGGGTTATGCTCGGATTTTGAGGCCCAATAGCTGATATTTGAAGTAAATAGCTATCCCGTTGCAGTGGTTAAAGATTGTAACAGATGTTAAAAGAGGCCAGACCACAAAGCAAAGGAAAAATGGAGGCAGAACAAGATTCAAACCTGAGTGAAAATGATTTTTTTTTTCTGTCAAAGTAAACACTGATAAAACATGACTGGATGAACAGTTAAAGTCTCTTACAATCAATCTTATTAAATGCAAATATAAACACTGTAACGGCTACAACACTTGAAGTATAGGGAATTAAAGCCTCCTCAACTTGCTAGTATATTTGAAACAGAGAAGAGGTAAATGTGTTTTGTGTCAGAAGTTAAATATCCCCGGGTGGGTGTGTGACTTATAGTTTTACTCACTTCCAAAGCAATGTAGACTCAGCAAATAAACATGTTTCTGCACTGTATGAGTTAGATAGATTAGCCCACAGAGGCATGGAGAATGCATGCAAATTTCACCCAGAAAGGCTCTTCTGTGATAGTGTGACTGCTCAAACAACTGCACCATCATGCATTCAACCACTATGCCAACATGCTACTGGATTCTCACTAATTCCAAAAACCCAACCTAAAACATTTACAGTGCATTGCAACTTATGTCTAGTTTACTTGTTTAAAGCTAAACAGTTATAAATTTGTCATTGTGGTACTTTATGAAAATTAGGAAAACTTTCAAGAAAAAGCAATTGTTTGTACTCCCCACTCATGAGTCTTTGTTATTTTAATTTAATTTAATTTTAACAAGGTTATTGCTGTGTTTAGGGTGTAAAATTAAACAGCAAAAAAACAACAATAAAAGTATAAAATACATAAGTAGAAACACAAAACACCGTCTCCTGTGGAACTAGTGCCCGGTTTTAGACAGTGAGGCAAACACCCTGTCAACCTTTAAGACCAGGCCTCAAATGTTCCTAAAATGATCAAGTTAATAGTTCGAGTTGCTTAGGTTATACTGAGCCATCTCTGAAGTTATACTGCTGTAGGCTTAGTCTCTTGGAAGATGAACTGATTTTTTTTTTCATTCTGCTATGTTTCTCTTCCATGACACTCCAGTTACATTATTTGCAGTTAGTTTGAATGTTAACTTTATTTTCTCTCACTTTTTTTTTTCTCTCTATAGAGGCTACACCTGGTCTAGCTTCCTGCTCGTTGGCAATCCCTTGTTGGAGAGGGGTATGGACTAGGAGGATGACCCAGTAACTGAATGTCCTGTTATCAACATTTTTCTTTCTTTAACATAGAAAGTACTCATATCGTTTGTTCTTATCTAGTTCTTCTGTTCTTTTTGTGTCTCTGCTCTGTATTCTCAAACCTCCAGTCGATCGTGGCAGATGGCCACTCATTCTGACACAGATTCTAGCAGGTTTCCTCGTGTTAAAGGGGAGGTTTTCCTCTCCGCTGTTGCTACATGCTTGTTCAGTATGACGGATTGCTGTAAAGTCAATGAGAGAAGGCAAGCGACTGCATACTTTTCCTATATGTTCATTCAGGAAGAGAGAATGTTGCAAGTCAATGTCTGGGCGCAATCTGCTGGGATTCCTTAAATATTGTTTTTTTTCACTCTCCCTGAGAAGTTTGGAGCCAGTTTAAGCCTTTCAGCAGTATGTATTTATCCAGTCTTGACCAGCTTACATCTTTAGAATGGGATTGCTTGGGGTAGTACAAATGCCGCTTGTAATAAGGTTTAATCTGCCCCAAACGCCTTAAATTTACCATGTTTATATTCTCCTTGGACTTACGAATGCCTCAGAAGTGCTTCTTCATTGTCTTCCGGGCCGATTTGGGGGCTTAACAATATAACAATAATAATAAAAAGCTGACGTATCTGCCGGCAGCAACCCTAACTGTGTGTTATAAAATGTTAAAGTAGGAATAGTCTCGTCCTTTTAATATCTGAGCCCACTTTAAAATGGCAATAAGAATACTTTAAACATTTAGGGCTGACTGTTTACCTAACCACTTAACATCCATTAGCAAAAGCCTCAGCTAATTCTTTGTCTTAATGTCAATTTCTTCTGTTATTTTTATGAATAAAATACGTAGAGTGCCAATAACCTTTGTTGATTATACAAATTCTACTATTTTCAGACTGAAAAGGTTGTATGCATAGGAAATAATACATATGTGGTTATCTTGGAAAATTTCTAAACAAGAAATTATTTACAGATGATTAAATTGGCTTTTAATTTAGTATATAGCCCGGCAAAAGGATTTATGCATAATACATAACAGTCAATGCCTTAGACCATGCACAAAGAGGTGCAGTGGGCCGTGCTCGCCAGCACTTTTGTTTCTGGACAGCCATTTTAATGCCATGCCATTTGGCTGTGAATAGGAACTTGGCACGGAGCTTTAGTGGAGATCATCAGACAAGAAAGTTGTTGTCAAAAAATTCTGAATAAAGTCGGTTCTGCCTTTAATAAGATAGGTATGACCTTATCAAACATTAGCTTCTAGAGTACAAAGATCCAGAATCTTAAAATGAATTACGATAAGTGATACAGAACATGTTTTTGCATTGATTTGTGTATAAAACATACTGTAAACAACATATGTTGTTAGGGCAACTGTAGCTTAGATCATAGGAGTTTGGTGGGTTGCTGGTTCGAACTCCGCTCCATCCGTCTTGGTTTTTGTATTTTTGGGCAAGGCACTTTACCCGCCTTGCCTGCTGGTGGTGGTCAGAGGGCATGGTGGCACCTGTGTTTACATATGCCTTGCTTCTCTATGCGTCCCCAAGGAACTCAGGGCTGCTATGGCTACAATGTAGCTCACCAGAACCAGTTTGTGAATCTGTGCATGAATGGATGAATTACTGAATTTAGTGTAAATCCTTTGCGGTCCTCTGCCTACAAAAGCACATTTCAACAACAGTATACAGATAAATTGTTTTTTTTGTTACATCCTGTCTCTCAGAATGTAGAAATGTGAACAGATGTTTAACAAGTACGAAGTGATACATTTTTTATTCCATATATACTAAACAGAAATATACAAGCATTACTTTTTGCTCCCATTTTTTTATGAGATGAACTAAAATATCTGAAACATTTTCTACATACACAAAATAACAATTTCTCTCCAAAATTGTTCAGAAATCATTCTAAATCAGTGATAGTGAGCACTTCTTTGCGGAGATAATCCATCCCACATCACAGGTGTGCCTTATCAAGATGCTGATTATACAGCACAATTATTGCACAGGTGTGCCTTAGACTGGCCACAATAAAAGACCACTTTTAAGAATATTTGAAATTAACTGTTTTTTTTTGTGTGGGGGGTTAGGGTTAATATCTGGTGTGACGACCATTTGCTTCATAAACTGCAACATATCTCTGTCGCATAGATTTGATCAGGTTGTCGATTGTGGCCTGTGCAATGTTGGTCCACTCCTCTTCAATTGTTGTGCGAAGTTGCTGGATATTGGCAGGAACTGGAACACACCATCGTATACGCCGACCCAGAGCATCCCAAACATGCTCAATGGTAACATGCCTGGCACAACAATATGCCTCAGGATCTTCTCACGTTATCTCCGTGCATTCAAAATTCTATCAATAAAATGCACATTCGTCCATAACGTATGCCTGCCCATACCATAACCCCACCTCCACCATAGGCCACTCAATCCACAACATTGACAGCAGAAAACCGCTCACCCACATGACGGCACACACACTGTCTGCCATCTGCCCTGAAAAGAGCAAACCGGAATTCATCCGTGAAGGAAAACCTCTCCAACATTTCATCACATGTGAGCATTTGCCCTCTCAAGTCAGATACAAGGACGAACTGGAGTCAGGTGGAGACCTCACTGAGGATGACAAGCAGGCAGATGAGCTTCCCTGAGACGGTTTATGACAGTTGTGCAGAAATTATTTGTTTATACAAACCGATTGTTTCAGCAGCTGTCTGAGTGGTTGGTCTCCGACAACCTTGGAGGTGAACATGCTGGATGTGGAGGTCCTGGGCTGGTGAGGTTACACATGGTCTGCGGTTGTGAGGCTGGTTGGATGTACTACCAAATTCTTGGAAACACCTTTGGAGATGGCTTATGATAGAGAAATGAAAATTGAACATTAATGAGAAACAGCTCTGGTGGATATTCCTGCTGTCAGCACACCAATTGCACACTCCCTCAAGACTTGTGACATCTGTTGCATTGTGCTGTGTGATACAACTGGACATCTCAGAGTGGCCTTTTAGTGTGGATAGTCTTGCCATATGTGCAAAACTCATGCATTATATGGCACACCTGTAAGGTGGGATGAATTATCTCAGCAAAGGAGGAGTGCTCACGATTTGTCACCACTTGTCAGGAAAATCTTGATAAAGGGGCATTTGCTTCATTCAATTTTTAAATTACCTCAAAATATTTCTTTATTTAATTGAGTCTCCACATAACTATGGAGGACCAAAACTGACATAATTAAAAATTAAATTAACATTTAAAAATTAAAAAATATATATTTTTGAAATATATATATATATTGTTTTTTCCTATTTCTTTTAAAATACAGTTCTGTCAAGAAAAAAATATATTTGTTTTTAATTTTTCTCTAGTGCATTTTTGTCAAATAAAATAATACATGTTTTTCCTTTTCCTTGTACATTCATTCATGTCTATATATATATATATTGTTTTTAATTTTCCTCATTAACTGCATTTTTGCCAAAATATATATATTGTTTTTTTTTCCTTTTCCTTTTCAATGCAGTTCTGCCAAGTAAAATATATATTGTATTCATTCCCTATATTTTGTACATTCCCTTGTCCTCTCTTTTTACATTACCATATTCATTTTTGCTTCATTATGAAAAAGAGGAGGGCGGCCCTTCTTGGTCCAACTCCTCTACTATTGGTCAATAGCCAGGAAGAATCAGGATCCATAAGCAGAATGATTGTGCATGCCAGGTCAGCTACTACAAACCACGCCCCCAGTCGACTCCGGCTCAACTAAAGCAACATGGCCGCTTCCGACCGGGTCAGTCCAAGCAGGAGAAATCCATCACGCCCACGCGCTTCAGAGAGCTTCTCACTTGGCGTTAACCCCTGCAATCATGGTAAGTTAAGCCTGTTTCCTTATGTATTTAGTTTTATACTTTTGGAAGTGCAAATACACTATATTAAACCTTAGGCTTTCTAGCACATGTATAAGAAAGGCTGCTATAGGTGCTGTAGGCTACTCTACCAACTTAAAGTGTAGTTAATCCTTTTCACATAAAAAAAGATATACGCATGTGTGGAAAGTATTGCCGACTTTTGTCCACTGTAGCATCACTTTTTGAGCTTGAGAACTTTGCCTGAATCAAAGCTAAGCTATGATAGACAAGATAAAAGTTACCATAGCAATGCTTAGGCACACTGACCCAGTAAATCTCTTTTACAGAGTAACGGGAGATTACAGAGTTATGTACATTCTTTATGTTTTGTTAGAAATCAAATTTGGTAAATAAACTATACTAAACAGACAGATTAGAAATTACACAATCAAGGTCAAACTTGGGCCTAAAGGCAATTGAACAGGAGTTCAGCAGTATGAACATCAAACAGGCTTACCAGAAAATTAAGGTGTTACGCATCCAACACCAAACATATCAACTGATCTCATCACTCTTGCTGACTCTCTCCACTCTTTCTTTGATAACCATTGACAACTCTGTGATGAGCTGCTCAGTGCCCAGTCTCCAGACCCATGATCATGGCCTCCATTTACAGTGGATGATGTACAGCAGCAGTTGTGCAGGTGTAAAATGGGCAAGGCGCCAGGTCCAGATGGCGTCCAGGCCAAGGTGCTTAAGCTGTGTGCTATAGAGCTGTCATCAATTCTACACTCAATTTTCTGGAGCTCTATCAGTTTGGCACACTTTCCCCCTACCTGGAAAACCTCCACAATAGTCCCAGTCCCAAAGAAGCCCTGTCCAAACCACATCACCACAGACCAATTTCACACCTCCATCACGGTGAAGAGCCTGGAAAAGCTCGTCCAGCACCCCATCCTCTTAGTTGGACTTTGATCAGTTTCCCTACAGGACCAAATGGAAAATGGAGGCTGCTGTGGCATGTCTCCTCCACCCCTTTCTGCAACATCTTGAGTCACCTGGGACCTTCGCATCGATGCTCCTTATCGATTTTAGCACAACTTGAGTACAATTTAATGACACACAATGATCAAGAAGCTCCAATCCCTCTATCTGTCTCCATTCCTCATCCACTGGATTCACAAAATTCCCAGCAATAGACTATAGACTGTCGGAATAGGTTCAGTCACTTCATCCACCATAATCAACGTTGGTGTAGGGGTGTCTACCTTGCCCCTTTCTGTACACACTCTACACCAATGATCGCACCACCTCCTAATGCGTCATAACATATTTAAAATTCTTGTACGACAATTCTAGCATTGCTTAAGGTCAATGCCCCCATAGCTTCCTACCAACAGTCCAACAGTCACCCACTTTACTAATGGGTACTTCGACAACTTCATGGTGCTGAATGTGTACAAGACCAAGGAGTTTCTGAGACCACCCCCTCTATAGCTATTTCTGCTGCCCTCAGGACTCAAATACAGGGCTCTGAGGTACACTTTAGTAAAAGCTAACCATGCTCTTCACCACTTGCAAAAGTGTTGTGCTATATGTGTATTTGTTCACATGGTTTGTATTTATATGTCCTGACAGTATCTCTGAAGAACAATTTCCCATAGGGAACAGTAAAGGTTTTTTCTATTTATCTACCCTGGATCTGGTGGGTTTACTGTTATCATTCTTAAAATTCACATTTTACTTGTTGCCAAAAAGTATAGAACTTAGATAAGTAGCAACTCATATAATTGGAGAGTTTCTTCCCAAGCAAATGCCAAACCACCATCTTAATGTCACAAAATGTATCATGCAGTGACAAATGATCAGAGGAGCATTTTAAAAGCTAGCTGACTCATTAGTCTTACTTTACGATCCACTTTGTCACAGTGGATTATATTACACAGACGTGTTCACTCACACGGTTATAAAGTTATATTGTTTCTAGGCAACTTTATACTTACTTCACCAATTTTATTTGAAAGATTTCAGATTACAGTTCCACATCTCATGACAGTGGCTAGCAAGAGCATTGTGAACATTGGAGTCTAACAATCTAACCTCTTTTTATGATAAACCTCATCCAAAATCAGATCAGTAGAAGGTGGGGTAGTAGGATACAAGATATTTCTGCACAAAGGGGTGAGGATGTTTTGGAGGCTTTACAGCAGAGTACATAACTGTGTATCTGTAATGCATCCGAAGATTATATTCCACTTGAACTAACTCCATTCAATTGGTCACTGTGATGGCTAGTTAACACACTATTAGGAATCAATTGTTGAAATATTATCTATTTCTGATACTAGAAACTTTTTTTGGAAAATTATTTTATCATAAGATTTTTTCATCTTTTCTTCTCTTTTGCACTGTGTGCTGGTTGTTTGAACCCATAACTATCAATGGTTGCTAATTGTTATCTTTCAAAGCTAATCTGGCATTATTTTCAAATCCTTAAAACAAACATTAGTTCTAACACATATTCATACCTATTCACCCTGAATAGTGATATATAGGGCTATATTAGGGCTGCTGACGCAGTGGTTAGCACTGTTGCCTTGTAGCAAGAATCTTGTGGGAACGTATCCCGGCGTTTGCATGTTCTCCCCGTGCATGCGTACTCCGGCTTCCTCCCACAGTCCAAAAACATGACTGTCAGGTTAATTGACCAGATACAGTGATCAGTCTAAATTGTCCTTGGGTGTGTGCGTGCATGGTTGTTTGTCCTGTCTGTCTCTATGTGGCCCTGTGATGAACTGGCAACCTGTCCAGGGTGTACCCCACCTCTCGCCCGTTGACCAGCCTCCCCGCGACCCCTTGAGGAACAAGCGGTTCAGAAAATGGATGGATGGATAGTGATATCCTTGTGTTGTTGCATTAAATTTGCACAATATATAATATTATAGCCTATAAGGACATGTTATTATGAATTTTTTTTTCTCTTAACTAGTCATGTGAGCTTAACAAAAGAATAAAATTAAATGATAAGTTTGAGAAAGGGCACATAGAGCATGCTTATATTTAGATATTAAGGTGTGCCATCAGCTAAAGTTAAGAAGTCATGGTAATTAGCTTAAAAAGTTTGAATGGCCATTACAAGTAAGTTATGACAGAAAACAACATGAGCAAAAAGCATTTTTTTTTTTTTACATGAAACATGAAATTCTAACATCATTAAAGAGACAGGTGGCTTGGAGGAAACTGCACCTGTAATGAGACCCACAAATATTTCCTGGAAAAGTAAAGAAAAACAGAACAGTAAATATTAAAATGATGTGAAGATGCCAACACTGAAAAAATAAGGCACTTTTTTTCCCACGTGGTGTCCATATGGTTCTCACAAAGCTTTAAGGTCCCATCACATTCTCTGACTTGATTACACAGGGACGCAGCAGTTCCAGAGCAGATGACTATTGAAGAGCAACCCCACTGGCAGAATGCCGAGATAATCAGGGAATACTGGAAAGGCAGCTAATTAACAGCTACTGCAAGATGATAGTTTGAACAGATTAGCAGCTTTCTGGAGAGTCGAGTAGACAAAGATATGGCTGTCAGGATCTATCTGTTTGAGTAATAAGGTTTATGTGTATGTGTCTGCGTGTTTCTGTATATCCCCATACAAAGACATGAACTAGAAGCTCATCAAAAACAATTTAACTTATTTGTTTATTTATTTTATAGAAAAACAAATGATATCTGCCGGAAATCCTCCCTTGAAGTGTCTGCACTCTTCTACTGAGTCTGGGTCACAGATGCATACACATGAACCAGTCACGGTGGGGTTTTCATAACATTATTAGTTAAATAAACTGTTATATTGTTTGGGGCTTTATGGAGTTCATAACAAAACATTATTGTTAAAATGTTATGGTTCAGGAGTAGCGATTTCGGGGAAACTATACTGGTTGACTTGTGAAGGGTTGTAGGTTTGATTCCAGCTTCCTATCACATGTAGATTTGCCCCTGGACAATTTACTTAACCCCAAGTTGCCTACCGATATGCGTATTGGTGTATGAATGTGTGCCTGTTTGTGAGTGTGAATGGGTGAATGTGGCTCCAGTAAGTGCTTTGAGCAGTCAGCATTACTAAAAAAGAGCTATATAAGTTCAGTTCATTTACCATTTAAATGCTGAATAATATGTAGTCTCTGCCTACACTCTGGTCAGACAAACATGTCCCCCTTATTAAACAACCATAAAGGTCGATTGTGACAGCTCCAAAAAATAGCCCAAAAAAAACTGTGCAAGCGTTTTTTTTTCTGGGTTTACCTGACGTCCAAAAAAACTCTGCCTCAGTATGTTTAAAAGGCATTTGTGTTTAATGTTTTTTCTAATTTAAAAAATGGTTTTGAATTGAGAGCAGACATGTACCGAAGGTTCACCAGATCGGGAATCGAACCAGGATGCCGCAGATGTACCAGATTAGACCACTGTGCTACACGACACGACTTGAATCACAGCTGATTTGTGGGTACAAATGTTAAACAGATTGATCACGTTAGGTTTATGCACTGGTTCCTGAATACTAGGATTAGGAAAATAGTAAAGTTATGGTTAGGTAATGCTCCTTGAATGTTAGGATTACAAAATGACTTAAGGTTAGGCAATAATTTTCCAATGTTAGGATTAGAAAGAAATCAACCGGTCAGCCAATCAGAAACGATAAAGGCGGAACGATGGGGGATCACTTACCATCATAACAAGGGGTTGCATACAGAATATAGGGTCGTTTTTACAGATTGCACAATCAACCAATATGGACGTATTTCACTTGAGGCACGGTCTCAGTCAGACGCTAGTGTTGTTGCCTGCTAACTTTGATTGTTTGCCTATAGGACTTTTCAGAGAGGAATACTCGACTGCTTTCAAGGTCAACCTGCATAATGGCGGCATCCACGTTCACACTCAGGTCCAGCATGTGCTATCTCCATCATAAACAACCGCAGAGCAAGCAGTAACTGAGGGATGGCTTCAGCAGAGCAGCTAAACTTACACAATAGTAACATTTCTTACCTCAGTTGAAGTCATGGCTGCAAATCAGTAAATTGTCCAGGACGGCAATTTACAAAAAACAGCTGTTGTTTCTGGGCGTTTGAGAGTGAGCTCTAACACAGCATATTCTTCTCATGCACAAGCATACCATTCATGCTGCAGTTACGCCTTTGGCCTGAGTGGCAAATTGCAAGCAAAAAACGTTCAAACTTCTCATGGTTGCTTTAGGAACAGAAACTTGTTTGTGTCAACAGGCATTTTTCCATTTTGTCTTAAGAACAATGCATTTATGCGAGCACTGTACTGATCTGTTGTGGTGAAGAGAGAGCTAAGCCAAAAGGCAAAGCCCTCGATTTAATGTTCAATCTACGTTCCTACCCTGATCTATGGTCATGAGCTCTGGATAGTAACCGAAACAACTAGATCATGGATACAAGTGGCTGAAATTAGTTTCCTCAGTAGGGTGCCTGGGCTCTCAGAGATAGAGTGAGAAGCTCAGTCATCCGGAGGGGGCTCAGAGTAGAGCAACTCCTAGCCACATCGAGAGGAGCTAGTTAAAGTGGCTCAGGAATCTGGCCAGGATGCCTCAAGGATGCCTACCTGGTGACGTGTTCCGGGAATGTCCTCCTGGAAGGAGACGCAGGACATACTTGAGGGACTATGTTTCTTAGCTGGCTTGGCAACACGAGGGGATTCCCTCTGGAGGAGATGGCCCAAGTGGCTGAGGAGTGGGAAGTATGGGGCCATGCCCACATGTAGCCAGGTTGTTTTAAAAACAAAGATTTTCCTCTGTTCCTTGAAAAAAAAAATCTCCATCCACGTGTAACCAGGTATATGCGTTTTTCAGCACATTCATAGACTTGGCAAACCAGTAGGAAGCAGTAATTCTCCCATATCCTATCTGCTCAGAGTAACTTTCTGTCCTCTATCTTCAGTACACAGCAGTCATGTAGCTTATAAAATCAAACAAACAAAATGCGCTTTAACAATGGATGATGCCAACACAGCTCTGAGGCCATAAATGCTGTTTTTGAGATTAAACACAGGTCGCACAAATGATGTTTGAGCATTTTTTGTTTTGGATAGTGACATTACGGTTCTAACAACTCCGTTTTCGGCCATTCACACGCAGATACTGACAACGGAGAAAAGGCAAATCTCCACTTTGGCCAGAGTTAAAAAAAAAATGTGTTTTTGGTTCCAGAAATCTACGGTTACGTGTGGATGACAGGCCAAACCGTAGAAAAATATCTCCATTTTGAGAGATACCCGGCTACGTGTGGAAAGGTCCTGGGTCTCTTTGCCTAAGCTCCTGCCCCCAAGATCCAACCCTGGATAAGTAGGAGATGGATGGATTCTCATATGTTTTGATGTGTAATATGATGTGTCTCAATTGTTGTATTTTATGATTTTACTTTTGTTTTATTGCTGCTTTCATTTTATCCCAAAATCAACCAAAGCAACCCGAATTGCCCTGTTGAAAGTATGCTTTACAAATAAATTTAACTTGCCCTTTACTGTGGAATTTCAGATATAACACTTAATCAATATTTGATTACCTTAAATAAAGAGGTGAGAAGATTCCCGCCGTGGTCCAAGAGTGTATTTAATTCGTCTTGTTAATTAACAAGGATCGGCACACAGAGTATTGCATGATCTGACCTCCACAACCCAAGACAGAACAGATGCCGTATATGGATAGAAAAAGAAATATTTGCTCAAAATCCTCCCCTTAAGTGTCTGCACTCTTCCACCGAGTCTGGGTCACAGTAGCATGTGGCATCCTTGATGCTTGTTCTACTTAGACTACAGTCTGAGGAGTCTGAGTGAATGAAGTCATAACAGAAATCATAACCAAGTTGTTGTTTTTGCATTAAATCCTTGACATACAGATCAGATAAAATTATTCTACATCACTTGCCTTTACAAGATGCAGTAGTGATGTGATTTTCACAAAATAATCAAATCATGAGAACACTTTTTACTGTAAATGATGAGTTACAGTCTCTGTAGAGAGCCGTTTATTATTATTTTTCTATAATTAACTAGGGGAGCCAGTCTTTTGAACGGCTCTTTGAATTGAATGGCTCCCAAATGAAAGGCTCTCTTCAAAGAGCCATAAGTTCCATCTCTAATAAGCAGGGTATTTCTGATGGTAGAATCTATATTTGACACTCCTCAAACAGTGAACTGGTACTGTTTGAAATTAATTTATAAGACAAAGTCTTTTGTAGCCACTAGGAATCTATTATTTAGGAACATCTTGCATTTAGCTCCTTCCATATTCCAACTCTGATCAGCTTTCCTGACCCAACTAAAGAAAAAATGATCCCCACACCATAAAGCCCACACCACATGTCTAAGCACATTCTGCGTTTGGGGTGATGTATTGTGTACATAGGCCAGAAAGTAAAATTCTGGTCAAATGTGACCAGATCACCACCTGCCACATGTTTGCTATGTATTTTACATGAATTGTATCTAATATATTATTTTCAGTTTTCCCCATGGTCATGAACAGCAAAGAATACTATCAAAGGCTTGCTTTAAAAAACAAAACAAAAAACGCTTTATTCTTGCCCTTAACATTCATATTTGTTAAGAGCGGTAGTTCTCCCTACTTACTGCCCAACATGCAATCCACCAAAGTTACTGGTTGAGAAACAACCAAATATGAAAAAGTCTTGTTCGAATTATTTAAATGCACCTTGGTAATACAATAAGTGGTTCAAAGTAGGTTAGAAAGTTATGGAAGTTTGCAAAGGTTTTGTGATCTTTTTTGCTCTATGTCTCTATCTGGTGTCTGGTGTGCTTAAGTGGAGTGTGCTTAAGTGAAAAAGCTTGGCACCAGAACCTAAATCCGTATACAGCTTATTTTTACAAAAAATTAACACATTAATGCTACATTTTCTTTTTATATATTCCTCCCTTTGGAAACCATATAAGTTATTTACAGCTGCAAGTACACTCAACATGTAAACCTGCAAAAGTTTAAAACTGTACTGTGCTTTTGTTTATGACTGACTCAATACTACCTTTCCAACTTCTTTAATTTAACAATGACAAAATTATCTGTACTGCATGGCTGTCTTAATGAAAGTAAAAAATAAAAATCAAAAATTCCTTAACACCTGACCCTTCATGTTTAACAGTCATGTTCCATTGGTCTCTGACTTTACATTACTTTCAATTTATTGAAGAGTATTTCTGAGGGATGCTTCTGATGCAGTGAAAAATTCTGAATTCCAGACCCATATTTTCTCTTTCAGCTTTTAACAACATAATTTATTATGGTGAAAAAATATGTGAGACATCTTTCAGAAAAAAAAAGACAATGATTTGTTAGTGCTTTGTCAAAGTGCTTAAAATGCTTCTTGAATCAGTGGCTATTAAAATTATATGTCAGTGGGTAAAATCTATTTAAAGATACAAATATATTTTTGAACACATCATGAAACATAAAAATGTATGTATGAAGAATGTTTGCTACTTTGTCGCGAAGAGAAGCAAATAATAAAAATGAATGTCAAATTGATACAGTGAGAGAAAAGACATACCCGCAGAGTGTGAGAGAAACAAGCGACACAACTGAAGATGACAAGGCTGAATCGAGGAGGCTGTAACATAATAAGACGCTGCCAGACCAGTGCAGAGCCTAGATCGAAACAGAGAAGACACACTAGATACATTTGAGCTATTTTTTGACAGATAAAATGTACTTGGGAACTACAAGGACACTAAAATATTTTATATTACTGTGATTAAAATAAGTTGTGGACATATTTTATTCAAAGACAAAGTTACAAAGCATCCTTAGCAAAAAAAAAAAAGAAATGGCTAGTGTGGGAAAATAAATAATTATATCATACGGCCTTTGCTTGGAGTGCAACAAACAAAAAAGATGTATAGCCAATCACCTTATTGGAGATTCAAACTCAAATCTGTGCCAAAAGAGAAGAATAGTAGTTCAGCTCTGACGGAGTACTGAGTGTTTTTCTGTTAAACAGATGTATTGTATTTGTTTGTGGACGATGAATGATGTGGGCTACATTGAAACTTTATTTTTTGGGAGGGAAAACCTGGCCTGATCCAGAGAGCCAGCATCCAGCCAACCAAGGTCCAGACCAGGAAGCAGAGGTAGTTTAACCCACCTCTCTGCAGCTTCTGTATCGTTACCTATTCAATACCCCATTGAGACAGTATTTTCCCCACAGCCAAAATCTAAATGATTAAAAGTTAACCTAACAGGACCAAATCATGAAAATTCCAAAGATAAATATGACTTTGACTGCACAGAAAAAATAAAAAAATTAAATGTGATTTATTGAACATAAGATATCTCTCAAAGGCTTTGTTATCAATTACTTGATTTGTTATAATCGACTTTAATCACTCAAACTTTATTTATAAAGTGCTTTTCAAACTACATACCTTCTCAAAGTCCTTTACAGATTAAAATGATCCCACAAACCCCAACATTACAAAACCCAAATTAAAAACCTTAAAACTATAACTGACCCCCACCCCATCTCACATTGCACACACACATAAAAGCAAGAGTAAACAAAAGCAACAAGGGGCTGAGTACAGATGAGCCAGGAAACACCGTCATTGCAGCAGCAGATCAACAGCAGCAGCCAAGGCACTTACCCAGGGCGCCCAGAGAACGGAGCGCTAGCACCCAGCCGGCCACCGCTCCCTATGCAAAGGACTCCAACAGAGGAAACACTGGAAGGATGAATAAAATTAGCAGTTAAAATGTTGAAATAAACAGTAAACTTGATTTGTTTTGTGCCATGGAAACCTGGCTGCAGCAGCAGGAATATGTCAGTATAAATGAGTCAACTCCTTCCAATTATTCAAATTTCCACATTCCTAGAAGTACTCGGTGATGATGAGGAGTTGCCTGTTTAACTGTTTCTTTTCATAGGTTTTTTTTCTCTCCATAGAAGCTGTGTACCTCATGTGCACATCCTGCTTACCTGCAATTCCTTGTAGGAGGGGGGTATAAAACTCTCAGAGACTCTTCGTCCTCCATGTCATATTATCAACCTTTAACTTTTTGTAACATAGAAAGTATTCTTACATTAGTTCTTTTTGCGTCTCTGCTCTGTCTTCTCAAACCCTCAGTTGTGGCAGATGGCTGCTCATACTGAGCCAGATTCTGCTGGAGGTTTACTAAAGGGGAGTTCCTCCTCTCCACCATCACAACATGCTTGCTCATTATGTTGGATTGCTGAGGGATTGTTGTGGTTGGCATCTGCATCAACACGGAACAACTGAGTCAATGCAATCTACTGGCATTCCTTAAATATATAGTTTTCAACTGGTTGGAGTGTATGAACAATTCAACTGAAAGTACTTTTCGTGTGAAGTGCAATGAGATGACATATGTTATGAATGAGTGCTATATAAACAAAGTTGATGGAATTGGAAAATTAATGCACAGTGACTACCAGGTATTATAACTAAGGCCTGGCTCACGAGGCAGGATTTTAAAATTGTCACAAGAGTTTTGGACCGCACTTCCTAAAACATGTGATGTGCAGCCACACGGCAATGACAAGACACCACAGACAAACCAATTTTATTCACAAACATTCCAAGCCCAGACAGGAACTCTCACATATCCTCAACATATAGAATGTGACTAAAGTTAAAGGAGAAAAGGACTGGACACAGCAGGATCAGAGACTTTACTTTCTATACAAAGATATGGAGGTAAATTATAATTTTTTAAATTTGTTTTTCACTGGGAAATTTTGTTACACACTTTATTCTGACTCATCTCTCTTGCTATGCATTTGTGGACTGCAAGTCAAATGAGCCGACACTTAGAAATAATAACAGAAACAAGTTGTATTGCTGCCTGTCATCTCAATTTCTGCATTGCATTGCTCGTTTGTCCTCGCAACAAACCACACAAGCTGCAATATAGGCCCAAGACAATCTAACATGTTGAATATTTCTGATCAGAGCAGTCCTGATTCAATTCAATTCAGTTTATTTATATAGCGCCGTTTCACAACAGATGTAATCTCAAGACACTATACAAGAAGAGTTATTGTTTAATGTAGAAATTAGAGAACCACAGAAGATTGCGTCGTGTAATTCTCAGCAATCCCTCACACTGAGCAAGCATGAAGCGACAGTGGAAAGGAAAAACTCCCTTTTAACAGGAAGAAACCTCCGGCAGAACCAGGCTCAGCACAAGCGAACATCTGCCGAGACCGTCTGTGGTTTGGAGAATACAGAACAGAGATACAGAACTGAGACACAGAAAGAGCAACATAACTGATGCAGAAGTTTGTTGCAGGACGTGGAGAACTTTCCGTCACTGCAATGCCATCTTAGTCAGGGTCGTCAAGCAGGGAGGGTCAGGAGCACCTACTGTAGGAAGAGACTAGGAGAAAGCAGGTTAGCGCTTGAACTGACAGCACATCATGCAGTTGGGGAGAAGTAGGAGAGAAAGTAGGAACAGACTCTAATAATGTCCTCCAACAGCCTAGCCTAAAGCAGCATAGCTACTAACATTAACCTGTCTCCAAGCTACTAGGAGACCTAGCTACTAACGCTCTCTACCTGGCTTACATTAATCTATCTCTACCTAGTTACTCTACCTCTTCCTATCTTTTCCTAGCTTTTGACACTCTACTTGACTACTAACATTAACCTGTCTCTTCCTAGCTACTTTGTCTAACCTGTCTCTAACTGCCTATTAACATATATCTACCTGTAAGCTTTGTCAAAGAGGAAAGTTTTAAGCCTAGTTTTAAAGATATACACATTTTCTGCGTCAGGAACCAATCCTGGGAGCTGGTTCCATAGGAGGGGAGCCTGATAGCTGAAAGATCTGCCACCCATTCTACTTTGAGAAATGCTAGGAACTACCAGTAAACCTGCAGTCTGAGAGCGAAGGGCCCTGCCAGGAACATATGGAACAATCAGGCCTCTTATGTATGATGGAGCTAGATTATTGAGAGCTTTATATGTCAGAAGGAGGATCTTGAATTCTAGATCTCACTGGGAGCCAGTGAAGAGAAGCTAAAACAGCGGAAATGTGATCTCTTCTTTTAATGTCCTTCCGAACAGGTTTGAATGTTCTGAACACACTAAAGCAGGAATAACTGTTATTTTAAAATAAATCCTGATAATTGGGGTGTGGCTGAGGGCAAGAACTGGGGCAAAATTGGCCTACAAATCCTACCATGTGCCCCAGGCATAAGATAATTCACTTCAATTCAATTAAAAAATACTTCACGGATCCCAGAGGGAAATTAAATGCCGTTGTAGCTTGTACTGAATAATTTATTATTTAAGAGTTTTTGTAGATCATTATGTACCATTATTACAAAGACAATAATTCTGTAAAATAAAAGCACGTTGATTCATATTGAAATTTGACATTAACTGATGTTATCTTTGAAAGATAAAAATATATTTTTCATATGTTAACAGACTATGTTAACAGTTAAAGTACTGGGGTTAATTCTTTATCAATACAAAACAAGACTTATGGTAAAATGGTAAATGGCCTGCACTTGTATAGCGTTTTATCAACAATTCTTACAAACATTCACAAATGTTCCTAAAATGAAATATATCCTGAGTTGCCCTGTGGCAGACTTACAGAAGTGAGGCCACCAATTAATTGTTGCCACAAGGTCCTCTGACCATCACGACTAGCAGTCACAGCAGGTGAAGTGCTTTGTCCAGGGACACAGCAAAGAGGGGTGAAGCAGGGGCTCAAACCAGCAGAATTGTTACAGGAGAAACCCACAGAGGATGTGATACTATTTTATGACTTACACCCTACTGAACAGACGTCAAGATATTCAGTCAACATCCTTTTAACCCACCAAAAACATATTTTGGGGAATTTTAGAAATATTCCAACAACTCATCATTCAAGTTTGATTCATGAAATAAAGTAAAACTAACTACAAAAACTACTTTTTGGGGGGATTAAGAGGGTATGCTGATAAGCAGTATGCAGGTTATTTTTTACATACCATTGAAAAAAATATTTCTAATTTAAAAAAAATGAATGTTGATTGTAAAGTCTGCTGTAATCAAAATGTTTTGAAAGTCCAAGTCCTGTGGCAATTAAGTACTTGAGATAATGTTGAAACTCTAATTTGCAATCCCTAATGGTATTATAAAGCACTTAAAAACAGATTCAAGTGTTTTCAGCTGTGTTGCTACGCAACACTACATGCTTTCCACAAAGCAGACACATAGCTGTCTTCACTTTGATGGATTAATGACTTGAAGGAAGTTAGTCTCTGAAGAAATATCCTAATATTGTACTGAAATGACCTAAAGCCAGAAGCTGCCTTGAAGGTTGAAAAACAGCTTCATCAAGCACTAAAACGGCAAAGAATGCTTTGGAAAATCATACGTCATTTTTATTATAAATAATGGGTGGCTTGAAGTAAATGGGCAAAAACATGAAAAACATCATTCCTTTTGAAGTCTAACCTCAAGTGCTGGTATGAGTGTGAGCACTCACAGGAGAGATAACACCACTCTTTTGTACTTTTTTATGTCCTTGTGCTGGATGCCAGATGCCAATTCGCCATACACACTCACAGTCTACACTCAGAGCCTGTAAGAGTGTTTATTACCTCCTGTCTTTGGACAGTAAAGAACAGGAAATGTTAACCCTCCTCCTCTCACCTTTGCACACATACAATCCCATACACATTATCACAGCGTATGTCACTCGCTTCCTCTTTTTGGTTCCTTCTTACTAATTTTTCACTCCCCTCCTGTGGCTTCCCACATCCTCTGTGGTTACCAAAAAAAAAGCTCAAGGAATTTATAGGAGTTCATTTTATTTTGTTTATAGTGTATTTTCTCGATGCTGCATTACTGCTTTGGTTGAGGATGTCAATGTCTATACAAGAAAAATATTTGTATTATTAAAAAAAAAAATGTTACCATCACCATAATATGTAATTTAATCCTAATTTGTTTTATTTTCCATATTGTTTTAGGAGTCATTTCCATGGTTAAATTCACACATTATGTTCATAAGCTAAATTGTTGCCAAAGTTGCTCTAGGGTGGACTGTCAAAGGCGAGGCTGCAAATTAAGAAGGGTGCCACCAGACCTGCTCTGACCACCACCAGGAAGCAAGGCCAGGGCTTAATTTGAGCCGGATCCTATCAGAACAAGAATTGTGAATTTTTTTTTTTTTTTTTGAAAAAGGTGTGTTACAAAACACACTAGGGTGAGTGCATAATTCATGTTCAATATCCAGGAGAAAATTTTAACTCATGTTGTCAGGTAAGAGCACATTAATTGTTTAAAAATAATACATATATTAATCTGCTCAATGTGTGATGGCACAATGTGGATTAATTTCTCTGTTTTTTTGTAATGAATATTAAATAAAATGAACAAAAGCTAAACACTATCGAAAAATTTCATTATCATAAAAGTGAGGGTTAACAAATAGATGAGGGGATTTTTTTATACGTCATCAGTCAAAATGACAGACAACGAAAAAGTTTAATGCAATCCATTTTTTTAGACCAAGATCTACTAAAAAATAAATAGTTTTCAAAGAGCAAGGCTACATATAGTCATTTTAGTGGGTCAGTCTACGGGGGCAAAGTCGCTGGGTTTAAATCAACAGGTGAGATCCAGACTTGATCATGAGATAACCAGGTACCGGATTGGGTTTGAAGATCATGCTACTGGGAACGGGCAAGTTAGTGTCAGTAAAACTGGACCATTTTAGGACTCTCACTCATCATGACTACCCCGGCCACTTATTTTTCATACTGTTTCACCTCCTGTCTTGCTGCTCCATGGGGCAGCAGGAGGAGCAGTGGGAGGTCCGCTGTTAAATAGGGGAACAACCTGGTCATGAGTTGAGAAGCTGGCGCAGCTTCAACGTCCAGCTCCGCGGCTCTACATGCTGCAACTTTCCATCCGTTCTGTGCCCGATGTGAATCAGGGGTTAAAAAACCGAAGTGTGTCTTCAACTTATAGATTTGTTACCTGTAAAAGCCAACAGATCCAGGAGATGCAGCTCTTTTAAAAAGAAGTGCACTCATGAATGAGATATAATTGTTGCAATATAGATCCCATAAGTTTATACAGTTTTTTCTACAGGGAATGTGTAATTGTAAAGACTGCAGTAATGATTATACCATGGTTGGGGTGAATACTCGATTCTGATTGGCTGGAGGGTGTACATTAAAAAGTGATAAGGTACACCTAGGAAAGGCGTCCCGTCAAATTGCCTGATGACAGTTCTAAATTATTGCGCTGGCTCAAATGGCAACGGAGTCTCAACGTTATTTGCATCATCCTCTGGACACACACAAGCAGTAAGTAGTGTACTGGCCTTCTGAAATGATATTTTGTATCACGTAACGTAAGGTAAAGCCATCATCTCGCTTCCCTTCACTGATAAATCGCTGCGGTCGGCTCGCTCTGGCCACGTTGCTTGGCAACACCTGTATACGGGAGATATTAAATAGTGCGCTCGACTTATATAAAAAAAAACTCGCGATTTTAACTCTTAAACACATTAAAGTATTGTTAATTGATTAAATATGTCTTTCTTTCATAAGAGACCATGGTATAAACGGGATAATGCCCTTCGAGGTGTCCATTATCAGAAAATAATGGACTTTCGCGTTGGAAGGTTCACGCCTCTGCATCGTCCATTATTTTCTGATACTGTACACCTCATCGGGCATTATCCCTTACTTAACTTACTGAGTGAAAAACAGTTACTAGGCAAAGTGAAGATATTCCATTTAAAAATGCAGTTAAGTACTAGAGTCAATCAAATGGTATAAAAGATTGATGAAGCACAATGCTTTTTTTTCCTTACAGACATGAAAATGCATCATGTTACATGTTTTGTTTTTTTAACCCAGTCTGCCCCAAACTGGATTAAAAGCCTGATCGTGAATAAAAGGCTTCATGTAAACGCGCCATTCAGATTACGCAGACCCGATCAAAGTCATTCGGATCAAAATTTTATTCTGATTTAGAAGGGTGGGCTTTTTCATGTTCCCGATGTTTTAGATAGTTCAAGCATGTCAAAATTATTTATTTCATTCAGACATGTAGCGGATGTAAACGCTTGTCATAATCAGATAGATGTTTTCAGGGTACATGTATACACTCAGAACTATGATCAGATTAAAGATATTTTGCACATGTAAACATAGTTTATGAGATGTTTGAACGTTTTTTGCTTGCGATTTTCCCCTCAGGCCAAAGGCATAACTGCAGCCTGAATGGTAAGGGTCTGGGCTGGAGTTTTGCTGGTGCTAAAAGCTGCTCTGTGCTCTGCTGAATCCATCCTTCAGTTACCTCTCGGTACACGGTTGTTTATGATGGAGATGACGCACCCTAGACTTGAGTGTGAATGCGGATGACGCCATTACGCAGGCTGCGCTGGAAAGCAGTCAGGAAATCTGCTTGTTCGATCTAAACACTCGCTATTTAATAAAATTTACAGGCATATAGAGGCAACTGCTGTGAAAATACCAGGGCTCATTCTACTGACAAAGGCATTGCTGGAGCATGTATGAGGAAGACATTTTTAATTTTTACAATTTTTTTGTGGTTAAACTTTTTTATAGTCCCCTTTACTTGCAGGTAAAAATATAGTCAGTCAGTTTCTCCTGATATCTGATCTGTAGGAAAGACTGAGACAATTAATAGCCAATCTTTCACTGAAATGTCAAAAAGTCTGGGTCTTACTTTTATTGCAGTACTCTCTTTTAAAAAGAGGTAATGTTACAAAACAAAAGTAGAGAACTAGAAGTGTCGTCACAACTCAACTTGTCTGCTCTGATGTTGAGCAGATCTGACTTAAAGTTGTTGAAACTGAGGTTGTTGCCCTAAGACACTTAGGCTTGAATGAAGACATTTCTTTTTTAGCAGGCCCATCTTTGTCCCGCTCTCCAAATTCACCTCTGCCATGTTTCATTTTCATAAAGTCCCCAAGTCATACTAAAGGGAAAAAACGCAAAAACAATTCTCCCATCAATTCTTTGTTTAAAGGCACAGCCCAAAACATTCTGATAAGATTACAAATGTTCAGCACACATAAAAAGAAATTAAAAAAAGAAATTGATATTGAGAGTCTCTCACAAATGAGCAAGCTCAATAATAATTTATATCCAGGAAAATATAATCAACAGCCTTTACTCTCCCCCCACCCCCTGGCTTTGTTTCCTCCACACACCTCAGTCGAAGATGGTAAAATAGATTAAAAATAATACTAAAAAACTGAACCACAATTCTTACTGTTGTGCAACAAAAGTTCTGGTTGGGGCAAATTATTAACAAAACTTTTTTAATAATTACCAAGTTGTGGAACCACCTATTAGGAAAATAATAGTGAAATACGTAAATCTCACTTATTCATTATAACTACTTGCCTTTCAAAGTTTAGATATTAAATTGCAAATAGATTAAGAAATAAGCACAACACTAGAGTCTGTGAACAGCAGGACACTGCACATGTATAGAACAAACATACCTAGCTTTCCCCAATAGTTATTTACAGTTTATTAACATAAAATAATCCACCTACCAGTTAAAATAATTTAATCAACATGTCTACTCAGAAGACAAATTTACCAAGATATTAATATTAAATTAAATTAAAGTACTAGGTCAAATGAAAAATTATGAAAAGTAACAATCTTCCAAAAAGTGAAACAGTAAAAATGTATAAATAGGAATAGAACCAACAAAACAATGCAATGATGTCAGAGTACAGTCCGTCCATCCATTTTCTGAACCGCTTATTCCTTAAGGGGTCACGCGGGGCTGGTAATCTCCAGCTGTCAACGGGCGAGAGGCAGGGTACACCCTGGACAGGTCGCCAGTCCATCACAGGGCCAGGACAAACAACCATGCCAACCATTAGAGTGATCAATTAACCTGACAGTCATGTTTTTGGACTGTGGGAGGAGGCCGGAGTATCCGGGGAGAACATGCAGAAAAATCCCTGGGCCAGGATACAAACCCACAACCTTCTTGCTGCAAAGCAACAGTGCTAACCACTGCGTCACCGTGCAGCCTGTCTGTCCACCCATTTTATCCCTTAATCAACCAAAGCACCCTGAATTGCCTCATTGTTGAAAGTGTGCATACAAATAAAATAAGACAGCTCAAACAACCAGTTTGCAATGAATAGCAGATATGAACATAAAACATTATTTTGAACAGTAATGTTTCATCAAATAATTTGCTGAATTAGAAATCAATAACCTTTTGGACAATTGATTCTTAACCTCCATCACTTGATCTGTAATGAATGTAAGCTATCTTTGGCTTAGCATTATACTAGTGTAATGCACATTTAGAAAATAATTGTGTGTAGCTTAGTAAGCAGGAGGGAAGTAAATATATCCAGAAAAAAAGACAAACCCAGACCATCAGTGATCAAACCACTCACTGGAAAGAAGGTTGAATAGCTTGATTCACTGTCCCCTGAAGAGCAGCAGTGTGTGTGGGACAGTGGTTTCTCCATCCCACTGCTCTCTAGTCCTTGGGCAAATGTGGGCTGGCACTTCTAGCCAGTGTGGATGAAGCTGTGGTTCTTCTCCCTCGGAAGAATTGCAGTGGTGTCGGTTTAGACCACTATAAAAACAACCTGTGGTGTCTCTGTATTCGGTGTCAGAAGGGCTTGACTGCACCAGATGTTGCTGTGAAGAACAGCAATGTCCTTTAAAGAGTAATACTACTGTACATGAAGACCAATTCTGTTACCAAGAAGATTCTGTCATGAAAATTTGTGTATAAATATCTAAGTCATTGCCAGAATACTGACAAGCTTGAGGCACCGGAGATCAACATTTGAATAATAAACTACTGGTATCACAGGGCATGTGCCCAGTGGGCACTCAGCAGACAGCCGTGAGACATAAGTGCCGAAGAACAAGCTGAGATCCTGCTATCAAATCACAGGGCTTCAAACTGGAAGAAAGTGATGCCAAATGGGAAATTTTGTTTTGCATTGAAATAGCGGCACATAGCACACATTTACATTGTGTCGGATCATCTAATGTTGGTTATCCTTGCTAGATGCTAAGACAAAAAATAGGAAATGAAGTAGATTTTTTGATAAAATCTAAATGTAGCACCTTGCCTCTCAGACATGAGTTAGTGATCAAACTTTTGGGATGACACCATCCAGTGGATTTTAACATTAATCAAGGACTTGAAATGTATAGATTTAATGGGGATTATTTGAAAGAGTATACAGTTATTGAAAAGCTTGCCCAAATGAAGGATCTGCTATTATTTTTTTTTTTTTGAGAAATTAACACTGGTGAGTAACCCTTTATTTGTAATTTCATGTATAAAAAAGGTTTCATTCTTCAATAACGTTTGTATAAAAAACAGAAGAAGAGTTGCTAATAGCAAGCGAGTTGTTGTGCCCCACCTAAATTATCATACCAGAGACAGCACCAAACACAATGTCTCTGTTTGGATAATCTTTAATTCAAAGCCTCCTTCTATAGAATTAGAAATAAGGCAGAGTCAAGACTTATTCCTTTGGCTGGACTACAGTCGCCAGTTGACACAAACAGTGGATAATATATGCCTTTTGGAACCAGAGCTTTTTGGAAGAAGGAGTAATCATCTCCTTTTCCTCTCAGCAAATAGAAGATGCGGCGGGAGTCGCACACATAAAACCCTTGCAAAATATGGGATGCAAAAGAGGATGATTTTCTATAAAGCACTACCATGTAACTCTTGCTCTCGGGGTCCCCCTACAGTTGGAAAAAAGGTATTGTCTACTACTACTGTTGTAAAATTTGTTATGGTTACACCAGGGGATTCGGGTGCATTGATAAGCGATACCCTCCAATGTTGCAGATTTTCAAATCTTGGGCAGCCTTAGTTGCGTGTCAAATGTCTTCATCCCAGGAATATTTTTAATAAATGTCAGCATGTCACATGTACGGCGGCCTAGAGCTGTCAGTCAAATAAAAAAGAAATTAGACCAGGGATTTTACGTTTATGGTAAAAACTTGAAACTGTCACGTTATAACTTGATACGGTCTGATTTCCTTTTTATATGTCTGACAGCTCTATGCTGCAGCACATATGAATACAATTTCATGTTTGTTTTTGTTTTTTTCTTCAAACACCAAAAGATCGTGTACAGACGTGGACAAAATTGTTGGTACCCTTCATTAAATAAAAGAAAAACTCATAATGGTCACAGAAATAACTTTAATCTGACAAAAGTAAAAATAAATAAAAATTATATAAATATTGACCAATGAAAGTCAGACATTGCTTTTCATCCATGCTTCAACAGAATTATTTAAAAAATAAATGCATGAAACAGGCCTGGACAAAAATGATGGTACCCCTAGAAAAGAATGAAAATAATGTGACCAAAGGGACATGTTAATCCAAGGTATGTCCACTAATCAGCATCCTAGGTGTCTACAATCCTGTAATCACTCAGTGGGCCTATATATAGGACTCCAGGTAGTCACTGTGTTGTTTGGTGACGTGGTGTGTACCACACTCAATATAAACCAGAGGAAGCAAAGGAAAGAGTTGTCTCAGGAGATGAGAAAGAAAATCATAGACAAGCATGTTAACTGTAAAGGCTATAAGACCATCTCCAAGCAGCTAGATGTTTCTGTGACTACAGCTGCACATGTCATTCAGTAATGTACGATCCATGGGACTGTAGCCAACCTCCCTGGACGTGGCTGCAGGAGGAAAATTGATGACAGATCAAAGAGACGGATAATCCAAATGGTAACAAAAGAGCCTAGAAAGACTTCAAAATAGATCCAAGCTGAACTTTATGCTCAAGGAACATCAGTGTCAGATCGGAACATCCTTCGCTGTTTGAGCCAGAGGACAAATCATTAAAAAAAACAGACTGGAGTATGCCAAACTACATGCTGACGAGCCACAAAGCTTCTGGGAGAATGTCCTGTGGACAGATGAGACAAAAATTTAACTTTTTGCCAAGGCACATCAGCTCTATGTTCACAGACGGAAAAATGAAGCATATCTAGAAAAGAACACGGTCCCTACTGTGAAACATGGGGGAGGATCGGTTATGTTCTGGGGCTGATTTGCTGCATCTGACACAGGGTGTCTTGAATCTGTGCAGGGTACAATGAAATCTCAAGACTATCAGGGGATTCTAGAGAGAAATGTGCTGGCCAGTGTCAGAAAGCATGGTCTCAGTCGCAGGTCACGGGTCTTACAACAGGAAAATGACCCAAAACACACAGCTAAAAACACCCAAGAAGGGCTAAGAGGAAAACACTGGCCTTCTATGAGCCCTGATCTCAATCCTATTGAGCATCTTTGGAAGGAGCTGAAACGTGCTGTCTGGAAAAGGCGCCCTTCAAACCGGAAACAAATGGAACAGTTTGCTCATGAGGAGTGGGCCAAAATACCAGCCCTCCCTCCTCTGGGCGCCCTGGGTCGGAGCCTTGGCTGCTGCTGTTGATCCGCTGCTGCTGATCCAGATGGCTCCCATGATGGCATTTCCTGGCTCATCTGTACTCAGCCCGCTTTTTGTAGCTTCTAAGTGTGTGTGTGTGTGTGTGAGTATGGCTGATGGGTTGGGAGGGGGTTGTATTTGCATTGATGATTTTATTTTTGAAGGGGGGGTTGTGGGGTTATTTTTAATCTGTAAAGCACTTTGAGTAACTTTGTTTGTTTGAAAAGCGCTTTATAAATAAAGTTTGATTGATTGATTGATTGAACAAAAAGGTTATTGATTATAATCAAACACTTCAGCACATTCATAATCATTAAATCAAAATTCTTAAAATGAATTTATTTTATACAGCCCTCGTCATTGCCTGTCCTCCATCAATCAATTCCTATACCCATAAGCTGTGCCTTCCCTTTTTATTCATCCAGGCACATTTAAAGAATATATGTTTTTTCATCACAATTATTTAACATCATTTAAATATCCAATTGTGCATATTTTAACATTTTCCTCTCCATATATATTTATTTAGTTATGCCATCCCTTTTTCCAGTCTATTTATTTCCGCTCCAACCAACCAACCCCGCTGCCTTGCTTTGCAGCCCTCTTTGAAATGCAATGCTGATTTCTTCAAACCCCCCTTGCTCTGAAAGTGTGCCCTGAGTGAATGCAGCTTAATCAGCACCTACCAACTGAACCACTTGTGCGCTCTTCAAAACTGCTGCCATTTCCATCATCAGCCTAGTCCGGAAATGTCGTCTGGTTGCCTCCTCAATCACACCCGTTTTGTCTTTAATTTTTCTTTTTTGCCTTTGGTTTAGATTTCTTTTAAGTGTTCATACATCTGTAGTTGAAAGAAAGCGCAAAGAAGATGCATTAATGAAGAGCCAAAAACCAAAGTCTCATTGCACAAACTCCGGTTCAGTGGTGGATAACACATTCCTCCAAATGTGTAGACACAGACATAGAGAAGACACGCTCAAAGCATATTATTCACAGGTGCAGGATCTTTTACATTGAGAAGCGTTCGTAAATCAGGCATGATTGAGATCTAAAACTGCTTTTCGTTCTGTTTCAGAAGTCATTCTTTGGAAGCACATGAGTTTATATATATCTTCTAACAGACTTTTTAAGACAAAAATAAGTCACAGAGGCATGAGATAGGAAAATCAGTATATGCTTTTAAGTCAAAGATTTTCCTGATGGTCCATACACTTGGGCAAACAAAAGATCATAGAACTAATTTAATTTTACACTAAGCTACTGTAATTTAGGTCATAATGGATGGAGTTCCCTTGCCAAGTTGCACACATACTTTAAATTTTTACATAGCATATCAAAAATTCAGAATTTTCCATGCTAAAAACAAACAAAAACCAAAAGCAAGTGTTTCTGCCGAGTAAATATATTGGCCATCTCACATTAGATTACGGCAGGTGGAGATGGTAACTGTAAACAATGACTAACACAAAGGAAAATGAAGCTAGTCCACAAAAGATGATCTACACCAACATCTGAAAATAATTTTCTTTAGAAGAGGGAAGGAATTCCAGCATGTCATGACATGGGACCTGAGAGAAGCATCTGGCCTTTAGGTGATCCATCTAATGTTCAGTAAAGCCTCATAAGAATAGTCTCAAATGGAAAGGCTGTATAGACATTGCAATAATACTTTACATTAATATGAAAAGTTAAACACCCACCTTCCCACATGAGCAGTACAATTTGTTGGAGCAGTTTTATGGTAAAGTGTTGCAGTTTACAGTTTTCTAGTTTCAACAAGGATTTTGTTATTATAAGGATTTTTTTGCAAGATCACTTCTAATGTTTAACACAGGGGCATATGGTACTGAGACGTGCTGTCAGTTTTATCTCTGATAAATTTCAGTTTGCGTGAAGTTGCAAATAAAAATATACTCTTTTCTTTTCATGTCTGCAAATAGAACATGTAGTTCCACTGATCTCTGAAATAGTTTTAGCTTCATTTGTTTTTATATTCCTCCATTACAAAGGTTGAACCATTTTATGAGGAGACTTCTGAGTGTTTTTATGGGTGTGCTGTCAGCTAAAGACTCCAAACTTTTGGATGCAGTGGATGCAGGAATACCACGCTGATGAAAACATTCTTACGTCAATGTTAAAATATCCAGCAGCCAAATCCTCAGTTTGCGTGGTTCTACTTGTTAGCCTTCTCTTTAAGGTCATATTTGTATTTGGTTTTAGGTAAAACATGTGGGAAGTATAATCAGACTTCAGCTACTGCAACTTTCCTGCAAACTTATTCCTTTTCAACATCAGAGAATATTCAACTGTTTTTGTAAATATTTTAATATATTAATAAGTAGAAATAAAATGCAATTTAAAAAAAACATTTTTTACTAAGCTAAAAAAGCTATCCTAACCAACCACACACTAAGTGAAAAATAATAATTATCCCTTAAATCTAATATCTGGTTGAATCACTCTTACCTGCAGTAACTCCCTTCAAGCTTTTTTTGTTTTTAAGTAACTAGTTACATTTACTTTAATACCTAAAAATATTACTTCTATTTACTGCACCGTACTGTTCACATTTGCTTGAGTCATGTTATTTTCAAGCACATTGGACCCCTTTCAGGAGTTCAGTTTTCAGAGATTCACAATTTGTATAAATTGAATTGTTATGGTGGAGATGGTCTTTATTACCAGTCATTCAGCGAGAGCCTGGGTACACTCTATCACAGACTTCAAATTCATTTCAGAAAAGTTACCTTTTGTTCAAATCCTTTAAAATATTTGAAAGAAAATGCAGCTTGGGTACTGCTGGTTATGGGGACATTATTTCAAGATTATTTTTATTTAGTGATTACTAATTATTACTAAAGGCATCCTCGGAACATGGCATAATTTTTGGAAGTCAATGAAGAGATTTAAGATGAAGAAGATTTATGAGCTTTTCACCTACCCTAATCTAACTGAAGGATTCCTCCTGTTATGGTTAAAGGTTGACTATGGAATTTTTTTCTTAAAAGCTATCTCTTTAAAAGAGTAATACTTCAAGGGGGAGTTTACAGTGTAAAAAAAGGAAAGTTGACTGAACTTAAAAAAGTAAGGCAAACAGCTGCAAAGTCTTTCTAAGTTAACTCTACTAAAGAGTTACATTTTGTGAACCTAAAAACTGAGGTTAAATCAAAGCAGAATATTAAATTCAACAAACTTAAGATAGTCAGGTCTACTCATGTCTCTGAGCTGACACAGCTTATATTGTTGAGTTGAAACTATATATTTGATCCCCTCCCTAAGCTGCCACCTTATCGCAGTGGAGGGGTTTAAGTATCCCAGTGATCCTAGGAGCTAAGTTGTTAGGGCTTTATGCCCCTGGTAGGGTCACCCATGACAAACTGGTCCTATGTGTGGGATCAGACAAAGCGCAGCCTGAAGACCCCTATGATGAGAGAAAACTTTGGACTCAGTGTTCCTACGCCCGGACGGAGGTCACCAGGGCTGGCCTGGAGGTGGGGCACGTTGGTTAGTGCCTGGTGGCCGGGCCCAAAGAGGTAACATGGGCCCCCCTTCCCATGAGCTCACCACCTGTGGGAGGGGACATAGGGGTTAGATGCAGTGCAAGATGGGCGGTGGCCGAAGACAGGGACCTTGGCGATCCGATCCTGCAGAAGCTGGCTCTTGGGACGTGGAACGTCACCTCTCTGGTGGGGAAGAAGCCGGAGCTGGTGTGCGAGGTTGAGAGGTTCCGACTGGACATCGTCGGCCTTGCCTCGACGCATGGCTCTGGCTCTGGAACTGGTCTCCTCGAGAGGGGTTGGACTCTCTTCCACTCCCACTGAGAGGTGCTAAGCTGGGGTGGGCATACTTGTTGCTCCCCCATCACGGCGCCTGTACTTTAGGGTTTACCCCGGTGAATGAGAGGTTAGCCTCCCTCCGCCTACGGGTGGGGGTACGGGACCTGACTATTGTTTGTGTTTATGCACCAAACAGTAGATCAGATTACCCACCCTTCTTGGAGTCCTTGGAGGGGGTGCAGGAGAGTGCTCCTTCTGGGGACTCCCTCATTCTGCTGGGGGACTTCAACGCTCATGTGGGCAATGACAGTGAGACCTGGAGAGGCGTGGTTGGGCCGGATGGGCCCCTTCCGAGGTGAACCTGAGCGTTTTTTTGTTGCTCGTCATGGATTGTCCATAACAAACACGAAGTCCAAGCATAAGGGTGTTCATGTGTGCACTTGGCACCAGGACACCCTAGGCTGCAGCATGATGATTGACTTGGTTGTCTTTTCATCTGACCTGCCGCCGCATGTTTTGGACACTTGGGTGAAGAGAGGGGCGGAGCTATCCAACGACCACTACCTGGTGGTGTGTCGGCTCCAGTGGTCGTGCGGGGAGGTGTCTGCCACCAACACTGTTTACAGTTGGGGTGGTTTGCTACTGACCTCAACACGGGACATCTTGGGTCGGTGGGTGGAATACTTCGAAGACCTCCTCAATCCCACCGACACGCCTTCCTGTTTGGAAGTGGGCTTGGGGACTCTAAGACGAGCTCTCCAATCTTTGGTGCTGAGGTCACCGAGGTTGTTAAAAAGCTCCTTGGTTGCAGGGCTCCAGGGGTGGATGAGATTCGCCCGGAGTTCCTCAAGGCTCTGGATGTTGTAGGGCTGTGTTGGATAATGCGGCTCTGCAAAATCGTATGGACATCGGGGGCAGTTCCCTTGGATTGGCAGACCAGGGTGGTAGTCCCCCTCTTTAAAAAGGGGGACCAATAGTGTGTTCGAACTAAAGGGGCATCACACTCCTGAGCCTTCCTGGTAAGGTCTATTCATGGGTTATGGAGAGGAGGGTCCGACAGATAGTCGAACCTTGGATTCAGGAGAAACAATGCAGTTTTCGTCCTGGCCATGGAACACTAGATCAGCTCTATACCCTCAGCAGGGTCCGTGGGACTTCGAGAAGACGTTCAACCGTTGGGGGTACTCCTGGAGTATGGGGTACTGGGCCGTTTGATAAGGGCTGTTAGGTCCCTGTATGACCGGTGTCAGAGTTTGGTTCGCATTGCCGGCAGTAAGTCAGATTCATTTTCAGTGAGAGGTGGACTCTCCGAGGCCAAGGTTGCCTTTTGTCACGATCCTGTTCATAATATTTATGGATAGGATGTCTAGGCGCAGCCAAGGTGTTGAGGGGATCTGTTTTAGTGGCCTCAGGATCGGGTCTCTGCTTTTCGCAGATGATGTGGTCCTGTTGGCTTCTACTTAACTTGATCTACAGCTTTCGCTGGAGCGGTTCGCAGCTGAGTGTGAAGCAGCTGGGATGACCATGGTCTTGAACCGGAAAAGTGTAGGGTGTCTTCTTTGGGTCAGTGATTGGGTCCTTCCTCAAGTGGAGGAGTTTACATATCTGGGGGTCTTGTTAACGAATGAGGAGAAAAATGGAGCGGGAGATCAACAGACGGATTGGTAATGTGTCTGCAGTTATGCGGGCGCTGTACCGGTCTGTCGTGGTGAAGAGAGAGCTGAGCCAAAAGACAAAGCTCTGGATTTACCGCTTGATCTACATTCCTACCCTCATCTATGCTCACGAACACTGGACGGTGACCAAAAGAATGAGATCACGGACACAGGCGGCTGAAATGAGTTTCCTCCACAGGGTGGCTGGGTTCTCCCTTAGAGATAGGGTGAGAAGCTTGGTCATCTGGAGGGGGCTCAGAGTAGAGCCGCTGCTACTCCACATTTAGAGGAGCCAGTTGAGGTGGCTTGAGCATCTGGTCAGGATGCCTCCTGGACACCTCCCTGGCGAGGTGTTCCGGGCACGTTCCACCGGTAAGAGGCCCAGGGGAAGAACCAGGACTCACTGGAGGGACTATGTCTCCCGGCTTGCCTGGGAAGGCCTCGGGATTCCTCCCGAGGAGCTGGCCCAAGTGGCCGGGGAGAGGGAAGTCTGGGTCTCTCTGCTTAAGCTACTGCCCCTGCGACCTGACCCCAGATAAGCGTATGAAGATGGATGGATGGATGGATTGATATATATTTGATCAACTTGTTTTCAGAAACTGGCTCAACATAAATGTGTGGTGAATAAGTCTTAAAATTGACTCAGCACAAGCCTGTTGTTGAGTTTACTCAGAAATGCTTTACAGCTGGTTGCCTTAACTACTTATTTTGACAACTCAGTGCACTTTAGAGGGGAACACCTTTATGGAGTGATATGGTTATTTGCATAGCAGAAGCTGTATGTGACCTACGACCCTCTGATTATAAGCTACAACTACTCTACCCACCAAGCCACAGTCACCCACAGATGTTTAATGATAACTTAACTACGAGTATAGTAAATTAAAATAAAGCTTCCATTCTACTGTTTAAATGTTTTCAGTGTTTTTACCCTAATAATCAATTATTTATTTTCTCAAGTGTTTGTAAAACTATTTTAATGTAATTAAATAATTGGCTTTGGGCTATTTTGATTGGCTTTTGAGTCAAACGCTATGCGTGTTACTTAGATAAAGAGACCCTGGAGGTAGATTTTCCCCTTATTTAATTACATTAAAATAGCATTCCCTCCCTCACTAAAGCACTGTTTGTTTCACTCCACTGTATTACTAAATCAACAAGGGAACATTGTCAGTAGTTGCATTGCATCGTTAAAGCAGGTGATCAGTATTGCCTGGAAACTGAAAAAAAAAAAATAAATAAATAAAAATTAATATGTACTATTTATGAACCAATTTTTTTAAACAGTCAATTTTCCAAATTTGCTGTATATAAATAAAACAGACAAGAAAAAAACAAGACTTGAAACTTTAAGCTCTCATAAAATGGAACAGACATGTTGAAAAGAGCATTTCAACTCTGGGCCGAATGCTGCTGAACAAAGGATGATGTTTCGAGGTAGAAGAAGAGGACGAAAAATGCGTGTCTAATATTCAAGGGCCAAGTGTTTAAAAGTTTAGGAGATAAAACTGAGAAAGCCTGATATCCATTAAATAGGTATGCTGTAAGAAAATCATTCAATTTTACAATTTGAAAATATCAGACTTTGTAGATAATTTAATAATTTTGTCAGATTATTGAAATATAGGAGTGCTACCAAGTATTTCAGTAGTCTTTTCACTTACATTTTATCCTTCAGTGATTTTGCATTTTTATTTTGTCTATAGAAAAAAATATTTTGATTGAGATGACCCCTGTTTTATGGTTTATGTAACCTCAACGTGAAAGCAAATTGAAATACTTTTTTTTTCAGAATTGATCAATCAATCAATAAATCAAAAATACTTTATTGATCCCACAAGGGATGTAGATTACATGTGGCTATAATTAGAAGTCATCTTCATTTTAAGTAAATGCAAAATTTGTTTCTTAATTTGTGCTATCCACTTGAAAAAAATAAATGTAAAAATGCTTTGCAAAATGTACTTATTTTTGCCTTTTGTTTGTACATTAGAAACCAGGCTAAAAATCTAGCATGATGAGGAGAAGAAAACATTTTTGGGCAGGGGCAGCTAAAAGGGTTTCCCCTGTAACCGGATGATTGTTAGGGAGCCCCTGCTCCCATCTCAGTCGTTGTGTCCCTAGGACAGCTGTGGCTGCTATGCAGCTTCCCATCAATTCAATAAAAAAAAAAAAAAAACTTTTTTGATCCAAGAGGGAAATTAAGTAAATAATTTAAGTAAGTATGGTCAAGTAGTATCATCAGCGTTGGAATGGGTGAATGAATGAATATAGTATGATGTGTTTTGGAGTTCTCAAACTTTATAAAGCGCTATACGAATGCAGGCCATTTAACATTTGACTCTTCAAGACAGCTATGAGGAAGGTGCTCCTTCAAACAAGAAGCTGTCAGTTGATTATGAATTCTTTGTACAAAATTCTTGAGAAAAAACAAAACAAAAAACAGATTGTCATGTGAGTTGCAAAACTTCCACAAATGATCGCCAAATACATTCACATGCCCTGTCAAGTAGAGACTTTTGTCAAAAACTGTAGAAAGTCCTTATCTATAAATTAATGTGTCAGTCTGTTTTGTACAGTTGTTGGGTTGTCAAGTGAACAAAACAACTCTGGCCTTTTGCTTTGTGTTTTTACTTATAGGTTTTGTGAAAAAAGCCCATATGATGTTCACGCTGCTTCTTCATTTCTCTCCTCTACCCCTTGACCTACATCCCCCCCTCCCTTTCTGATTCTTTTCCTTTTCTCCTTTGTCAGCCTTTGTGATCTGTTGCTCCTCAGGGTGATGTTTTAGAGCAGATTGATGTTTTCAAACCTAACCTCGGTCAGCAAGGACCTGCTTTTCCCCACCTTTTTTCCATTTGACCCACCTCAGAGTAAAGTACTTCCTAGTCAACACCGCTTTCCACTCTGTTACCCCACCTTTCGTTTCTCATCCCTCCTCTCCTGTGCGACATCTGTTCCTCACTTCTCCTTGCAGAGACCATCAATCGCCTGCTCCCTTTTGTCCTTGCATTATTTTCTTTGCTCTGTTCCTCTGTCCATCCAATTTTCTTCATCCACCTCTCCCTCTGCAATGACAGATTGATGGTTTGCCTCCTAAACTGAAACCTACAAAGACATGTTCCCTCCCTTGACATCACTAAAAGAATATTGTCTTCTTTCACACTTTCTGTTTTCCTTTCTTTTCTCTTTCCCTCATCCCATTGAACTTTGCTTCCTATGGTCACACTATACAAGAATCATTTCCCTTTTATTTTTCTTATGTTAAGAAACTCACTATTTCCCCTCTGTTTACTTACTTTACACTCTTCACTGATTTGTGGTCATGTTGAACATCATAATTAGCATTGTAAAACATCTTTGGAAGAGTTGATGGGTTAATCAAAGGAAAAACAACAGGAAATGCGGTGATGAGTGTGCCAAACCTCCTGTACGGCAGGTTAAATTAGCAAATGTAAAACCTTAGCAAACAGGTATTATTTTTTTCTGTCTTATTTATATTTATAATTACTTTTATTTATCTTCTCTCTCCTACTTTGTTCTTCTACCACTCTCCAGATATATTTTTTCTGCTGTTATTTTGATTGTTAACCCAGTTTTCTCTCAGTATTTTTCTCCCCATAGAAGCTCCACATGGTCTGGTACCCTGCTCAACAACAATGCCCCTGCTGGACGAGGAACATTGGTCTAGATGATGCTCAAAATCACAGAGCATCATTCATGCTGTCTCTTCTCTGTCTTCTCAGACCCTCAGACAGTCGTATCAGATGGCCGCTTGTACTGAGCCAGGTTCTGCCGGAGGTTTCTTCCTGTTAAAGGGGAGTTTTCCCTCTCCACTGTCGCTACATGCTTGCTCAGTATGAGGGATTGCAGAGGAATTGCTGCGGTTGGAGTCTGCATTATCTGGGCACAACCTCCCGTCGATGACTCATCCCAATCTACTGGGATTCGTTACATAGAAAAACTTTTAACTGATTGGAATGTTTGTGTAATTGTATTGAAACGACTTTTGTTGTAAAGTGCCTTGGTATGACATTTGTTGTGAATTGGTGCTATATAAATAAAAGTGAATTGAAAAAAAAGGAATAAAACATTAAATTAAAGGGAAAATTAATCTAAAACATTTAAGCACATTTTTTTGCAACAGAATGTGATTTAACATCTTTACGAGCCTCTCTGCTGTGGCTAAAAACCTGAGTGAAAAGTACTAAAGAAAATGTTTTTGATTAAAAAAAGATTTCTAAATAACTATACATTTAACATGTATTCTCTTAAAAGCCATGCATACATACTTTCCTTTATTCATTATATCACATTAAGGCAGAAGAATAAACTAAGATGAACCAAGTGAGCAAAGTGGATGTTTTAGACTGAGTTGAGAGTGTTGTATAAATGTTCCCATTAAATTGTCTAAATGACTAAAAGACCAAAAGACTGTTTACAGTAAAGTACTTACTTCCATCTCAGAGCTTCTCAGTGCCAAACAAATTAGGTTTTATTGAGCTAACAAACCTGTGATGGACTGGCGACCTATCCAAGATGTACCCCGCTTCTCGCGCAATGATTACCACTTCCCCCTT
This sequence comes from Apricaphanius iberus, assembly GCA_028564705.1. Lineage (NCBI taxonomy): Eukaryota > Metazoa > Chordata > Actinopteri > Cyprinodontiformes > Aphaniidae > Apricaphanius > Apricaphanius iberus. The sequence continues at coordinate 109,057 of JAPXFQ010000601.1, forward strand.
TTCAAGACCCTTCAAGGATAAGCGGCATAGATAATGGATGGATTGATGGGCTAACAAGCAAGTTGAGTAAATAATCTAAGGAGGGAAAAAGCAGATCAATGCGACAGATTGTTAAGATATTGAAGAGAAAACATTCCAAAGAACACTAGATTAGGAAAAGGGCTAAGCAGTATGGATCTATACAAAGAGCTTTCTGATTGCTTTATATGCTTTAGTCATTGCTCTTATGAATGTAGCTGCTCTTTCTTTAGCTATTTTCTGTTTCCATACAAGACAACCTTAATGCTATTCAAATGTATTTTGAGAGAAATGTAAACTGTGGAAGAAGAGAGGGAAGTGACAGCATCAAATTGCATTCAACAAATGTGACAATTGTTGTGTGAACAGGTAACCTGGCATCAGCAAGATGTATGTGTAGCCCCACCCCTTGTCGAGCGTACACATTTCTCCTGAGTTTGGAAATCTCAGAATCTCGCGAGAATCCATCTTGCAGAGCAAGGTTAGTGAGCAGGTTTCGCAATATTAGGAAATTTCTATAGTTGACAAAAGATTATCTGTTTCGATACTGTGTGATATAAAAAAAACAAATAAGAATAATACTAAAGAACTTGCAATCACATATTTTTTTACGATAATATACTATAATATGGCTGGTATGGATAGGTGGCAAAGAAAAGCCAATGTTAAGTAATTAAGTACTTAATTTGTGTATTTTTTTAATATTTATGATACAAACTATATTAAGGATACATACCATGATTAGTAGAATTTGAATAATGGTGTCACACAGATTATTTGTAAAGAGAAAGAAAAAGTAGAAACATCGTCCATCATTTTTCTTTCAGTTCATAAAATCCCCCAAACCTAAATGGATGTATTTTACGGTATTGAAAAATAGTTAAAAGGAAAATGTGTACATTTGTGAGGCAGTTTAAATAGTTTTGATTTCTTCAGGATCATCTATGGTCATGTCCAAAAGATTTACAGTGACCAAAAACAGGGTTTTCAAAAGTTTTCAAAAGCACTTAGCTTTTACCTTTTTTTCAATGATCAGAATACCTCTTAAGTGGAATAGTCTACAACAAAAGACTTTTTTTTTTTTTCCTTTCATTGGAGGCACATTTCACAGTAAATTTAGCTTACATCTTACCTCAAATGAGTAGAAAAAACATTTCAATTATTACATCTGTAGAAATCTCACTTTCATTGTTACTTTTTAATGAAATAATGTCTCATGCAAGAATAATGATTTTAAAAATATTGCAACTGAAAAAAATACATTTTTCAAAGCACCAGTTTTAAGGTGAAAGGATGCCTTGTTTTGAAGAAGGCAAGGCAATTTTATTTGTACTGCAAACTTTCAAGGTAATTCAAGGTGCTTTACATGATTCAGTGGTAAAGAAACCAAGCATACAATTAAAGCATGGTGAAACACAAAAAGTATAAAAATTTAAAATCATAAAAAATCCAACATTAGAGAAAGTAAAAAAAGAAAAACAGAAATTAATTGCAAAAGCATAAAAAATAAAGAACGGCAAATAAGCATAAAACATGAAAAGCATAAAAAACATAAGAGAAAGTAAACAGCAATTAAGTCTCATAATTGTTCACTCAAAGGCAGCTTTTAATATTAGTTTTAAGTTTTGATTTAAAGCAGCTCAGTGTTTGAGCAGCTTTGCAGTCATCAGGAAGTTTGTTCCAGATAAGAGGAGCATAAAATCTGAAAGCTGCTTCTCCATGTTTATTTCTGATGATTCTAGGGATTATTTGTATCTTAGATTTGGAGGACCTAAGTTAAAGACTTATAAAGTCTTTAACTTATTTTGAAGCAGAACCATGTAAGGATTTATAAACCAATTTAAGGCATATTATCTGAGGAATCTCCGGTATTTTGTTTGTGATCTAATTCCCTGGTTCAAGTGAGAGGATGTGCCCATTGGTAAAAATAGGTTCTCATCAGTATAAAGGAAGCACAGCAAAAGCTACAAAGTGAGAAAAAATGGCATCGCTTATGGATGTCAACATAAAGTACAAAGATTTAGTAAACAAATTGCAATCCCTCTTCTTGCTGGGCAGTGTCATACACAGACACGTTAATCATATAAAATTAACAGATTACAAAACCTTTTCTATAAAAATAGACGGTTTTTGTAATCTGTTCATTATAATATACCCCAATATACACCCCATTAAATATAAACAAATTTATTCCCTGAATAAAGGGTTCCTTTTTAACAAACAAAATATAACTGGTAGATGTAAGGTAGATTGTTGAAAAAAAATTTTTTACTGGCCTTTAAAAAAAAAAGAACAAACTAGGCAGCTGAAGTTCATCCAAAATGCTGTTTCCAGGAAAAGTTAGCATGGCACATCAGTTCCTTAATTAATGCTATCTCTGTCAGAATATAGATTTAATAGTTCTGCTATTTGTCAATTAAGAGAATGGTTTTACTGACCTCTAAAGAAAACAAAATCAATGAGACAGCTGAAGTTCATCCAAAATGCTGTTTCCAGATTCCTATCCGACTGCAGGAAAAGGTAGCATAGCACATCAGTTCCTTAATCAATGCCATCTCTGTGAAAGTATAGATTTAATAGTTCTGCTATTTGTCAATAAAGCATTTAATGGTGTTGGACTAAACAGATTTCTGAGTTGCTTGTCAAGTATGAAAAATGTAGACGTCTGAGGTCTAGGACTAAACAAGGCAAGGGGGCAGTCGGTCGCTTTGTTCTTCCGCCATGGAACAAACTCACAGTGAAAGAGCTTTTGGTTCCTTTAGAATCGGGACTGAACAAATATTTTACCACATGTTTTAAGCCAACATACTTGAAATATTTGTGTTTTATGAATTTAAAATCTCTATTTAAACAATGTTTCCCCCTCATGAACTCATGCTTCTGTTTTCTTTTAGCACCAAAGGGATGCAAAGCAATTTGGAATGCCTCGTCCATGAATCATGCTTTATAAATACATTTTCCTCATACTTGGTGCTCCTGCTCCGTTTCCTTCCTTTGTGCAGACAATTGTATAAAAAAAAATCAATATACTCTTTTACTTTAAAGAGTATATTAACTTCTGAATATTATGAAAATATCATTAGAGAAATTCTAACTATCCCTAAACAATTTTCAAAAATAATCTACTTGTGTGAATTGTGATTTAATTTGCAATATACAGGTGCTGGCCAGTAAATTAGAATATCATCAAAAAGTTGAATTATTTCAGTAATTCCATTCAAAACGTGAAACTTGTATACTGTATACTTTCCTTCCACACATAGTGATATATTTCAAGTGTTTATTAATTTTCATTTCAAAACACCAAATTCAGTATCTCAGAAAATTTGAATATTCTGAAAAGGCTCAATATAGAAGACACCTGGTGCCCCTCTAATCAGCTGATTAACTCAAAACACCTGCAAAGGCCTTTAAAAGGTCCCTCAGGTCTTGTTCTGAAGGCTGCACAATCATGGGGAAGACTTCTGACTTAACAGCTGTCCAAAAGACGACCATTGACACCTTGTACAAGGAGGGCAAGACACAAAAGGTGATTGCTAAAGAAGCTAGCTGTTCGCAGAGCTCTGTGTCCAAGCACATTAACAGACAGGCGAAGGGACGGAAAAAATGTGGTAGAAAAAAGTGTACAAGCTCTAGGGATAACCGCACCTGCAGAGAATTGTGACGACAAACCCATTCAAAAATGTGGGGGAGATCCACAAAGAGTGGACTGCAGCTGGAGTCACAGACTGATCGTGTCCCTGCCACGCCGCATTACTGCAGTGATGGAGGCAAAAGGAGCCCCGACTAAGTATTGAGTGCTATACATGCACATTCTTTTCATGTTCACTCTTTTCAGTTGGCCAACATATAAAAAAAAACATTTTTTTTCATTGGCCTTTAAAATATTCTAATTTTTTGAGATACCAAATTTGGAGTTTTCATTAGTTGTCACTTATAAATATCAAAATTAAAAGAAATAAACATTGGAAATACATTGGTCTGTGTGCATTGCATGAATATAATGTAAAAGTTTCACGTTTTGAATGGAATTATTGAAATAATTCAACTTTTTGATGATATTCTAATTTACTGGTCAGCACCTGTATATTTTTTTGGGGGGGGACTCTGCTGGTGTATTTTTTAACTAATGGTAGTAAAAAAAAAAATTGGTGTGTATTATTATAAACAATATCAGATTTTTTATATACATCATTTATTCTATTCCATAGGCAAGATACATTTTAAGATAAAGGCAAATTAAGTATGGCTGAATATAAACAAGTTTATTTACTGTATCTGCTTAAGTCACCACCTTCAATTGGATGTCCATCATTATGAAAACAAGGTTTTTCTTCCTTTAGATCCCAGCTGGCAACCTCCTTTCTGGCCAGTTGCAATGTTTTCCCCAGTGGGGTCATTGGGCGAATAGGATGCTTGAAGCAAAAAGCTCTGAGATTTAAGTCTTCATCTGCTTGTGCAGTTGTTGCAAAAAAAAAAAATCTGTTTTTAGTTCTGCTGCAACTTTCTGTTAGCATTGTATATATTCCTCAAGTATGGCTACCTGGGTAAAATGTGTGTGTGAGATGAAATTATATACTATTTATTAATCTTGCTTATCTAAGCCGCAAACCCAGCCTTGGTGCCTATGTTAACAGGCATGATATCCTTGGCTATGAACCCCATTATCGCAAGAGTTATTTCTGAATGCTGCTTTGAATTATGTTTGTAAGGAGTAATGCTTTCAAACAGCTCGGTCAGCGATCCGTGTTGGCTGGAATTTTGTTTCCTGGAAGTTGGAGCCATGCAACTCTCATATATGGTGTTTTTTTAGGAGTTGATAAAGGTTCGTAGTGTACCTCGTGGGGTAAAAACAGTAACAAGGCAGGTTCTACATACCACCTGCCGTTGTGCAGCATAATCATTTTTATAGTCAATATAATTTCCCACAATTGATGTACTCTTCCCCTTTGGTACCACATTTTGTGCAGCGTTGGCTTCTGTCAAGCCTTTGGCCATTTTATTACAGGTTAAAGCACAGCGTTTGCCTCTGTCCCTGCATTGAGTTGCTCACAACTCACGTGACTTTCCCAGATCTCATGCTCATCACCAGTCAAATCACAGCCTTTGCAATTAAAAAATCTCATTTTGTCATATTGCAATATTATTGCATATGCAATGAATCGTTCAGCCCTACCAAAAAAGTTAATTTAAGAAAGACATGTTCATAACATTAAGAGCTCTTCACCTCTTACAATAGATGAATGGATTGCTACACTAAGCATGGATTGTGCATGCTCTCGGACAGAATCAGTACATTGCTGATGGATATTGGATGCCTCCAAGTTGTTTTTTAATTGTAAAATAATACCTAGAATTGTGTGAGGGCCTCTGTTGAACAGTCTGAAGGTGTTCAGTTTTGCATTTACTTGGAATTTATTGTTGGGTATCGAGTCATGAAATAGCCTTGGCAGTGCAGCTGTTGTACCCATCTGCTTTGTTGAGCCTCCCTGACAGGCACACAAACAGAAGCAGGAATTAAATTCATGTCTGTTACACAAATTCAAATCATTGTTGTCAGTGATATAAACACTTAGAATGTTTACGGAGAACATATTTATTTCAATGTTACCATATCTTTGGTGTTGTAATTGCAGGAAAAATAGAAAGGAAAGGAAGAAAGTTATGGTTGAGCTTGCAAACAACAAAGAAAAACAAAAACATGGCTGTTAATTTGATTTTTTTTTTAAACAGATGCATGCTCCAACTCCCAGCCAAGTTAAATTTGATTTATGTCACAGTATAAAAGAATTGTCATCTCACCATTTAATGGGTTTGGTTATTTTATTAGTCACCACTTAAGTTCAGATTTCAGTTTTTTCTCAATTTTGTAATTCTTTTTTTGCTTTTATTTCCACTGTCCGAATACTTCTCTTGCACATGACTGGTCCCAGTTATTCATTTGATTATGACCCCTTGTCACTGTTTGTCTATTTTAATATAGTCCCAGCTGTGCTCCTTATAGCAAGGACTACAATGAGTGCGAGCTGCATTTAATCTTTTGGACAGGCTGATTTATTCACTCTTTAATTTAATATATATATATATATTCACTTGTTGCTAAAAAGTTGCCTGCGTGCTGTTCATACACTGTGTGCAAGCATCAAAAGCCTGGTAGATTTTACAATTATACTGTGCAAAGACAGACAAAGAAAAGTGTGGCCTGCATTTGTATTCAACTTCCCTGAATCATAAATGTACAAATCACATATATACACAAAACAGACAACCATTAAGCCAGGCCTGAAACAGACGTCAGAACTGTTTTACCGGCCTTAGCAGAGAAAGGCATGGACTGTTATGTCTAGATATGTACATTTAACAATGGAGTTTGCAGGTGTGCAGCTATAAGCATGAATGCAGTAGAGTAATAAATTAGAAACGGCCAGTTTAACTTAAGAAAACCTCTTTATTATTGATTTAACCTAGCAATTAAATAGGTACAGAATAAAAGAATATGTTTAGGACACTGAAATGATTCTTAAAAGTGTTAACCACTGCAAAGGCACTATCCTCCCTGTATTTTAATTGGAAACTCACGACCATCCAAATAAACTTGCTGGTTGGCTAGAAGTGTGGGATGGGTAGCACCTGACAATTCAACAACTCTCCCTCTCAATGATAGATAGTTTTAGAGTACTTGGCTCTGTACATGTCAAACCGCAAAACTGCTTGCACACGTAAAAGAATCAGTAATTAAAGTACTTGTTAACGTAAGTGAAATTTCACACAACACAGCCCGACTGCCTTTCCTTCAACAATAATACACTGCAGTTATGAAAAAAATATCAAGAGAGAGACAAAGAGAGAAATATCAGAAAAAGAAAAAAGGAGAGCAGAATATAATCAATGTAGTTTTTTTTTTGTATAAGAGAAAAAAACTTACCCTTACAGGAATACTTATATACATTGATAAGAGTTTTATCTGCAAGGTTCTTTTTTTCCGTTTTACTGCTCCCTTTACCTTTTGCCATTTTTATTCCTCTTTTCCTTCTATGTTTCTCAAACCATTTGTATTGATCCACATTGGGACCTCTTTCTCTTGAACCCCCTCTGTCCTGATCCAGTCTCAGTACTGCCAGCATGATGATACCTCTGTTTCCAAGATGATTGGAGAGCAGTCCAGGGGGACAGAGCCAGTGAATAGCTGAGTGGGTGTGTGAGTAGGGACTTGACATGTATTCTGCTGTAATTAGACATACCCTACATTCTCTGCATTTTAAAAATGACAAGTGCTCTGCTTATGAACGCCTCTTGTTGTACCTGCTATCCTTGTCTGCATACATATTTCAGTTTTCTAGAATTATCTACCTTTATTCTTCCTTTGTAATAGTGTCTTTATATCCTGGATTTTATGTATTATCAAAAGAAAGCTAAATTTTGATTACTAAATGGCTACAGTAGGTCCTATTCATATCAACTTATGTAGTATATATATTTTCTCAGTTCAGTCATGTCATTCCAGTTCAATCAAGTTTGATTTCAAATCTGTCCGATTTAGAGCCAATCCACTAAACCCCAATTCAGTATAAAATAATAATGTAAACTAATTAAAATTCATTAAAGTGTTTTTTGATCATTTAGTGTCAGTTGATGGCCCAAAATGTTGCATTTACTTGCTGACTTTGGAGCAATCTCCCATCCTGGGAAAACAATTCTTGGAAAATAACCAATCACTGTCAAGTTATTTCAGCTGTGCTTCCTTACTAAAAAAAAGACATCTACAATTTTAATGATCTGATTTTTGTTCATTATGTTTTAAATACACCGTACAACTGTTACACATTATATTTTCAATGAGGCAATTAGAAAAAAATAATTTCTTTAAACATTTAGCAAAAAAACAAAAAAAATGAAAAGCAGTAAACAACTCTTAAGAATTGTTCTAAAACAGGCGGGCATGGCAAAACTTCCTGATCAGAATTGTTTGGGTCACACCCTACTAAGCAATTAGCTCTGTTACTGCTTTAGCTGCAACACATCCAGAACAATATTGTCTCATAACGTTGCTTGCTTACCAGCTTTCCTACTTATACATGTAAATGTGTCACTATTTTGCCCATATGGTAAATGGACTGAGCTTATATAGCGCTTTTCTAATCATACTGACCACTCAAAGCACTTTACATTGAAGCCACATTCACCCATTCACACTCACATTCATACACGATAGCCAACATGACTCGGTAGCATGATGTAGATTTTGTGGGGTTAAGTGCCTTTTCCAGGGGCACATCGACATGTGACTGGAGCTGGAATCGAACCTTCCACCCTCCGATTGAAAGTCACCCCAAATATTCACATGTTTGGTAGGTACATGTATGATTCCTGCAGCACACAAGTGTTGTGCATCATCTTTCCAGTCCCTAAGAAATCATGTTGTCAAAGAATAGTTCCTACTGTCTTGCAAAATTGATTTGGCAGTTACTTTTTTACAGAAAGAACCGCAAAGGGATATTTTCTATGACTGCCCGGTGGTTGAAATGACAAGAAGCCGATACAGTAAAAAGAGATGTAATGGTCCTGGACCAGTTTTTAATGGGAAAGTGTATATTCTTTTATTGGCAGCCATATCTGTCAAGGGCTTCATCCAAGCAAGATACACAACTAAATTATTTTCAGTAATAGGTCCTCCTAAGACTTCATTATGAGATGGAGCCAAGCACTTCATTTTTGAGATAGTTCTGTCAAAAAAAGAGAGCACAAACTTAATAGCAGCAATAGTCTCCTCTATGAATCTGTGAAGAAAATAGACAGTTAAAATTCAGAATCACAGAACCGAAGGTGGTCTAGCAGCCATTTCAAGGTGAAAAACAGAAATAGAGGTACAAATCAGTCAGAAGCTACAGATCAAATACTAACTTCAATTTCTTAGAACAACATGGTAGGTATGTTCAGTTTACCTTTCCTATGCATTTGATTGACAGCAGTAGGAGGTCCATCAGAATGAAGTTCTTTATATTTTCTTCTTTTAAAGTTTTAATATAGAGCTTGAGAAAAGCTTTGATCCATTTCTGGGTTGGCAAAAGTAATATTTTCATGCCTTATTTTAAAAGTCACAACCTAGAACTTGTTATTTTCCTGCAAAGGCTTCCAACAATGCTCTAGGACCTAAATGAGTATGAAGAACATATCATGTTCCGCTGTGTCCAAGACAGTCATGTGAATATTTGATGACAATATATATTCCTGAAGGATACAAAGCTAAAAAAACACTAACACAACAGTCTGCTTAAGGGGATTGTTCTAACAAATATCTATTATTATTTGATATTGCCAAATGCATATCTGAGATTTGGAAATCAATTTTAATCTCATGTATTTATGCACATTTTTAGTTGCTAAAAAAACTGTCCTTGGAAATTGGGGACACAGGCTTGGTCATTAGTTTTCACAATCGGGCAAGCTGTCCCCTCATGCCTTGTTGCTGCCTTAATTCAGGATTCCCATGTGTCATATTTAATGTCTGTGGCTGTCTTCCCTTTCTAATGCCTCAGAGACATTTGTGCCAGTGGGTGTTAGAGTCAACACTTGGACTACTGATTCTCCATTTTGTATCCTTCAGCTAGTCTTTGAAATATTTTCTCTGCACTCACACTGACCGCTGATATTATGCAAATAGGCTGATCCAATCCAAAATGGCAGGCTCTCATGAGGCATGCTGATGGCAGACGCAAGTCTGGCACCATTGAAGTTACTGTACTTCGACTTGTGTTATAAGAAACTCTGACATAATCTATTCTGAGCATGAGAGAAGATGACTCCAAGGTCACAATGCAGGCAAAATACTATCTTCAAATTTTGAATCATCTTGTGAATAGATCCAGCAAAGTTAATGATCCACTTCTTACTTTAAAATAAATGTCCAGAACAAAAAAGGTTTCATGTATATCTCCTCCTGGTGATATCAACAAATAATCTGTTTATAATAATTAAGACCCTCATACTCAAATGCTGATTAAAATGAAATGAAAAATAACCCCAGGGGTACACAACAAACATCATTATTTGATGAATCAGGAATTAGAAGATGCTAATGTAGGTGGTAGAAAGCTTGATTTTTTTCAGCTGTGAGGAAATTAACAGGCCAGGCTCAGATAATTAGAGCAGTTCATGTTGAGACTCGAATTAGATTGTGTTTTTTTAAATCAAAAGTTTCTATTTGGCAAATGACAATTGAGCCACCTTTTGTTTCAACTGTATATTTGTTTTGAGTGTGGTGCTGCAGTTCTCAAGGTCTTGGTGCTTCTGTTTTTCTGACCTAAATCTTTCACCTCCTGATCTGTCATTGTGACCTCCTTCCTCCCTCTGCAATTGCACCTTATGAGCCAATTAGTGTTGGGATATTGTGTTTTATTTTATATTGTTTCTTCTGCCAGAATGCTATGTGAGTACTTGCCCTATTAACTTGTTGATTTTGTTCCTGGTATATTTTATCTTGCTAGTTGCTACATACTGACCTGTGTATCTACATTGAGTAAACTCCTCCCACTCTCCACTGATGTAGTCATTTCCATCCAAGTATCACTTTTGTCCAAGATACCATTACTCATCTTGCTAGCATTGAAATGTTGGCCTTAATAAAACACTCCAGTATCACCTTTCCATGAATCTGAACACCTACTCTCCAGCAGAGCGAGACTGACATTGAAGTTGTTGAACATGTCATATATTCTGTGGTAGGATTGCTACAAACCATAGCCATATTTCTAATGCATACAGGCTCTACTACAATGGAATTTACATGCATGCTACCCAAATGTTTCAGCAATTACCCAATAATAAATGTATCACTCACACTTGCACCAGGCCATGCAGACACTCTTTGCACAGGTAAAGATGAACTCTCCTGAGGAAGCCAACTCCTTGGCATAACATATATGGGAAAAAGGAGACTAATTTTATGATTATTTAATCTAATATAATACTTATTTAACCACTTGGCAGCTCTATAAAGCATTTAACTTTCAGGATAAAATTGTAATTTTCAAAATGTCTTATGTTTGTTTTGTTTTTTTCAGATTAACTCTCAAATGTTTTCTTAGTCAAGCTCTAGAATTTCTTTCCATAAGCATCCAAAGATCCAAAGAAGACAGAAATAGCATAACCATATTGTGTATATTTTAGTATATTTAGTACTGTAACCTTATTGTACAGACTATGTGCATGTATTGTCTTGTAAAAAGTTATGCAGCTTCCAACTTAACACCTAAATATTATTGTTGTGATTATTTTAAAGCCTAAATCAGGGGACTTTGTCCAAAACTTCAGTTCTATTTTGTGGGTTTGAACTATGTTATCTGTATCATTCCCTTCCAAACAAAATGTTGTTCTATTGTATAATAAGCCGAGTATCAAATCGAAAGAAAAAAAAAGGTAAGATGGTGACATTAGAGCAAAAGGTAACTTACTTTGCCCAAAAGGTGCTCGTTTTAGGTTTAGACCCACTTAAAATGCATGTTAAGATATACGATCATACAGTGGGTACAGACGGTATTTAGACCCCTCTTCAGACACATCTTAAGCCCTATGGGCCCTTCTGTGGGCCCGACGAGTTACAGACATATTCATCCGCAATAAAAGGATTATAAAATAGGACAAGTATGTTTATTTTCAACTGTTGCTCAAAGTTTAGACCCAATTTTTTACAAAACAAGACCAAAGCTGTATTTATGTCCAGACAGGTTTAGAAATGATTAATAACATATCAGGGCTAAATAGACAAAAGGGTCTAGAAGAAATAAGTAATTTATATTATTGTAAATCCAACCACTGGGCGGCCATGTTTGTATTCCAGTGGAAGGTCAGAAGCTACTGAATGATAGAAGACATTATATGAGGTTTCTGTGGTTATTTTGAACTAAGAACTATTTGTTTTTGATCACAGAACAAAAAAAGCAAAACATTACCAATTTTACCATATTTCCATCTTCTCCATTTGGAGACCAAATAATATTTGATGGTTTTTTTTTTATATATATATATTGGTTTTATACTGTGCACAATAGCAGAAATTGATAAAACACTAATTACATTTCATATCCAAAAGCTTCAGTAGATGGTTTTCGACTCCAGTAATAGAAACAAGTTGTATTTTACAGCCAGTTTTTATTTGAAGTGGAAAGCACCAAATTCACTTTCTGGCTCATGGTTTCCTTACAAAACCTTTCTGGAAGCTTTTGCCTCTGCTCAATTTCTTTCAGATTTGGTGTATGTATTGTAAAGGAGTTGCTGAATGTGTTAAGTGGCATCATTGTGCATGGAAACATTGTGAGCATGGTGTGTTCATGTCAAACATGAAAACAAACAAAAAATGAGAGAACTGTTACATTTCTCCATAAGTTTATTCTAACTAACTCGGGCATAGTGTCTGTCATAATATTTTTGACAGTTGAAATGCATTCTTGAAGATCTGTAGATATTCCTAGATACCAAGAAAATGCATTTTAACCGTATTAATGTGAAGCAATTCTTCATTTACTTTAGTTATGTCTTTGAGGCTTTTTTTTTTAACCTGAAAATCGGGTCAGAGCTTAACACATAAAATTTTTCACTTTAACTGCTTTTTTAATTTGCTAAAAAAAAAATAAAATCATTTTATCTCTCATTAACGTACACTCAGCACCCACCTCACCCTGAAATGTAGACATTTTTGCAAATGTGTTTAAAAATAAGCATTTAAACCTTTTTTAGTGACACTCCTGTTTAAAGCTGCAATACTGACTTTTTTTTTTTTTTTTAAACAAGCAAGCTAAAAAACAAACAGTCACAGAGCACTCTCCCCTCCCATCAACTGTCACCCGTAGGCCATGCCCCACTGATTTGGGGTGCCACAGCAGACAACAGAGCTCAAAACGCCGGTTGCAATTCACTCACTCGTCTTTTGTTTTTTGTGATTTCAAATGGCATTTTTCTTTCTGGGACTGTGGTAGTTTGTCCTGAAGTTGAAGTGGTAGCAGCTGGCCGTTTCTCATTCCCTGATATTACTGATCAAAGAACCTCTACACTAGAGGTGGTCTGTTGCCGAATGCAGCAGCGTTTAATCAATGGAGGAGCCTTGTAAATGTGGAAGTGCGCTTGTCCGGTGAGTCAGACAACCAGATGATTCAATTGTTGAATTCGGAACGAGCCATGTTATTGGTTGAGGTTTTTAGACAAATGTGGCAGAAAAACTTAATTTTTTGTTTGTTTTTCTTTTTAATCTCTACACAGTATTTATAGTTATGCTGTGCTGATGTATTAAGATACATAAAAAATGTTTTAAGCTAACTTGTTTTGGAAATTCAAAATAGCAGATTTCCTCTCACATGCTATCAATTTCTTCTGAACCTCCTTGAGATGGTTCTGCTCGTTCATTGGAGTTCAGCTGTATTTAAATAAAATGACTGGACTTGGTTAGGAAGGACACACACCTGTTTATGTAAGACCTTACAACCCACAGTGAATATCAGAGCAAGCTAGAATTGTGAGGTCGAAAGAACTATCCAAAGAGCGCAGAGACAGAATTGTGTCAAGACAAAGATCTGGCCATGGTTACAAAATAATTCTGCAGCACCTAAGGTTCCTAAGAGCACAGTTGTAGAGTAAAAATCCAGAGTTCTCAGGTCCTCAGACTGGGCCTGAGGTTCCCTTTTCTACAGGACAATGACCCTAAGCACACAGCCAAAATAACAAACGACTGACTTTGGAACAACTGTGACATTCTTGACTGGCCCAGCCAGAGCCCTGACCTAAATCCAATTGAGCATTACTAGAGAGACCTGAAAATGGTTGACCACCAAAATTCACCATCCAACCTGACAGAACTGTAGAGGACATTTTGCCCTCACTCTGGGGTTCAACTTACTGCAAATCATCGCGACTGGGTTCAGGTCCGGTGACTTTGGAGGCCAGGTTATTTCAAAATTTTTGAAAAAGTAATACATCATTTCATATGTGTTCATTCATAGTTTAATGCTTTTAGTGAGAATCTATATTAGTCATGAAAAAAAAATAAAACACACTGAATGAGAAAATGTCTCCAAACTTTTGGCCTGTACTGTATGACCATGTGATATTTCAAATTTTATTTTTTAATACATTTGCAAAAAAATCTGCATTTTTTTTCTCTCAAGTTGAGGTGCTGGGTGTACATTATGAGAAATAAAAATACCTTTTTTGTTTTAGCAAATGGGTGCAATGACACAGACTGAAATTTTGAAGGTCTGAATACTTCCCATACCCACTGTATGTGGTAAGACAAAACAGTGTGACTGAAGCTTATAGATCGATTCCAGAAAACCAATCGCTGTGTTTTATGTAGCTCTGCATGACTACAAGGAAAATGAAAGGATGTGGATTAATTACTTGCCAGGTGTAAAATATTTTTTTTCACAGATATTTACTTGTGTATACAGACCTAGGTTTCCTTTTCATTAGCTGGAGCATCTATGGAAAAGCTTGCAAACAGGCAGAAAGACACTGACCTATTTAAATATGTATTCATTTCATCAGTTGTTCTATTTGTCCTTTTTTACATAGATGTCCATTGGGATTCATTCCAGTCTTCCCTTTTTTCCCTCTCTCACTTGACCACAAGTGTTTCGTTCTCCCTGCCCTGCTGTTTTCAGTTTACAGCCGTCTTTGTTGTTCGTCCATTTTTTGTTTTACTTCTAAATCCTGAGTATTGAATAAGGTGTGAAAATAGAAGAAACCATATGTTTTCTTCAGCTCTTTTAGATCACTTTAATAGTTGGTTTGCAGGCTTTCTTGAAATAGGGAGAATGTATTATAGTGTCCTAATTAACACTAAAAAAAGAGACAAATACAATGCATGAAATAGTCATATGAATGAACATGGCATACTTGATAGAATAACCTTTTATTTGTTGGAAAAGGCCTTTCATATTCTTAAGTGTGCTTTATTATTCCTTTGTTAGTGGGATAATAAAACAAAATGCCTTTATGAAGTACTTTAACTCGTGTGATCAGACTTTTTGAAATGTTTTCCATTTGATTCCTGCCTTTTTCATTTTAAGTCATTATATTTAAATATTTAAATGAGTGACACTCTGTAAAGCTTACCATTACTGTCCTGAATTAAAGACTTGCAAAAGCATTTATACCTATTAAGGCAAATAAGTATAACTATTGGATACACAGTGATGCAGTTAGCAGGAGTGTTGCTTGAACTGAAAAAAAAACAACATTCTGTTTTCCAAATAAAACAGTGTTTGAATACTCATTTTGTGCAAAACAAATGTATCAAGATAAATGCTACAAAAATCAGTGTTATCTGTTTGAAATGTGTGAGGGAGTATACTTCTCTGAGGCTCGTGTTTATTTCTCACTGTGGTTAAATTTGGGGCAGAGCAGTGTCTATTAAAAGAAAAATTACACAAAAAAATAAATACAATACAGATAGAACAAATACAGTTCCATCCCATTTATTTTCTATGCTTATATACAGTAATATATACAGTAGTATACATTTTTACTATGAAACGAAAAATCATGTCAAACTGAAATTATTTTTCTACTCTTAAACTAACAACATCAAACAAAAACTAAAGAAAAGATCCACTAAGTATGTTTGCTTGAAGTTGATGGGAGCTCTTTCGGTGGCCTACTATTTTTTTTCACAGCAATTAAAAAAACATGTGCTATGATAAAGCTGTCATTACAGACTCCAAATTTTATCAACAAAATCCACAATCAAAATGTATATGGTTGGTATATTGGTTATAGAGCAATACAGTATTGTACATAGTTGCAAAAATAAAAAGAAGACATGACTAATTTTTTTTATATAGATAAAAATATGAATAGTGTGGCATGCATATTACTGTATGTAGTTTGCTAGATTCAATACTTGAATCCCCTTATTCTGCAGTTAAAGATGCTTTTGAGTGTTTTGGAGAATTTTTACCAGATTTACTCATCTAGAGACAAAATGTCCTACTCCTTTTTGAAAAATTTCTTGGGCACAGATTGTTTGGAGTTCATCTGAACAGCAATTTCAACTTTTTACAAAATGTTTTTAATGTGTTTAGGTCTGAATTTTGACTGGGTAATTCTAGCACAAAAAAACAAGCTGTGATCTAAATAATTCCATGGCTCTGTGTTTATGATCGGTATGCAGAAAGGTAAATCTCTACCTTTGTCTCAAGTCTTTTGGAGCTTCAACTTTTCTTTTAAGACAGATCCGTATTTAGCATCTTCCGTCTTCCTATGTCTGACCAGCTTTCTCCTGTTAAAACAGACATCACCAAACCATGACGCTGCTGCCATTGCTGTTTTTCCTAGTGCAAATAATGTCTTCAGGGTTTTAGTCAATGATAATTTTCTGTTACATGACATTTTTCATGTTCGTCAACAAGTTTCATTTTGGCCTTAACTAACCAGAGCATTTTCTTGCATATGTTGACTGTGCCATTTACATGGCTTGTGGGAACCTATAAATGTAACAAATTTCTTTTAATAATGATTTTGCTCTTGCCATAAAGGCCGGAAATATGGAGGGCAAAACTATAATTAGTTACTCCCAAGTGGACTCTGAAGACGTGTTTAAGTCAAGTCAGTTTCATGCACTAGATGGTATTAAACTAATAGGCACCGAACCCCAATACACAAAAGTTTCTTCTTTTTTTTTTCAGATTTTCATCTGTAGCAGGATTTGAAAACCATATATGCTTTTGCTTCCACTTAACAGGTACTTAACAACGTACATTAAAGTTTGTGGCTCTGGTGAGACAAAGTGTTAACAAGTTCAAGTGGTTTAAATATGTAAGTCAATCTATGGTGTGCTTTACAAAAAGACAGCATTCTCTTGTTTTCTGCCTGCTTCTATCATTCTCTGTGATTTAGTGTTTAGGTGCTTGTTAGTGTTTTGGTTTCTCTGTTGCTGCTGATTTATTCAGCTCTGATGTTATGCTTCATTGCAGAAGAATGCTCTCAAACTGCTTGTTGTTCTGCTTCTGCAGCTCCAAGGGATATGGTTTAGTATGTCTAGAATCCAGAGGGCTTGCAGTGTACGTTGAAACATTGCTGAGATCAGAGTTTGAAGAGCGTTCTCCCTCTTTGCATTTTGCAGGAATACAAATTTACACTGGGAAGCATAACAAGTTTGAGATGTGTTACCACTGTGATACTCTGTTTTTGTTCTCCTGTTTTTCTCCCTCCGTCCGTTATACTTCCCATGTTCAGCCTTTCTCTTAAGTTTAACATCCCATCTGTCTCATGTCATTTCAGCTACCTTCGTCTAGCTTATCTTCTAAAATATTGTTTGCTCCAAATGTGTTTGTTTTCTGTAAGTTGGTGTGATTGTAATTTATGAAATGATCAGCAATTTACATAAATCTGAATAACAATTTAAAAAAAAGGAAATTATACATCCATCCATCCATCCATTTTCTTTACCGCTTAATCCTTAATGGGTCACGGGGGTGCTGGTGCCTATCTCCAGCTGTCAACGGGCGAGAGGCGGGGTACACCCTGGACAGGTCGCCAGTCCATTACAGGGCAGGACAAACAGGACAAACAGCCATGCACACACTCACACCTAAGGACAATTTGGTGACATCAATTAACCTGAAATTCATGTTTTTGGACTGTGGGAGGAAGCCGGAGTACCTGGAGGGAACCCACGCATGCACGGGGAGAACATGCAAACTCCATGCAGAAAGGCCCTGGGCCGGGATACGAACCCACAACCTTCTTGCTGCAAGGCAACAGTGCTAACCACTGCGCCACCGTGCAGCCCGGAAATTATACATATCAGACTTAATGCTGCTAAATCGTACTTTTCACCCTCAATATTTTGTTTTAGGCGTTTTAAAAGTTGGCACCTTCCATGAACCACCCTCCCCTTTTTAATCACAAATACCTTGTTAACTCCTCAAATGTCATGTTGATGGACTTACATCTGTTATAGAACCCTTAATTATTACTTTTAGTTTTTTGCAGTGGACAGAAAATGTCTTATGAACCAGCACTCATTGATATAAATGGCCTGTGTTTGTATAGCACTTTAGT
Organism: Apricaphanius iberus; assembly: GCA_028564705.1. Taxonomy (NCBI): domain Eukaryota; kingdom Metazoa; phylum Chordata; class Actinopteri; order Cyprinodontiformes; family Aphaniidae; genus Apricaphanius; species Apricaphanius iberus. The sequence goes on from JAPXFQ010000601.1 coordinate 127,126, forward strand.
CCCTACAGACCCCGGAGCGCTTTACATTACATTAAGTCATTCACCCATTCACACACACTGCAATACACTGAATAGTAGCTGTTCCTTTTAGAGCTAAAGATTCTGAAAAACAGCTAGTTTTGATTTATAAAAAAATACTCTACTTTTCTTTCTTTCTTTTTTTTTACATTAACACAATCCTCCACAGTAACGGTTTATGTGAGGTTATATGTATGGCCTGCAGAAACAGCTAGTGTGGGTGGTTGGAATTCAAAGAATCAATATAGCAGCCATGTTCTACATTGCAATGTGCTTGCTTTAGACCTATGAATCAAAGTGCACATTCACTGTCGTCTAAATTACTAGATGGTTTGTGTCCATCTCAAAAGAATGCAGTGACTAAAATCAGGTTCTTCTCTTAATTTATTTGTGATATGTATAACATTTATTTAACTACTTGAATTATTCTTAGAATTTAGAATTTTCCATCTCTCAATCACTGAAAGAAATATTAAGGTAGCTACGTTAAAAATTATGTTTCTATGCAGAAAGTCTCTTAATCAATGATTTCATCATTACACAAGATATAAATGCTCTGTTTCTTTCAGAAACTTGGCTAGATGAAAACACAGAACAAACTATACTAATAGAGACTTGTCCCGCAAATTATTATTTCATCAGCGAGATCAGAAAAAATAGGAAGAGGTGGAGGCCTGGCTGCAATCACCCATAACTCTAAATATAAAAAAAGGTATCACTAGGTGAATTTGATTCCTTCAGATATTTGGCTGCTGAGACAAATGAGCCAAACAAAGTCCTATTTCTAAACATATATAGACTACCAAATCCTAACAAACTTTTTTAATGACTTCAACGACCTTTGCTCTGCAATATGCATAGACCATGACCAGTTAATGATTGTGGGAGATTTCAACATCCATACTGACAACCCCCAAGATACAGTAACAAAGGCATGATGCCCTCCATACCTTCGACCTAACCCAGCATATTAATGAACCAACGCACAATCGAGGACACACTCTGGACCTACTTTTTAGCAAAGACTTAAATATCTCTAACCTGGCGGTAACTGATATTGCATTATCTGACCATTTATGCAGCTAATTTGAAAGCACCATCTTAGTTAAAATTTCTAATCACAGTAAGACCATTATTTAAAAATGCTTTCTCAAAGAAAAATCGTCTGAAAACTTTAAGTTGATGTACACCCCTACCCTATCTAAATCCCCAACATCGACCAACACACATTCAGTACAAAAAACTGACATTAATTTCTATCCAAAATCTCAGACATGATAGATAAGATTGCGCCACTTAAGGTTAAAACTGTCATGAATAATATTACGTCCATGGAGAAGCGATCCTCTGGTATGTAATAAAAAAAGGGAGTGTTGACGCGCCGAGAGAAAATGGTGGAAAACCCGACTCCAGGTTCATTATGAGATATATTACGAGGGACTGAACAAATATCAATCAACCTTATAGGGTGCAAGGGAATCATTCTTCTCTGAGATTATTCACAGAAACAACTGATCCAAATAGTTAACTCATCCCAGCAGTTATCAAACCAATACTAAAAAAAAGGCTTGACTTCATACAAAAAGATGCTGGGACAACTCAAATCTATTTGCAATATTTGTCTTTAATGTTCTTTTCTTTTGCTTCGTGGATGTGTTTCATATTGAACAGTTTGACAAATGCAGAGTAGGTTGATAACGTACACCAGACAAACAATACATGCATGAGACATTAAAGATGATACCTTTAAAACCTGTTATTTTTAAACTGTTGTTTTTAAATCACATTGACCATACAATTTTACCACATATTTTACATGTATTTTAAACATATACTGAAGTTATGAAATGAATTAAATCAAGATTATTTTAGTTATTTTAACATATTTAAAAAATGTTCAACAAATGCTTTAAATCATGTTTTAACTTAGTTCAACCAATAATTTAATGAATAATTAATCTATACTAAATCAAACAATATGTTTAACCAACTCCTTTAATTTATATTCAGTGAAACTAAGGGCGTTTTCACATGTTACGGGAGTCCGTACTTGGGTACGGTATTTGGTCAAAATCCACTTATTTCGTACCATGTGAACACAGACTGTACCGTGCCAGAATACGGCCAGAGAGACCTGCCTTGGAGGTAGTATCCGAGTCCAGGTACGAGCGGCCACGTATCATGTGAACACAACCCGTACTCTGGCCGTACTCAAGACAATAGACGCACTCCATGCGGAAATGACGACACCGCCGGCCGAAATTACAGAATCACCTCTCGACCATACAAATACCAAAACAACGCGATTCAAGCATCCCACAGCAACACAGCAGGTTACAAAACGGCGGGTTTACTACAACACTCACCCTGTAGATGGCTTCAGGTAGCAGCTGACCAGTAGACCAGTTTGTTTACATTCTAGGCTGTCGCTCGTTTTATGACGTCGGTACTTCTCACTCCCTTGTTTGTTGGAGAACTAAGACTTATTTGTATACCGCCACCTGCTGTTTATTTGTAGTAAAAGACTGAATCCCAATACGGGCAGAGATCCGTGCCATGTGAACAGAAAAAATTAGCATTTTCTCTGGCCGTTTTCTGGTACGGCCACACATGTGAAAACGGCCTAAGAGACTAAACAAACCATGCAAACAAATAATAATTATACCCTTAACCAGATAACTCAATCATCAAACAAACATTCAATCTGCTAATAATGATGCAGATGAATCATCTATGCAGGTTTTAGTTCTTTCCCTGGTCCAACACTAGAATCAAATAATGGCTTGTTAGCAGGCCTTTGCAGAACTTTGCAATGCTGAGGAGGAAGTTAGAGAATTTGAATCAGCTGTGTTTGAGCAGAGACACCTCTAAAAGGGCCGATGTCCTAAAAAGGACATCGGCCCTTGAGGCCTGGACTTGAGGATCCCTGGTCTACAGTTTGATGTACCAGTGGTGTCTTTAGAAGTTTTGAGCTGAAGACCCTTCTTTGGAATGAACCCTGGGAGTGCACAGGTGAGGTGAATTAAAGGAATGAGCAGGAGAGCTTATTTTGTTGCCAGCTGCATCCTAGTCGGGTGGGCAGTACACCTTCAGTAATATTTCACTTTCCTGAATTCCTGGTTGAACTTTACAACAACCAATAATATTAACTACGACAACTATGCTGACGACACTCAACTTTATTTCTCATTGTCACCAGGTGATGTTAAAACCACCAGAAACCTCAATAAATGCATTGAGTAAATTAATAGCTGGATGTCCCATAATTTTCTCCAACTGAACAAAAACAAAACAGAAGTACTTATTTTCAGGCCCAAAAAAGATTGATTAAATATCAGCACACAGCTTTAGTTGGTCCAACTAGAAACTACTGATCAGGCCAGAAACTTAGGTGTAGTAATAGACTTAGACCTGAACCTCCAGGATCACAAAAAGCCAGTAACAAGGTCAGCCTTCTATCACTCGAGGAAAATTTCTAGGATTAAAGGACTGTTGACAGAAGGTGACCTAGAAAAAATCAGCCATGCATTTATCTCTAGCCGCCTTGATTACTGTAACAGTATCTTCACTGGTCTGATTAGACAGCTGCAGTTGATCCAGAATGCTGCTGCTCGTGTTCTCACTAGAACTAGGAAAGTAGAGCACATCACCCCAGTTTTATTAGTCTATAAATCATTAAATGGTTTAGAACCAGAGTACATTACAGATCTACTATCGCGATACAAACCATCTAGACCACTCAGGTCCTCCAGCTCTAGTCTACTGATAATCCCTAGAACCAGAACTTAAAATGGTGAAGCAGCTTTCCGTTTCTATGCTCCCCACATCTGGAACAAACTTTTGGATGAATGCAAAGCTGCATAGTCTCTAAACTTGTTTAAATAAAAAAATAAAAACGTATATATATAGACTAGTTAATGATTATATGATATAATTGTTTGATTCCTTGTCAGTCGCTGAATGTTTTTGTTTCTGTTTGTAATTCTACTGTTACTGCTAAATGTTTTGTTGATTACTTTTGTTTTTATTATTTTTAATTACTGTTATTGCTTTTGTCTTTTTTACCTTTCATAATTTTAATATAGTTGTTTCTAAATGTTTTATATGATTCTTGTGTTTAATTTTCACATTTATGTAATCATGTGAAGCACTTTGAATTGCCTTCTGTTGAAAGAGTGCTATATAAATAAAACTGACTTGCCTTGCGTTGGAAGGTTGAACCTAGGTATGTAAACTTAGCTGTTTTCACTGCTTCGGTTCCTTTCAGCAGAATTCTGCTTCACTTTTCCTCCTGTCTCATGCTTATTCACACACATGAAATTTATTTGCTTTTGCTGACCTTCATTCCTCTTCTCTAAGGCAAACCTTTATGTCACGTTCTCCTTTACCTGCTCTCTACGTTCACCAGCAATTACAATGTCATCTGCAAACATCATAGTGTAGGAAAGCATCTGTTTGACCCTTTTTATCGACCTGTCACCACTGCAAACAACAAATGGCTCAAGTCTGATCTCAGGTATGACCTTACTCCCACCTTTAACCATTTTGGACTTCAACTGCACACTTCACCAATGTTTTACTCTCACCCTGCGCTATCCTCACATTTTTCTGAGTTCTTCTCTAGACCCACTAACATGTCTTTTTTTCCTAGGTCGACGAAGATGAAGTGGAGCTCTTTCCTACCTTCTTTGTTCTTCTCCACAAGAACTCATAAGGTATCTGTTGTGAAATAAAAGATAATAACAAAGTAATGAGAAAAGTAAGAAGATTATAGATTTTATGTATATCATCTAATACCATTGTATCAGCTTTGTTTGTAAGTGAACAGAAGACAGCAATGACCCGATACACAAAGATGCACAATTTATTTTGAAAATTTTTCTTTTAAGTTCTCAGTAATAACATTTTGCATCCGATATTTGCTGTAAGAAAGTGTGTGATGAAGATTAATCTAGTGCTTGAAGAACTGTGAGTCATTCACTAAACAGAAGAAATAAGGGCTGCATCTTGCTGCAAATGAATTAGTGCATACATATAAAAGTCATGTAGGTGAGGAAATATACAATGAGGCAATTGTTGCATTTCTAAACATGATTGTTTAAAAGAGTAGGTCATGCCAAATGATAAAATGAGGAAGGTTGTGTTATTGCATTAAAAATCCTAAATAGAGTGATGAAGGGAGTAAAATAGAAGAAACAAAAGGTAAGAAAGAGGGTGAGAATAAAAAGATGAAAGACATGACCAAAGAATTACAGACCCCCTCCCCCAACCCCCTGATTAGACTACTCCCTCAGTCGTCCCCAGCATAAATCAGGCTGGGTTATTTTGCCAACAATGCACTTACTGCTCAGTTCATAAACAATGCTTTTATGGCTTCCACCAGCTCAGTTTACTTAGCTGGAGAATCTGATTGAATGAAATGCATAGCAGGAGGGACTTTAAGTTGGAGTGCAAATGAGGGATAGAAAGAAATGAGGTTAAGGACAAAAAGAGACCAAAAAGCAAAAGCAAAAAAAGAAGGGAAAGGAAAGGAAAAGAAGACATAAAGAACATCTACAGTTATTAAGAGATATTAAGAACAATGATATGCCCACTACTCCAAACTCTTGAAATCATGAAACATTATGGTGAGGAAGATGAAGAGCACAAGGACAAAGCTGAGTACCTGGTGGTGAAAACTGATACAAAGAAAGAGTGTTTTGAGGTTTTCAGGGAGGAGTTGAGACAGGTTCTTGGTGGTCAGGAGTGATTGGGGAGACAGGCAGGAGGTTACCTGATGTGTCATTTGGAAGGAATAAGATAGATAAAGAGACTTGGTGGTGGAACTACAAAGTCTAGGAGCACAGAGAAAAAAAAGTTAGCTACGAAGAATTGGGACATCGAGAATACTGAGGAGTGTAGACAGAAGTACAGGGGGATGCATCATATGGTGAAGGTAGAGGTGGCAAAGGCCAAACAAGGAGCGCATGATGACCTGTATGCTAGGTTGGACAGTAAGAACGGGGAGAATGATCTGTACATGTTAGCAAGGCAGAGATAGAGATGGAAAGTATGTTCAAAAGGTTACTGTGATAAAGGATAGGGATGGTAATGTACTGAAAGGTGCCAAGGGGGTGGTGTGAAGAAGGAAATAGTACTTTAAAGAGCTGATGAATGAGGAAAATGACAGAGAACATAACGTAGAAGAGGTGATTTTTGTTGATCAGGAAGTCGCTGAGATTAGTAAGGATGAATTGCAGAAAACTATGAGGAACTTTTTTCAAGTGCTGATTTTTGAGAACAAAGGTGATGGACAGAATTGTGGCAATAAAGATGATTAAGCTAAAGAGTCATATAATGAATCTGTGGGAAAGAGTGGTGGAAGTCAGGTTTTTGGAAGTGAGTATTTGTAAGCAATAGTATGGTTTTGTGCCAAGAAGGAGTAATACTGATGCAAGTTTTGCTGATGGAGAAGTACAGAGAAGGTCAGAGGGAGTTACACTGTGTCTGTAGATTTAGACAGAGTACTGGGAGAAGTGCTGTGGTATTGTATGAGGCTGTCTAAAGTGGTCGAGAATTATGTCTGAGCGGGACATTATGAGAGTTGTGAGACAGCAGTGAGGTGTGTTGTAGAAGTGACAGAGGAGTTAAAGGTGGAGGTTGGACTGCATCAAGGATCAGCTCTAAGACCCTTCTTTGCTTTGGTGATGGACAGGCTAACAGATGAGGTTAGACAGGAGGCTCCATGGACCATGATGTTTACAGGTGACATTGTAAATCTACAGTGAGAGCAGGGCAGATGCTGAGAAAAAGCTAGAGCGGTGTAGCACTTGAAAAGAAAGGAACAGCGATTAGATGCAACAAGACAGAATACATGTCTGTAAATTATCGAGACCTAAGTGGAATGGTTAATTTACAGTAAGTAGAAGTAAGAAAGGTAGAGGACTTTACTAGGGGTGTCCCTGACTAAGGATTTACCCATTCAAATCAGAACTGTTGAATCTTTCTATAGTCAACCGATGGTTGAATGATCTATGTGTGCAGGCTTTGTGGGGGATGGTTGTACACCGCAAAGATTTATGGGTAATATGATTGTATTAATTGTTGTAAGTTATCCGTTTTACATTATAATTTGTGTTCCAAATGTAGTTGTATTCTTTAGTTATCCTTTGAGTTATGTAGTACTCACATTTTGTTTGGGATGTTTTCTTCTATCAAATTAGAAAATAGTTGGTGTTTACGTTTGGAGTGTGGTACACTGCAGGCTTGCTTGTAACTCTTTACTAATTACTGTAAGAGACTGCAAAAGCAAAACTTTCAAAAGAGATCTGCAGTTTCTATGAACCATAGGTTTAGAGTTGAGAAACAATCTTGAATATAAACTGCTCAGTGAATAATAAGGAGTAAGAGTAGCAACATATAAAAATGTAATAATAAATATAAGGAATACCTCACATTGAAATAATTAATTAACTGCATGTTTTTGAAAGCCCACAGTCCAGAGGGATATTGAGATCTCATTTCAGTTTCACAAGATGAATGATGCATCTGGTTGAATGATGCATCTGCAGCAGATGTAACAGAGTGATTGCAAATATTACAAACTACCTTTGGAATGTGACCCAAGCGACAGAACCTGGCAACAATTCAAGTATATAGTCAATTTATATTGCATATTAGGAGTGATAAGAAACAACATACTTTCACTATATGGTTGTGAAATAGGCTGAAGCATCAAACCCATATGGGATTGTCCATTCATTGCGTAAAGGAACCCTGATCTATTGTGTGTATAGTTTTAATGCAGGTAAACTTTGGATACACAACTGGGAACTATATAAGTCCAAGCTGTGTTGTATATCTTGAGCTGGTGTTCCTGTTTATCATTTGATCTACTGCACACAGTGCATCCCACTGATTTTGCTTATGTTATCTATTTAATCATCTGAAATTGTTCTAATATAAGAAGCCATTTGTGAGCACAGGTTTGCTCATTCCCATCCTGACAGAGGAAAATCAACATTATACACATTTTGGTTGAGAATGCAAAGATGGTGTGAAGCTTAAAGCACCTGGGTTTACTATGCCAACAAAGTCACAAAATGACCGCTAGTATGTAGCACTTAGAAAGACAGATTGTGCTTTGTTGGGAAATATTTTGGAATTTAAATTTATAATAATGCAAAAATACATCAGGTTGTCAAAATTAGGGTTAGTTTCTAAATATAAACTAAATTACACCTTCTCTTCTGGGGTTATCTTGCTTCCTTGTGTAAACTGATTTTAGAACCAAGAATATCATTTCATATCAATTAGGATATCACATATAACTCCATCAATCTGTAGCCAAAGATACCACCCTTAAGCCTAAATTAAAAGAAAAATGACCCTTATATGTTAAGCTTAACATTTAAAAGAGAAATGTAGAAAAGTCTAGCTGCAAATGAACACCACTCTGGAATATAATGGAAACACACCTTAGGGAGGGGGAAAAATAGAAGTGATCAAGGCCCTTTCAGTTGAAAAAAAAAGTTAAAAGATATTTCAGGCATGACCCGAGAGTCTCATAAAAATATCACAAATACCAGCCATACAATGACATGGCATATTTATTTGTTTCCAGGGGTGCTTCCTGTGTAAGTTCACAAATTTAGGAAGCCCCATACATAACAACTTCATTGCCTGTCAGAAAAAAGCAAGCGGTAAATGACTGCTGCAGAAGAGAAAATGTCTTAACCAGAAACAGATTTTCCATAAAATCTTGTTTTCACCTTGGCCCTACAGCTCCGGTCGTATCCCCGACTTCTACTGGGAAATTGCTTCTCTCTTTATTCCACACGCACACCCTCACTGTAAAGCCTGGAAAGTGCATGGTTGCAGTGCAGAGAAACGGTGGGAAACATGTGGCTTTTAACCTCTAGGTTAGGGTCATAGCTAGGCCATCAGAGACCTGAGAAAGAATGAACATTGTGAAGATGATCAGAGCTGACAGGCCTCTTCCTCCTGAGACAGGAAATCAGACTGCTTCAAACTTCCACTGGCTGTCAGATGAGTGTTATAAACTGTTTTTCAAAAGGAAAAAAGATAAGAGGGCTTCACTGGAGCTATTAAGGTATCAGATTCCACATAAGGCCATATTTTATTTAGAAGCTTTTTTTAAAGGCAATACATTGCAAAAGAGTCCTTTGATTATTATTATTTTTTTACTCCTTTAGGTTTCTTCAGTCTGCTTTCACATATGCAAATGTTAAACATCCATCATTAATGCTGGCATTAGTGAGCCTTTTGGTCATTCCTAAGTGCTCAGCCTTTGACGGCAATTTGATGCCATCGAGTGTTTCTCAACAAAGATTTATGCCATGCCGGGATAACAGTGATATGGTGGTGGTGTTCGGGCTGCGACATGCATGGCTGCATATAACCTAGAGGTTGTGCTAGACATGTTTTATCAGGATGAAGTACCAATGCTGAAGTCTTTTTGTGAGCTCCTCAAAAAGTTGGCAGTCCTTCGCAGTCCCCGTGAACTTTCTGGCCACCTGCTCCTCAGCTTTAAAAGCCATAAGCCGCCAGACCTCTGCATCAGTCCAGTTTGCCATCTCAGCTGACACAGTCTACAAATGCTTAATGAATTCCCAAGGTTTTTATAAATATTACATGCTGTTGTTTGCCGCGTTCAACAGATCATCATGACATCACCCTCTGTTGCGACAAGGCATTGCAGTTTCATTCATAAGACCAGTGTTGCGGCAATATTAGAAGTAGTAGTAGTTTATTCGGTTATTTTATTTCTTTATACATCAAACAAAAAACATTTCAATTTTTTTGTGTACAACACGAACAAAAGGGTTTAGACTGAAGTGAATACTTATTATCTCTTTTCCAGTTTACATACTTTCACGAGGAAACAAACACTTATAAAATGCAGTGTCAAGCGTCAAACAAAACAGAAATAAGCATGTTTGGAAGTGATTTTAACTTAAATATCACACATTCCAATATATATATATATACAGACGTGGACAAAATTGTTGGTACCCTTCATTAAATCAAAGAAAAAATCATAATGGTCACAGAAATAACTTTAATCTGACAAAAGTAATAATAAATAAAAATTATATAAATGTTGACCAATGAAAGTCAGACATTGCTTTTCATCCATGCTTCAACAGAATTATTTAAAAAATAAATGCATGAAACAGGCCTGGACAAAAATGATGGTACCCCTAGAAAAGAATGAAAATAATGTGACCAAAGGGACATGTTAATCCAAGGTATGTCCACTAATCAGCATCCTAGGTGTCTACAATCCTGTAATCACTCAGTGGGCCTATATATAGGACTCCAGGTAGTCACTGTGTTGTTTGGTGACGTGGTGTGTACCACACTCAATATAAACCAGAGGAAGCAAAGGAAAGAGTTGTCTCAGGAGATGAGAAAGAAAATCATAGACAAGCATGTTAACTGTAAAGGCTATAAGACCATCTCCAAGCAGCTAGATGTTTCTGTGACTACAGCTGCACATGTCATTCAGTAATGTACGATCCATGGGACTGTAGCCAACCTCCCTGGACGTGGCTGCAGGAGGAAAATTGATGACAGATCAAAGAGACGGATAATCCAAATGGTAACAAAAGAGCCTAGAAAGACTTCAAAATAGATCCAAGCTGAACTTTATGCTCAAGGAACATCAGTGTCAGATCGGAACATCCTTCGCTGTTTGAGCCAGAGGACAAATCATTAAAAAAAACTGACTGGAGTATGCCAAACTACATGCTGACGAGCCACAAAGCTTCTGGGAGAATGTCCTGTGGACAGATGAGACAAAAATTTACTTTTTGCCAAGGCACATCAGCTATATGTTCACAGACGGAAAAATGAAGCATATCTAGAAAAGAACACGGTCCCTACTGTGAAACATGGGGGAGGCTCGGTTATGTTCTGGGGCTGATTTGCTGCATCTGACACAGGGTGTCTTGAATCTGTGCAGGGTACAATGAAATCTCAAGACTATCAGGGGATTCTAGAGAGAAATGTGCTGGCCAGTGTCAGAAAGCATGGTCTCAGTCGCAGGTCACGGGTCTTACAACAGGAAAATGACCCAAAACACACAGCTAAAAACACCCAAGAAGGGCTAAGAGGAAAACACTGGCCTTCTATGAGCCCTGATCTCAATCCTATTGAGCATCTTTGGAAGGAGCTGAAACGTGCTGTCTGGAAAAGGCGCCCTTCAAACCGGAAACAACTAGAACAGTTTGCTCATGAGGAGTGGGCCAAAATACCTGCTGAGAGGTGCAGAAGTCTCATTGACAGTTACAGGAATCATTTGATTGCAGTGATTGCCTCAAAAGGTTGTGCAACCAAATATTAAGTTGTGGGTACCATCATTTTTGTCCAGGCCTGTTTCATGCATTTATTTTTTAAATAATTCCGTTGAAGCATGGATGAAAAGCAATGTCTGACTTTCATTGGTCAACATTTATATAATTTTTATTTATTATTACTTTTGTCAGATTAAAGTTATTTATGTGACCATTATGAGTTTTTCTTTGATTTAATGAAGGGTACCAACAATTTTGTCCACGTCTGTATATATATATATATATTATATATATATATATTATATATATATATATATATATATATATAATTACACTTCAAAAGTTTGGGGTCACCCAAACAATTTTGTGTTTTCCATGAAAAGTCACACTTATTCACCACCATACGTTGTGAAATGAATAAAAAATAGAGTCAAGACATTGACAAGGTTAGAAATAATGATTTTTATTTGAAATAAGATTGTTTTTACATCAAACTTTGCTTTCATCAAAGAATCCTCCATTTGCAGCAATTACAGCATTGCAGACCTTTGGCATTCTAGCTGTTAATTTGTTGAGGTAATCTGGAGAAATTGCACCCCACGCTTCTAGAAGCAGCTCCCACAATTTGGATTGGTTGGATGGGCACTTCTTGCGTACCATACGGTCAAGCTGCTCCCACAACAGCTCAACGGGGTTCAAATCTGGTGACTGCGCTGGCCACTCCATTACCGATAGAATACCAGCTGCCTGCTTCTTCTCTAAATAGTTCTTGCACAATTTCGAGGTGTGTTTTGGGTCATTGTCCTGTTGTAGGATGAAATTGGCTCCAATCAAGCGCTGTCCACTGGGTATGGCATGGCGTTGCAAAATGGAGTGATAGCCTTCCTTATTCAGAATCCCTTTTACCCTGTACAAATCTCCCACCTTACCAGCACCAAAGCAACCCCAGACCATCACATTACCTCCACCATGCTTAACAGATGGCGTCAGGCATTCTTCCAGCATCTTTTCAGTTGTTCTGCGTCTCACAAACGTTCTTCTTTGTGATCCAAACACCTCAAACTTGGATTCATCCGTCCACAGCACTTTTTTCCAGTCTTCCTCTGTCCAATGTCTGTGTTCTTTTGCCCATCTTAATCTTTTTCTTTTATTGGCCAGTCTCAGATATGGCTTTTTCTTTGCCACTCTGCCCTGAAGCCCAGAATCCCGCAGCCGCCTCTTCACTGTAGATGTTGACACTGGTGTTTTGCGGGTACTATTTAATGAAGATGCCAGTTGGGGACCTGTGAGGCGTCTGTTTCTCAAACTAGAGACTCTAATGTACTTATCTTCTTGCTCAGATGTGCAACGCGGCCTCCCACTTCTTTTTCTACTCTGGTTAGAGCCTGTTTGTGCTGTCCTCTGAAGGGAGTAGTACACACCGTTGTAGGAAATCTTCAATGTCTTAGCAATTTCTCGCATGGAATAGCCTTCATTTCTAAGAACAAGAATAGACTGTCGAGTTTCAGATGAAAGTTCTCTTTTTCTGGCCATTTTGAGCGTTTAATTGACCCCACAAATGTGATGCTCCAGAAACTCAATCTGCTCAAAGGAAGGTCAGTTTTGTAGCTTCTGTACCGAGCTAAACTGTTTTCAGATGTGTGAACATGATTGCACAAGGGTTTTCTAATCATCAATTAGCCTTCTGAGCCAATGAGCAAACACATTGTACCATTAGAACACTGGAGTGATAGTTGCTGGAAATGGGCCTCTATACACCTATGTAGATATTGCACCAAAAACCAGACATTTGCAGCTAGAATAGTCATTTACCACATTAGCAATGTATAGCGTGTGTTTCTTTAAAGTTAAGACTAGTTTAAAGTTATCTTCATTGAAAAGTACAGTGCTTTTCCGTCAAAAATAAGGAAATTTCAATGTGATCCCAAACTTTTGAACGGTAGTGTATATACATACATACATCCACACACTTTTGTTTTACGCAAGTCATTTTCAAATAAATCATGTCATTTAATTTAGCATCATCCGTTAAGGATCTGTTGAAATCTCTTCATTAGTTTCTTACTTTATTCATCCTGTGTGTTGGCGCACATTTAAGTTGTTTTTGCACGCGTGTTTACCAGGCGTTGTGTTTTTCCTTGTGGATTTAAATAAAAATAATATTGGCTACTTTCACAAAAACTTCCCTTCATAACTATAAAGTCGGTATTTCAATCCTTTTATTGTAAATTACAAAAAAACATTTAAACAATATTCAATAATCAAATTCGACCGATGTCTCACGACTCACGCCATGGCGTTTTCACGGTCCTAAAAAACCATTTGCCTCGCTCCGTGACGCCACACCTGCCCTAATCAGAACCCAAGTGTTTTAATTAGACTTGTGGCAGGAAACAGCGCATCCCAATCACTATACTCAGAAATGGCTCTACCAACTCAACCCGGCCCCTAATTGTTCATGGCACTTCAGGACATAACAATTATAAACATATTCATGTATGGAGACATTCATACAACAAAAAAAAACAACATTTTGCAATAAAAATAATAAAATAAAATAAACAAACAAATAAACCCCTCTTTTGGTGTACTTGTTCACTTTTACATTGACTGCTCTACCAATAGACCTAGTTTTGTTACTGGTCTTTCAATTACACTTGTCTTGGTTTTGATTTGCACAGATCTGACTATGCCTGATTTGTCTGGAAAGGACTTAATAATCCTTCCAATCATCCAAGAATTTCGTGGTGCTGTAGCATCTGCAATCAAAACAATATCTCCTGCCATAAGATTACGTTTTGTTTTGTTCCACTTTTGCCTTTCCTGTAGAGTAACAAGATACTCTTTTGTCCACCTTTTCCAGAATAAATCTGAAAGATACTGAGCCTGTTTCCATCTTCGTCTTACGTACTGGTCCTTTTGATCAAACAGACCTGGAGGTAATACTGGTTTCCTTTTCAAAGTAAGAAGATGATTAGGTGTCAGTGGCTCTAAATCATTAGGATCCTCAGAAACTCTAGTAATCGGTCGGTCGTTTAAGATTGCTTCGGCTTCGCATAAGACTGTGACTAAGGTTTCATCTGTTAAAGTTTGTAGAAGTAAAACAGATACCAAGACCTTCCTAACCAGTCTGATCATGCTTTCCCAAGCACCACCATGATGGGAAGCTGCAGGTGGGTTGAACGTCCATTTGATGTTGTCATGAATTAAAGCTTTCTCAATTGATTTGTGGTTTAGTTCTGCAATTGCTCTTTTTAGTTCCTTTTCTGCCCCTGTGAAATTTGTGCCATTGTCCGAGCGAAAGTGTGCTACGGGTCCTCTTCGGCATATGAATCGACGAATAGCACTGATGCAGGAGTCTGTGTCTAAGGAGTGTGCAACTTCTAAATGAATTGCCCTGCTGGCCATGCATGTAAAGATAACCCCATAACGTTTCACATAAGAACGTCCTTGTTTTACCTCAATGGGCCCGAAATAGTCCACTCCCACGTTAGTAAATGGAGGCAAGTCTGGAGTAATCCTTTCTTTGGGAAGATCAGACATTTTTTGATCGCACAACTTTCCTTGGTGACGTCTGCAAAAAGCACAATTCGACAAGATTTTCCTTGCTGCTGCATTGGCATGAGTCACCCAGAACTTTTCTCTCAATTTGGAAAGGATGTAATTTCTCCCACCGTGCCTTGTCTGTTCATGAATATTTTTAAGAATTAACATGGAGATGTGCTGATCTTTACACAGAATGACTGGATGTTTGCTCTCTTCAGGCATTGCAGTCCTGGACAATCTTCCACCAACTCTTACCAGTCCATCCTCTAGAACAGGATTAAGCTTGTAGATAGGGCTACACCCTTTTACAGGTTTTCCTGTCTTTAGTGCACAAATCTCGGTGTCAAATCTTTCTCTCTGACAGAACTGAAGGATAGCGTTTTCTGCTGCTAATAGATCCTCAGTTGATACACGTTCCCATTTCAACGACTTTCTGACTTCCAGTATTTTCTTGCTAACATCAAGATTTACGTTTCCATCTTTTACAAGTTGCTTCCTTCTTTGACTCAACTCCAATAGAGTCCTTTTGACTTTGAGTAACCATGCAACTGCTACCTTCAACCTTTTCCAGTCAGAAAAATAGGTGATGAGTTGGCTGGTTGCATTATCCTCTTGAATGGTTATTGTGTTTGTAGAGATTTCCATTTTGACCTCTGGATCATTCTCCTCCAATGTTGACTCTACTTCATACTGTAACCATGTTTCTCTTGCTCTCCACAGGAATTCTGGACCTGATAGCCACGTTTTGCTGTTCAGAAGCTTATGGACTGTCAGTCCTCTAGATGCGTCATCTGCAGGATTTTGTTTTGTGTGAACATACCGCCACTGTGCTGGGTCTGAATCTTCCCTAATGATGGCTATTCTGTTGGCCACAAATGTTCGAAACCTTTTGTTTTCATTGCTGATGTACTTCAAGACTGTACTACTATCAGTCCAGAAACCGGACTCTGACAAAGAAAGTTGTAACTCTGATTTTACCATCTTGTCTACCCGAACAGCTAAAACTGCAGCAGTGAGTTCCAAACGAGGAATGGTTACGGGTTTAAGAGGTGCTACTCTAGACTTTCCAAGAAGAAAGGAAACATGAACATTACCTGCTTTGTTCTGTAACCTCAGGTAAGTTACTGTGCCATATCCCCTTTCACTGGCGTCAGCAAAGTGATGTAACTGGGCATGGACTGGTGATCCGAAGTCATGTGGTTTCAAACACCTACTCACTCTGAACTCTGAGATCTCTTTCAGGTCAGTTAACCACTTTATCCATTGCTGTTTTAAGGTTTGTGGAACTTCTTCATCCCAGCCATAGTTCCTTCTGCACAACTCTTGTAATATGTGCTTGGCTGGAAGAAGGACTGGCGCAACGTACCCTAAGGGATCATACACTGAACTAGTGACTGATAGAATCCCTCGCCGTGTTTGCATTCGTTCTTTGCAGTTCACATGGAAGTTAAACTTGTCATTTTCCAGACACCAATTTAGCCCCAGTGCTCTTTCGACCGGAAGATGGTCTATGTCCAAATTGAGTTCACTCACACTTTTAGAATGTTCTTTCTCAGGAATTGTCTCAAGGACTTTGCGACTGTTACTTATCCACTGTGTAAGATGAAACCCTCCATTCTGGCAAAGGTCAGCCAGGTCATGAACGATCTGTACTGCTTTCTGCACAGACGGTGAGCTTTTCAGACAATCGTCCACATAGAAATTTCTATGTACCGTGTTAATTACTTCATCTGAAAAACTCTTCCGATTGTCTTCCGCAGTCTTCCTTAAAGCATAACATGCACAACTAGGTGACGACACTGCTCCAAAGAGATGTACAGTCATTCTGTATTCTTCAACTTGCTTGCACAGATCTCCATTAGGCCACCACAGGAACCGTAGGTAATCTTTGTCTTCCTCAGCCACTCTAACTTGATAGAACATAGACTTAACATCAGACATAAAAGCAACTGGTTCTTGTCTGAATCGTAGAAACACTCCTATTAAGGAACTTGTAAGGTTCGGACCCTGCAGAAGTTGTTCGTTCAAAGAAGTTCCTTTAAACTTTGCTCCACAGTCGAAGACAACTCGCAACTTGCCCTTCCGTGGGTGATATACTCCATGATGAGGAATATAGAACAGGTTATCTTCTCCACAACGCAATTCATCCTGTGGTACCATTTCTGCATAGCCACTGCTGATGACATTTTCAAGAAAGCTTGTGTATTCTTGGTGGAACTTCTCATTTCTTTCCATTTTCCTTTTTAGTCCAATGAGGCGCTGTTGAGCAATACAACGATTGTTTGGCAGAGTTACCTCTTGGGCTTTAAATGGCAACTTTAAACTGTAATGTCCGTTCTTTAACTTTACAGATTGATCCATTATTTCAATGAATCTTGCCTCTTGCCTTGACATTTCTTCTTTGTCGTCTGCGATTTTTTCATTGAAGTCACTTTGATACTGCTTCTCCAATAGCAGCTGAAGTGATTCTACAGATAATCTGTTTACAGTAACAGTAGGATAGTCAATATTATTCATGTTGTCTTTGGAATCCTTTCCTAAGCCACTGATCACCCATCCTAATAGGGTTTTAACAGCAAAAGGACCCTCACCTTGGCTATTCACAATGTCCCATGGTTCCAGCAACTTTGAAGCATTAGTACCTATTAATAACTCCACGTTAGCATCAATTTCAGGGAATTCAATGTGATCAAGGTAAGGCCACTGTGTAATGTCCTCTTGTTTTATGATGTTTGCTTTGTCAACTGGCATCCTTTTCTGTGTGTAAACATTTGGAAGACTGTAGTACCTTGTTCCATTAAGGTTAGCTACTTCAAGTCCATTTACAATGTAGGTTGACACTGATGTTTTTGGGCTCATCGTTAACAAACATATTTTCGACTTTGTTCCAGTGAGATTAAGTTTACGCATAAGAGCTTCAGAGCAGAATGTGGATGTTGAGCCATTGTCCAAAAAAGCATAAGTCTGAATGACCTTGGTGCCTTTTTGTGCTTTTACCTGAACTGGGAGGATGGAGAGCATTCCACTACTACCGGCCCCAGTCTGGCTTCCAAACGTCTGAGCTGACACAAGAGTATGGTTTACAGCTGGTTTAGGTTCAATGGGATAGATGTTGCCGCTGATGTTCATCGATTTGTCCACTTGTTTGACGTGAAAGTGTAAAGCTGTTGGATGGCTCTGTTTGCATTTTTCACAGGTTTTACGCTTATCGCAATTTTTGCTCAAATGCCCAGTGTTAAGACACCCAAAACATACTCCTTTTTCCTTTAAGAAGTTGATCTTTTCACGATGTTTGTTTTTTGCAAATCGTTGACATTCATCCAGACTGTGGTCTTGTAAACAGAATAAACAATTGATGCTGATGTTGTTGTCCCACTGTTTACCTTCTTGTGTGTCCTTGTGTTGCACTTTGCTAATAGCACAGACGTTTGTAGCAAAGTTATCTCGCTTCAACTTAGATTTGGCTGTATACACATCCCTTTTTACCTGCCTTTCTCTTTCAATAGTATGAATATCACCAAAAATAGGATCAGACAAGATTTTGACTTGATATTCCACAAATTGTACAACGTCTTTAAAGTTAGGTCTTCGGTAATGTCGCTCCCGAATATCACAAGCAGAACTTCTAAATTTTTCCCTCAATTTAAAAGGAAGTTTTGAAACAATAATTTTGAGGTTAGCCGGCAAGTCAAGCTCTTTCATGTCCTCCAAATCTGACATTGCATTATAGCATCCACGTAAAAATAATGCATAGTCCTGTAGTAACAAAACACTTTCATGCTTCACCACAGGCCAGTTGAGAACCTTTTCCATATATGCTGCTGTAATCTTTGTTTTATTACCGAAGTGTTCCAGTAGGAGAGCTTTAGCAGTTTCAAAGCCTCTCTCCGCACTCATATGTAAACAGCTTTGCACAAGGTCGTGAGGGCGCCCCCTGGTGTACCTTTCCAAAAAATACATGCAATCTCCTATAGATGCAGCTTTATCCTCCACACAATGCTTAAAAGCTTGCATGAACATTTTGAACTTCAGTGGATCACCTTCAAAAACAGGTATTTGTCTTGGCGGCAGTTGGCTTGCTTTGTGTTGTTGTAAGAGCAACTCGGATATTTCATTTTGCCTTTGCAGAATCTGTCGTGTAGAATTGTCATCACCTGCATGTGCAACATTAGCAGTGGATCTTGCAACTGCAACAGGTAAGCTTTTACTACTCAACAATCTTGCAGATTTTTCAAACTTCACATCAGAAATGTCAGATTTTTCTTTCGATTTTTGCTTCTCAAAGTAAGATTCCATGCCATCCTGATCTGAAAATGTTTGCAGTACTGCCAACTCTGCATCTGAGGCTTCAATCTCAGCATCCAATTCCACTTGCTCCAGTTTTTTACGTATTGACTCCGCCTCCTCTTCCAATTCATGCCTCTTTTTTAACGCTGCTGCACGTGCTATGAGTGCAGCTTTCTTGGCTTTTGCTTGTGCATGTGCAACTTCCACTGCAGCTTTGCTTGATCTACTTGATCTTACACTGGTGCGGCTTTTAGTGCATGATGATGTTCCAACATTTGATACACTGTCTGTTGGCTTTATATCATCCTCAAGGGGAACAGTTTCAGTAGTACCATTATTCGTATTCTTAAAATGATTTTCTACACACTGGCAAAATTCGCTCACACTTAAAAGTTTTGCTTTGAGCCAGGTTTCATGCTTTTCTTTTTCATCCGCGGGTAGCAACTCAAGCAAGTTGTTATGTGCAACCTTTGCGTCTTCAATCAATGTTTGATATTTGCTGAAGCTACTTTTTATTTCAGTTTCATAACCAGACTGACTCATTAAACCGTAAACAGTTTGTTTTATGTTTGCAGCTTTACTTAATTTAGATTTTCTTAGCGTCTCTAAGTCACTTAGTTTAGAAAGCATTGCTTTTGTTGTCAGTTTTATAGATCTTTTTTTTACAGAGGCTTCATCCTCATTAACTTTTTGTAAGTCAGTTGACACCACATTTGTTAGCTCAGTATCTTGATTATTTTCACCCATTTTACCTTGTTTTTAAATCCACAACCCAGAATTACAGCAGTATTTCAAAATATCATGGAAACGAGCATCAGAATCCAAACTAAAGCAAAAACGTTCTTTTCTTTTTTTTAATCACAAATGTCTCTTAATTCAAGTCCTCGTTTGAAAATGTCAAGTTCAATGAATCAAATGTCAATGCTTCGTGTTCTCGTCACTCTTGCCGTTTACACTTTAATAACTGCAGGCAGTTCTGGTTCATGTGTCTTCTTACGTGTGTGCGTTAACTGCTCATACCTCATTTACTCGTGCAGGTCCAAACAGAACTTTCCTTCACTTGGTGACGTAGTGTACAATCCTCACTGACCAATGTGAGAACGCTCACCAACATCCGCCGTGTACGAGTCTGGACCGCCACACTATGGCTGTGAGGCTCAAAGCGTTTTAATCCGTAGTCCGCTACCGATCACCGCTTTCCATTAACGACCTCCGTCGCCAAACACCCCACCGATCTCCGCTCATCCATTACAGACCTCCGCCCGTCATCACTGCGTGGCTGCCTCCCTGTCCAGTGTGAGGCCCGCTGTGCCCAGGCCTATCTCCAATGCACGCGTCAGCGTTTCCATTCAGCCGATCGCCGTCAAAGACAAGGTGCTCAAACAGCACAAGGATCGTGTCGTTTAAACTTGATCAGTCTTTTTCTCATACAGAGGGGGTTTTTGACTAATTGTTGGCGCACATTTAAGTTGTTTTTGCACGCGTGTTTACCGGCGTGCTGTTTCCTTGTGGCTTAAAATAAAAATAATATAGGCTACTTTCAAAAACTCTCAACTTAAAGTCGGATATATCAATCCATTTATTTAAATTACAAAAAAAACATAAACAATATTCAATCATCAATTCGCCGTATCTCACGACTCACGCATGGGTTTCACGGTCAAAAACCATATGCCTCGCTGTGCGCCACACCTGCACTAATTAACCCAAGTGTTAAATAGACTTGTGGCAGAAACAGCGCCATCCCAATCCAATACTCAGAATGGCTCCAACACTGTGTTTATGTATTGTTGAATTGCAATAGGTTCATTCATTCATTCATGTTGGACTGTTTTAACTGATCGTCCAACTCGTTCCAGAGATTAACACCTCATACCGAGACACATGGACTTCGTTGTTGTAGCTTTTACTTTATTTTTAAAATGTCCATTC
Source organism: Apricaphanius iberus (assembly GCA_028564705.1). Classification (NCBI taxonomy): domain Eukaryota; kingdom Metazoa; phylum Chordata; class Actinopteri; order Cyprinodontiformes; family Aphaniidae; genus Apricaphanius; species Apricaphanius iberus. The sequence continues at coordinate 148,206 of JAPXFQ010000601.1, forward strand.
CTCTGAGGTTATACTGACTATTCCGGTGTTCAAAAGGCTTCCGTATGTGAGAAGGGACAAGATTACTATGTGCCTACATATTAGTGCCAACACTATTACTAATGTATTAAGATCAACAAGATTATGGATTTTTAATAGGTTTAACTCTGCAAAAATGGGGTTTGTTGGTGCATAGAAATCTGCATTAGTGATGATTCTTATTTCCTTTTATTGGAGTAGGAAAATAGGATGAGTATTGGATTTGTAGTTGTTTCCCAATATTTCTAAACCATAATTTATTTAAGGAAGTATGAGGCAGTCATATAGTAATAGAAAAGATTGTTTATCGAGTACAGTTTTCATTTTGCTTATTACAGCAATGGGTTTTGCTAATTTTGTTTTTAATATACTTGTATGTGATTTCCATTCAAGTTTTTCATCAAGGGTAACTCCCAATTTTTTTTGCAAAAACTCGTTCAATTTCTGTTTTATTATTTTTTATCGTTGTATGATCAAAAAAAAAATTCTATTTCCAAAAATTATATATGTTTTGCTCCGATTAATTAAAATTTTGATCAAACCATTTTTTGTGGACTGTAAGCTCATCGTCTGCTGTGGAAAGGAGCTGTTTCAGATCTTTTTTCAGAAAAGTGCAGGATGGTATCTTCTGCATATAATAAACATGTAACTATTCCAAAGCATCACAAATGCCATTAATATACATTATAAACAATTTTGGACCCAAAATAGAGAACTCTGGAACCCCATGTCTAATTATTTATTATTTTTTTTGTTTTGTTTTGTTTTTAGAGTCAACATTATGTATCTGTACATATTGATATCTGTTACTAAGATAACTTTCCATTCCCCTGTCACCAAACCTTTCAATTTTTTTGGAAAAGCCTTTTATGGACTATGGCAAGGGTCCCCAAATCCAGGCCTCAAAGGCCAGTGCCCTTGCAGTTTTAGATGTGTCTCTTCTCCAACACAGCTGATGCAAATTGTGAAACTTCCTCCTCAGCATGGCAAAGGGTGTTTCTCAATGCCCAGGAACCTCGCTTTGATGCCTTGGTCCCGCCCCGGTTGCCTAGGAGATATGTCATCAGGGACCGCCAAGGCGCATTCCAATGTTCATGTGCTACCCCATTTGTTTAACCGTTTATCTAACTGAGCAAGGATACATCAGAGGTGCCTTGATGCCTTTTCTCGGTCAAAGATTTCCCAGAATACAGCGCGGTAGCTGCCGGCAGCAGCTACTTTAGAGGTAAATTTCCAGTTTAAATGTAAGTCAACTAACTGTAGCTATCGGGCTTATATCTAAAATGTTTTATTTTATTTTTTTTTATTGTTATTATTTTTTAGATCCAAAGCAGTTATGTATGGTTGGTTAGTTGCTTAATAGTTGCAGCTTCAGTAGCTACAAGGTACTATTTTGCTTACACATTTGATTTAACCAACATACATACTGTTAAAAAAAGTAAAAAGCTCATTATACATTTCCAGTTCCATGGCTGAAGTGACATTACTATGATATTATGCCACTACGACAGGCATGAAATTAACTGAGAATGTAAGCTGGCAGCCGCAGTCACGTGGGATAAGTGTTCTATTTAACCGTTTTCTTTGACCAAGGAAGGAGAGTGTCTCTGGAAACAAGACGCCTTGAAATTGAGAAACACCAAAAGTTCTGCAGAGGTCTGATAACGAGCCATCATCTGATTCTGGTGTGTTGAACCAGGGAAAGAGCTAAAACCTTCACTGGCCCCCGAGTCCTGAATTTGGGGATCCCTGGTCTATGGTGTCAAAGGCCTTGCTCAGATCGCTAAAAACTCCAAACTCCAAAACTCATGACCTTTGTATTCCAAATGATCATATGTGTTAAATGTCATGTGCTCATATTTTAAAAGGTACATCACTTATGATTTACAGAATCAATTTATGAGCCTCAATATTACTGAATGCTTCATTTAATTAATCTTCCCAAAAATTTTGCATAATTAACCCCACCCCCCCAAAAAAAAAAAAAAAAAACCTCAATAATTACTTTATAAACGGCCCTTTGGTATAATTTCAGGTTGTCTCATACTGTATAGTAATCTGTTTCTTTAGTTAAAACTTAAAAGCAAAAATGTCTCTTTTTTGCTTTCCTAGTTAGGTAACAACTTTGCTCAGAACTGTATTACCAGGACCGTACTTGTTACTTCATTATTTTTATCTAAATGTTCACACACCACTTTTTTTAATAAAAACTGACAAATACAGCTTTCCAGGGTGAAAAATTTCCAAAATTGCTTTCCTCTCTCCAGACTTTATTTGCTCCAAAATATATGTTTGTTTTTACATTTATTCTTCGACAGTGTCTTTGCCCTCTAAGTCCATTAAGCTCTACTGTTGCAGTGCCATTGATAAAGGATGGGTATCTGGCCAGAGGCTAAATTGACTCTGCTAATATACTTATATCTGCTGTGGCAGACTTTAGGTAGCCTGCAGTACATATTAGTGATTTACTAGGCTATTTACAATGTTCTCACAGCCACCATTCCTCACACTGTAACTCAACACTGTAAATTGGTCCAGACTCTTGCATTTCTAAAGGCCTAATGAAAATTTTGGTTGCCTCCATCTAATCATATTATCATTTGTCTTCTGTAAAAACAACTGTTACTTTAAGGGATGCTTTATATATAAAAAGTGCCAAGACATGCACAAGATTCCATTCAGCCTACTTACTGTATTTTCAGAGATACACCCAAATTAAATTCATGTCTTTGATGCATCAGTGAGTTTTATGAGTTTCAAGACACTTAAAATAAATGTTTATCAGACTAAACCTAAAAGAGACCATATGTGATTCAAACAAGCTTTTTTACATGGAAACAGTTACAGGATGGGATATTTTTATTGTATACTTAAAGTGATTTGAAAAGTTTCCATGCGCCTTGGAACTTTTTACATTTTGTCACATTACAACCAGAGACACTGTCCTGTTTGAACAGTTAAAGAGTGAACCTTTGTAGCATTTTTCATTAGCTTAAACTTAGTCAGATTTTCTGGAAGACATCTGTGAACCAGCAATTTTCAAGTCTTGTCACATACGAGTAGTTGTACACAGTCTTTTGAACTGAAGTTGCCTGAATCTCGCCCGTCTTCTGTAGCCTCTAAAATAATTCCTACAATGATTTCTCTGTATTTAGCTCAATGCATTTGGCTTCCCTCTCCCTGCTAAATTAAAGTATATTTTAAAATGTTACACTTATGCAGCACACATTGCTTTGATTACGTTACAATTAATTTCATCAGAGCACTTTTTTCTACACGTTTGTTTCCAGTACATTCATTTTGACAAAGTGAAAAGGTGTTCTCTTTTGGGTTTGTTTTTATAAAAGTTACCTTCCTGCCATTTTTCCGAAATGGCCAGATCCGGGAAGGGGACTACCGATAGCTGTATTAGATTATACAACTTGTACTGAGGTCTCAGCCATACCTTTTACCCTAGTTATCAAGACTGTCATTGTTCTTTCTTTGATAAGTGCTCTCCTTTATCATACTGTCAATTTATGTGAAATTCCAGATCTTAGTACGTTGCGACGTTAATTTTGTTGTATATTTTTTTTTTTGGTATTGAATGGAACAGTTAGTATGTTTACATGAACATCTAAATAACGCTTTTAGCAGTAATTGGACTAATGGCTTAGCCAGAGTTGAGGGTCAAGCCCCAGTTTAAATGTAACTCAGAAAATCGAACGAGTGAATGAAATGTGTCCCACTCCAAGACGCTAGGTGGCAACATGCTCCCTTTCATACTGAGATTTTTCCGTTGGACCAGAGTCATACAGATGGTAAACACAGATGCTAAAGTCAGCGAAGCAGAAGGAGTAGAAGCAGGATATGCACAATGAGCAAAGAAATTGACAACAATCTATGCGGTCATATCAGGATCAGCATAAAGTGAACGAAAAAAACAGATTGTAAACTTGAAAAATAGACATTGTAAATATGAAAAAAGAAATGTTTTTTTTCAAATTTTCAATGTCCAATTTACGTTGGACTAAGTTGATAATTCTACTTACTCTTGCTTGTGAACAAACTGAGTGTTCTGTGAGATGTTTGTTTGTTTATTTATTTATTAAAGTTTTGGCATTTTCCAATAAGCACACAGGTGACAAACAACCTCCAGTCTTTCATTCTTTTCAACAACAACAACAAAACAATAATATTTAATATGCAGAAAAGCATGAATAAATAATTAAATCTAGTTTGTTTGAATGGGAGTAGGAAGATGAAAACATATTTAATCCTACCCCCATTTACTCATGATAAATTCAAACTCTTCCTTGTTATTTCTTAAAAATAGAAAATCTATCCAAACTCAAAGTAGATCATAGATTAGAATATGTATTTAATTAGTCCTTAGATCAATATAACAGATATATATATATATATATATATATATATATATATATATATATATATATATATATATATATATATATATATATTATTAGCTATTTCTCAAGTTATGAAGAAATGTTGTTCTTTAACTGGTGATAATTTATTAAATGCTTCATATAAGATTACATATATTAAATATTAAGGATAATGTTTTATAAACTAAGCCCTCTTTAAACTCCTTCACAGATATATTTTTACCTGTTTTCTGAGTTGGGCTTTATGATGCTATACTGTATATCATCTTATGTTCTCTATCTAAAACCTGGGACCTTACAGAACTGTTTAATTCACAATTAGATTTATGTACACACAGGTGGACTTCATTTACTATTTTGGACACTGTTGAAGGCAAGTAATTTAGCTGTATTTTATGAAAGGCTATTCAAATTATAGGGGGATTAATGCATACTGTTTGGGTTGCCCCAACTTTCTTCAAATAATAGTTACATTTAAAAACGGCCAAGGCATACAAAATTGGACTTTGCGGGTTAAACATTTCCAGCCAACTGTTTATGTCCAAATGTAACAGAGGTGACCCAGAAGATATTACAACTATTTTCAAGGTATAACTGTACTATTAGAACATACTACCGTCATGACATTCCAGATATTATTAATTGGTTAATCCAAGGCAGTTCTAAACAGATTGAGTGTTAGCTTTGATTTAAAGGAACTTAGTATTTTAGAAGTTTTGCAGTTGTTAAAATTTTCTCTTTTTCTTCGCTCTTCCCTCCATTTTTTTTATTTCTTACTGTCTGTCAATTCTTTCAATAGTTATGGTAGTAAGTGAAGAAACATAATACCTATTTGTTACAAGATTGTTTAGTTGTCTTCCTGCTATAAATTAAAACTTGTTAATTACTCCTTGCTTACTTCTCGTACTCTAGATCATCCATTTCACTCTCTGGTAATATCTTGGTTTCCACTGCTGCACCAAGACCAGTATACTGTCCTGTAAAATAAAAAAATAAAAATTAAAAACTGATCCTCAGTAATACTGACGTATAAACATATGCAAAGCATTTAGTTTTTGGCTTTATATTCTGTTGCATGTATTACCTTCCGAACACCTTTCTTGTTGTATCAGCTCCAGGAGACTAATTTTAGAAGCAAACCACATTATCATAAGCTTCTTTTTTTTTCACCCACATCCACACGTGTTAACATGGCCACACCTGGAAAACGCACACCTCTCAGATGAATGAATAAAGTTGCACTGGCACAAAACAAGTGAAATAAGCATGGCAAAAAAAAAAAAAACAAGTAGAACAATACTTTCTATCAACAGAAAAGCAAAGCGAGGATGCTAATACATGTTGAGTTCCACTGGCTGGTACACACAAACACAGTTAAAATTGCCTGAAGAGAAAAACTTCTCGAACTAGCTTCCAGGTGGATGGATATGCAGCATACTGTGCAAAATGGCTTCTTTGATATGATTTGACAGAGTGGAACAAAGTGTGCCATACACACAATTTAACTTTTCTCTACACTTGAAAAAATACTGAAACAACCAATTCAAGCGTTGCCAAGCAAGGTCAGACAAGCTTGATTGTGTTTTTCATTGACACCCTCTAGAGTTATGACAATCATTAATCTATTTACACCACACACTACAGTGTTTCTTTCTGCATCAATGCTTACGTGGTGCGTCTAAACATAGACAGAAAAAGTGTATTGTAAGTCAGTATGTCCGAAATATTAAATGTTACTTACTCCAATACACAACCTTAAGTGGTGCTAAATTTGTGTAGGAGAAAGGAAATATCTTTAAAATATCTTGATCCCTCTGACCAGATGCCTTTACTGCTATTACAATATCTCTCTATCAGCTTTGCACATCTATAGCGTTTTTGAACATTCCTTTTTTGGTATTGTCATAGATTCTCAGTTTGATTTAGGTCTAGACCCCAATATTCAACATATATAACTCTGAATATTTGTTTGGGTTAATTTTCCTGTTGGATACCTAAATCTCTTCAAGGATTGCCCTGTATTTAACTTTTACAATCATCCCATCAAATATGAGCAGTTTCACTAAGCTGCTGAAGAAAAATTGTTGGATGGACAAAGAGAAAGCTGTGTTCACATTCTCGACACACAGTTGAGCTTATAAGTACTGTGCACTGGACTCAATCAGGACTGCCCCTTTACAAAGTACCAGCCTTGTGGTATGTACTTGGAAATGGCCCAGTAAAGTCCCTGGGTGGGAGCTGTGGTTAAGTCATCCTGATATGTTGTAACTGACAGAGATATGACAAGATTTAATCAAATAACCAGCTCTGTAAAATTGGAAACGTTGCTGGTGAAGTCGTTTATAACATATAACATAGGCATCCCTTCTTCCATTGTTGATCTCTTACTATTTCTGCTGTTGTGGTCATCTTTTGGTCCTTTAAGTGATGCTACTCAATGTCGAAAGGGTTGTTATATGCAGACTTCTTGGTCAATTCCTTAAATTGCCAATTTTGTAGGGAGATACAATGGCTGCGATGACCAGGCCAACAGATTTACCCTGTCAGATAAATATAGTAAAATTACCCTGATATTCCAAGGTGGAAATGGTCCTACAATGCAGTTCAGGTGAGGAGGATGCCTGGTTTGGGTAAAGAAGACTCCAGCATGCTTACCTTTTGAGATCTTCTGGCCCTGTCCCACAGGGAGAAGACCCCCAGGGTGAGACCCCGAACTCACTGGAGGGAATGGCTAATCACTCTGGCCTGGTAACACCTTGGGATCCTCCAACATGAGCAGTAGTGTTTCCAGGGCCAGACTCATTTACAGCCCTGGAGTTTGATGCCTCAGACCGACCCACTTTATATCACAACCTATTTGTTAAAATTAGGGATGCACCAATATCGGTACTGGTATCGGGGCTAATACCGTTCTATTGTACTCATAGTGTTTAAAGTTAACCTATAAGTTACCATGAACACATACTTAAAATGTGGAAACTCTATAACAATTTCACAGAAAGTGTTTATTTTTCACTTGATATTTTAGTTTTGTGGTCCATTTTTATTATTCTATTTTTAATTGAATTTCCTATCACTTGCTGTGACAAACAGTAAATAAGATAAAACCTGTCTTCTAATTTATTGCATTTGTTTGTGTGGTAGAAGAATCCGCATTGGTAGGCCTACTCTGTATCTGTAAGTACTCAGATTCAAGTGTTGGTGTATCGTTTTAAGAAAAGTGGTATCATTGCATCCTTAATTATAGTCATGTAATTATAACCTTACATTGTAAAGTTACAGCAGCACACTGTTCTGCAAAGCCTTTTAATTTAGAGTATCATTTTCTATAAAATGTCCATTTCAGTATAAACAAGGGTTAACTGCTTCAATAAGTGGAGTTATTTCAGCATATGGTATCATTCTTTCCAATACATACATTAAAAAAATCATTGTTTTGAGTTGCTACCACTGTCATCAGTCAACCAAGAAGACTGTTGTCATATTCACACTGCTTCTACTTTCCCTAATCTCATTTGATTTCTCAATCTCAATCTCAAAAGATAATATTCTGTAAAGCTTTAGAGCATTTAATATGGAAAGCACGTGACTTAACCAATTTAGATATTTTCATTGGCAAAACATCCAGCTTAATTTATATTACTTTCATTCTATTTTCTTTCAAGTGTGGACCTTGTGTATTTATTGTCCAATTTTTAAAGAAAAATATAACAGGTGAAAGTATCATTTGGGCATAGAAAGTTTTTTATTGGAACTAATGGGTGCATGTCAACACATATTTCTTTCATACTGACAAAATAAATCCTCGCATCACTTCTGACTCCTGACTCTGGTTCAGACACTGATTCTCTTTTTTTAAAAACTGTATAATTCTCAGCCAAGTCTTTTACAAAGTCTTTGATTAGTTCACTTCAGTTTTATTATTGTAGGTCTAAATCATCTAGCATTGTAGGGTGCTTTTTTATAGCAGGTCTACACCATGCTTGTCATTATATTAGTACTCATTTATAATATTAACTCAATAAATAAGTCTGCCCACTTTGGACTTGTGAGCTCATTTTGCTTCATCCTGGATTTTCCTTCTAACTCTTAGGAGTAGTCATTTCTGCGCCACACTATTTTACCTTTCAAACACACTGACTGATTGATCTGACGTTTAATGTTGAGGTGCAAAGAGAGAAAAAAAAAGTTTCGGTAAAAACTCTATATCATTATATCCATTGTTTTCTATGGTAACAAGTATGCAACTACATGGGACTAGTTAAACACTTTCTCCTACAAGTTTAAACTTTTGCCAAACTATTGCATAAATAGTGTTACTAGCAAATCCTTTTTGACTAGTTACACATTTAGCACACTAGTACAACTCTGCTTACAACAGAATCGGCTTTTGCTGCCCAGATATCAGACCGGCCCACCGGGAAATGTCCAGGTGTTCCCGATTAGCCACTCCAGGCCTGAGTGTTTCCCTCCTAGACCAATTATCCCCAGAACCTTATTTTAAATTATCCAAAGATAGTTGCTGCATGTAAACAGTTCAAAACTGGGATATTAGCAATAACCCGGTCATGCACGGCCATGCAAACATCGGCAAAAACCTGAATATGCTTATATTCAGGGTTTTTTATACCCGAATATTACCCCTGGGGTACCTTTTCTAACCCGAATATCTGGTCATGTAGATGTGTATCGGCTTATCCCCATCAACAGGAGCATTTATTTGTGTTCTGCACATGTTCTATTCCCAAGGAATCTTGGTGTTTTGAATCGAGGACCTTCTAGTGTGAGCTGTCTGATATACAAATGTTTATGGGAGTAAAGCCTAGTTGATGCTTCTGCGACCGCGAATTTGCACTCCGACACAGACGAATTGACAGAGACGTCTTTCGTTTATAGTAGTCAATTGTTTCCTATCCAGCCTCTATTGTTTTTTTCAGCATTGCTTGACCAGGACAGCAAGGGATGCTAACTTTTCATGATGTCTCTGCCTACTATCACAGCGCTGTTTTTTTTTTTTTCTAGGATTGTGAACACATTTCTTCCTCAAGGAGCAATGAACGACAAAAAGTAAGTTTTGATTAAACTGTAAAGCTTTTTATTAGAAGTGCAGCTCATAGAATACTCTAATACACATGGAAACAAACAGATCAGCCTTTTTTGTTGTTTCTCTACACCTCCTTGTGTTCAAAATCGGCAACAGAACAGATGATACAAATTTTACTTTCAATATAAAGCATCTAGTGGCCAAACGCTGCATTAACTACTGATTACAGCGACTATAGAGCCCCGTTCTGGTGAATCGATCTCTGGCTGTTGCTGAAACTGACAAAACAGATGCATACGCTATCCATTGACGGAGACAGATCGTTACAAATTGGGCCTCTACGCCGCGCATCCTTGCGTAGGTAACGGAGAGCCCTTGCATTGAGGGATAATGGTGTCGCGTCAATCCGTCTCCATCAAAACAGACAAGCATAAACTAGGCTTAAGGCCTGGGACACATGTCTCTCGTATGCGTGAAAATTTTGAGCATGCAACGCTGTTTTTTTCAATATTTTCATTTAGCTTTCTTTGCGGTGCATTGACAGCAGCCACACATCTTGCGTGTGACTTGCGTGAGGCACAGTTTCCGGGAGTTGCGTGCACAACCTGAAATAGAATCAATCCTATCTTTTGACGTGCATGTCGAGCGTAGGCGTTGTCTCCCGGAGGAAATACATATAAAATATGGTTATTTTACATGCAATGTAATTTTAGACACTTTTAAAAGTGATGAACTAAACTTATTGAATATGAATGTTAAAGACCCCGAATACACATCTCTTTAAACACGCAAATGTGTATAGGCAGCAACATTTTGGTATTGTAATTACAATGAACAACTAACAGTTGATGACTGTATCTGCAGTCTTGAGGAATTGGTTTTGGTGTTTGGAAGCTGTAAATTGAATATCACCGTTATTACAACCAATACCTCCTTATTTTTCTGAATTTAACATGGCAGCGCACAAAAACCAAGCATGTGTGGTAGGTCTTGCGCTGCGCAGCACTGTGGTTATGCAAGGGCTCGCGCACGTTCACGCATACGTGAGATGTGTGTCCCCGGCCGGCCTAACTCTCTCTATCTACCTCTCTCTGGTCACGCATGTAAAAGGGTTATTCTGAATGTTTCAGAAAACCGAATAGTGACTTTAACTGGCCCATACGCCGAATATTGGCGGCATGTAAATGTAGTCAATGTTTTTTTATTAATTATTTTTACAAAAAAGTTTGAAAAAGCAAAACTAAACAAAACTAAAATAAGCTGAATATTTAAAAAAAATGAAAAAAAAGGTACTGATCTGTGGTGATTCCATGGCAAATGTTTTACAAGGTAGAGTATAATGACAATGATAAAGAATAATGAATGATTAAATAAAATGAAGAACTATGCAGATGACCACCAATGATGAAAAGCACCTAGTTCATTTAACTAAGTCACAAAAGCTAGTAGATTAAAACCCACTCTACCTCATCCACATGCACAGATGCATGTGTTTATCGCAGCGTGCCACCAGAAGTGCTCACACAGAGATATACAAACATAAACAGGTGCACATTCAAACATTCAGGTTGGACATACCAAGACAAATTTGTTGGGGTTGAACACTCAAGCATGTAAACACACAGTGTTTTCACTGCAGGCATTCATGCCAAACAGACATCTCATTCCCTGGTGCTGCTAAGAGCTGTGAAAACAACTCTGAGATCTGTATCAGGGCATTTTAATCAGAAACAGGTGCAGGCTTGCTGCCTTTCTTGCCTTTTCTCTAAAGGAAACACATGCATGCAACCACACTCTCAAGTTCATTTATGTATACAAATTTTTAGTGCGCCTCTATCTGTTGGGGGTATTTAAAGAAAATTTGATTATTTCTGAACTCTGACCCCAAATGTAAATGTGCTTGGTTTTCATACAGGAAATTGTACAATAACCATTACATGGTGTTCACGTCAAAGCAAGGCTAAGTGAGATGCAGTGTTTCAAATTAGTTTCACTCCCTATTTTTGTCAGCTTTGAAAGTGGCTCCACTCAAAATGTCACAGTATATTTTCTTTAAAGTATAATTTATCCTGGAATGCATAAACAGTTGCTGGATTCCGTGCTTCATACAAAGAATGTCAGATGTAAAAGCAAGACCAGACACAAAACAAAAGATCATAGAGCAATTATAAATGTATAGAAACATAAAAAAATAAAGATTTAAAGCAAAGGAATTGCAGTTTATGTGGAGGGAAACTTCCAGTCAGAAAGTCAGGTTCAGTGCTAAACTGTGAGATGAGAAGAAATAAAAATGGCAGAAATTGGCCATCCCAGAGGAGTATGCTTAAAGGTCCCATATTATGCTACATTTAGAAAAAAATAATATTTCAATGAGGCCCCCAGAGTATATATTTGCCGTGTGTGCAGGAAAATTCCTCTCAGATTAGGCATACAGCATGTATCTGAAACCTCCTGATTCTGGACAAGCTGTTTTGGTTGCACTGTGGCTTTAATGCAATGAGCTGCTGCTTTCCACGCCCCCTCCCTCCCGAAGGCCGTGCCCCCACCAACCCGCAACCATGACAACGCAGTCAGAGTTTGTAATGATGGCCGCTAGCAGGAGCGCGATAGTCCCTAACCCTACAGCTGACGTTACACAGCTAATCGCTACAGCTACACAGCTACTGTAACCTTACACAACTAAAAGCTACAGCTAACGTTGCACAGCTAACAGCTACAGCTGACGTTACACAGCTAATCGCTACAGCTACACAACTAACCTTACACAGCTAAGAGCTACAGCTACACAGCTAACAGCTACACAGCTAACGCTCGGTCTATATTGCCAACACATCACTCACATTGATTAAACATGGTAAAACATGACATCTTACCTCCTCTGATGTTGAAGGCGGCTCACGGAGAGTTGGTATGGCTCCAACATTCAGCCACAGTTTAGTGGCAAAGCCTGACTGGAACTGAAACAGGTTACTGAAAGACTCCGGTGTAAAATGCTTAGCACATACATGTAGTATTTTCGGGACCGTTCCAGGAGAGTTTCCCTCAAAAATAAAAGATATCCACTGGGTCCTCACATCTTCTTGTGTTGGAACTGCAAAAAGACTTTTGTCTTGGTTGTTGCAGCTTGCAACAGAGCAGCTGGCGTGTCGTCCTTTCCCACTGGGCATTGTCGGTGGCGTGTTGCTCAATGTGGCAGACGGCAGTAGCTTAGAGGAGGGCTTATCTTCACAGGTGAAAGTGGGACGGCCTAGTGGGATGGGCCAGGTCCTCTACATACGTATGTAGAGGACCCAAATAGAAACAGCTTGTGGGAGGCTCTTTCACAGAAATGCAGGGAAGGAGAGATACTGAGAGATACTGAGAGCACAGACTTGCACACACTTCAGGGGGTCTCCACAGACACCGGTAACTTATAATTATGTGTGAAAAACATGAAAAAGTGCATTTTGCATAATATGGGACCTTTAAATCTGAAACAAACATATCCTTGGACCTGAGAGAGCCATAAAGTTAGCTGGAGGAAAGTAATTATAGCTCAATTTTGATTTTCATTCACTCTCGTTTTCCATTTCCTCTTTATTTTTGTCAAAGGACTTCATCTTTAAAGTTACTTCACAGTTTTTAACATTGTACACAACTGTACTACACAACAAACACATACTAAGGGGGTTATTTTTTCAACTGATATGCTGGGTTTACGCTGATAGGACCAGTGTTGGGTTATTTTAACAAACACTGGGTCAAAATCTGAGACCTAGTTTGTTGGTCAGTAAATTGGAAGGGTTGGTAAACATGGTCAAAGCAGTGGAGTTGGTTGCATACGTAGAGCTTGTAGTAATCCATCCCTCGGAGCAAGGGCATAGTCAACGTGGAAAGAAATTAATCCCTTTTAAACTAATGGAATCTCCTGCAGAACCAAGGTCAGAAAGAGCTGTGAAGGACTGGCGGTTGAGAGCACAGAACTGCCTGAAAAAAAAAAAAAAGGAGTCAACACAGACTGCTTCAACAACTCCTTGAAGAATGAATGAGCTACAACACTTAATTTCCCTCTGGGATCAATAAAGTATTTTTTAATTGAATTGAATTGAGTCTGTATTATGACCACAAAACATATCAATGACCCACCAGACCATCCTAATGATGAACTAGTAAAACAAGATGTTTTCTGCCCTACCACTGAAATGGTGCATAAAGGACGGTATTTGTTTTGATGCTCACAGAGGTGCTCAGCCATATGAAGTCACGAAAAACGCTATTTAGAGAATGAAGACAGTAATGTGTACTTAGTCCATCTTCCCACTTTCTGCTTGCATCACAGAATTAACCCATCTAAATATGTTTAATCACATTTCCTATCACAGTTGCTCTCATTCTTTAACTAATTTATTCCTCTCATACTGACTGTTTAGAAGTTCTCCAAATTATACATGTTTTTGATAAAGCTTTAACTCTCTTCTTGCCACATTGCTAGTCATTTCTCTTTGCATTGATATTGCTTTTCCTGTTTCTGCATCCATCCACCACCCTCCTTGTCTTCAACACTCAAAAAATCCTTCAGTTTCATACCCGAAATCTCATACCAGTTCAAATCTAAATGCTAATGACTGCTAAAGTTCTTGACCCACCCCCCCACCCCCATTCACGATTCTTCCCTACTGCTGAATTTTGTATGATGAAGAAAAAAGGAGGTAAGGGAGAGCAGAGTTTATTGCGAAAGGGTAAAAGGCTACTGACTGTCAATATGAGCATCTGAGGGAGTAGGAAATTGAGATAAAGACAGAACAGGATAAAAGTATAAAAGAAAACTTCCTAAGATCTATCCATCCAGTTTCAAATTGAATGTTTGGTGTTTATTTTCCTGTTGAGTCTAATATCTGCTTTTGACGCATGTTTCATATTCAATGTCAAGTTCAAACTCCATGGGTTATTTGAATGCAGGTTAGATGGATGCTTATCATATTTAAGCCTTCAGATATTAGAATCATATGACGGCTAAAATAAGACAGCTATGTAAGCAGGGTGACTAAAGACATTTAGAGTTATTGAAGTGTGTTTGCGTCTGAATGCTCCAGCATCAAACATGCCCGCCTATTTAAGCAGATGTCTGCGTGAATGAGTATATTCATGTGTGTGACTATCTTTGTGTCAGCTATTGAGTGGAATGCGCTTTAAGCTGCTGACCTTCAAAAGCAGCTAAATGACAGGTAGATGCAGAGCCTTTTGGTTTAATAATGAACTTGCTGTCATTTGAAGATCAGATCCGTTTCTACATTACCATCAAGGCTGTAGAGTAACAGATCACATTCACATTTGGATTGCAGGTCCTCACTTTCAGCAAGAGGTTTTGACACTGATTATAAGTGCTAGAGCTGGAGAGGTTCCTGCCAGTGCACTACAGCTAAAGTGTCTAAACAGTAGCCGTTACGTTTGTTTTGGTATTGATACATAGATTCAACCTTTTCAAAAATTGTTGATCTATAGTTATAAACACTGCTGAGGAATATAGAGCAATAAACTACATACACCAAGTCTAGAAGTTAGAGTTTTACAGAAGCCAACAGGTGGTTGCAAGTCAGATATTTCAGGCTATTGTTCTTAAACAATGGTGAAAAAGTGGATTGCAAAACATTCTGATGGTTCTAATCTACATATAGAGACGGTTGGGGGGAAGCATGGGCAGGTCCGTAAAAATGTAAAAATAACATTGGGCTCCCAAGAATGCCATTTTTTAATCTGATTAGTATTTAAGCCATTCAGTATTCAAAGTTATAAAGAATAGCATTATTTTTATTATTTTGTGCATTAATTACCTTTGCCCTGGCGAAGCTGGGGCTTGTCTGTCTTTTAGCAACATAACTTAAAAAAGTTATAGACAGATTTCAGTGAAATCTTCAGGAAATGCCTTTAATGGGACATGGAGAAAATTATTAAATTGTGGGGTTGATCTGACATGAAACCCATATCCACCTCAGCTAAGTGTCCTCTCAAGTGTCAGAAAGCTCACAGACTGCTGACCTTGCCCAGCAGCCCCATCTACTGTTGGAGCACATGCAGAGCGAATCTCCCCTCTTTGCAGGAACAGCTCATCGACAGATTGAACATAGCCATGTGTCACAATAAAGCTGCTATACTGATTTTTTTTTTTCTAACAAGCTAACTTAAAACACAGTCACAGAGCAATAGTCCCTCCAGTCGGGTTTCACCCTAGGCCACGCCCAGACAAGGGCAAAAAACATAATTTGCAGTCCACTCAACCACCTTTTGTTTTCCTGTGACTTCAAATGGTGTTTTGGCATTTCCTGGGACTTACGGAATCTCAGATTTCCTTGATGCTTGCTTTCAGCTCTTCTTTGTCTTGGGGTCTGGTGATCCTATGGAAGGTATTAATGATGGTCACCTGGCCAATTTTGCCCATATTGAGCCTACTGAGACATTTGAACGAAAGTGAAGCAATTCAATGATACCTTGAAAAAACACTATAGGTGCTGTGAGTTTAGTAGATAAGTAGTGTGTGACAGTTTTAAAAATTCATGCCCTGTTTAATTGGGCTGATTTCTTCCCAGTATTCTAATATTTTGAATTCCTGTTTTCATGGATTTTATGAACTGGCAGCCAAAATTATGTAGCCACAAATAAACTAAATATTTGAAATCACATACTTTGTGGACCCTGAATATATATATAAATCTATAAAAGAGTAATGTCTTGAATGGAATTATGGAAATAAATACGCTTTCCCATGACATTGTAATTTTTCTGGAAAGGGTCTGTTTTCTTTGCGTATTCAGAAGGGGCAGCATAAAGAGAGTAATTCACTCTTTCTGTTTGTCATCGTCTTGTTATTTGTTTATTAGTTTCTTTCTCTTCATTTATGTCCCCAGTAAGTACTTGGCCATCTCCAACTCAATGTTCAATGCTCTGAACACAATATGAATCTGTGAGGGCCCGCGAGTGGTTCCATAATTTGAAACTGAATTAATCAAAAGAATAACCAAGTCACCTGTCATGTCAGCCAATTGAACCGTCTGTATTATAGAGCTGAGACTAAGTAAAATTTTTAATGGTATATGACATTTTCTATATAATCATTGAAATGTGGTATCAACAGTATGCAGTTTTAGAGTGATGATGCTCATGCTATTTAGTGTTGTTGAATTAAATAATTATCATAAGTAATTCAATGCATGTTCAAGCAGGGACAAAATGGAGCCAATTTCCAGTTTAACATTTATTTTGAACAGATTAACAAATTGCAGTTTACAGAGAAAGTTGCCCTAGTTTATGTGGTCCTAGACTAAAGAATATATGAACATTTAATGTTTATCTTCATTTCACAACTTTCACAGCTTTATAGAAACTGGGCCTCGCCTGGACCTTTAGGGCGGTTCAGAGTGAATCCGTCCCAATCAGAAAATTTCCAAACAGTGTCTTTAGCCATGATTTGCTTGTTCAGAGGAATTCTGAGTCCGAAAGATGGGCTGTCTGTTGTTCTGGGTCAAAGGCTTCATCTATAAAAATTTATGGTTAAATGGCTATCTGCTTCTCTAAAAACTTTTCTCCCAGTTTCTTATCTAAACATTCTTGCTTTTACAGCTTGCAATAAAAACTCACCCCAGAGTTTTATGACTTAAAAGCTTTCCTGCATAAACAATACTTGACAAAACATTTCTTTACTATCATGCAAGCTAATTAAAACAGACTTTTACTTTCTGAATGATAAAAGTTTACAGAATTACCACAATTCCCTCTTTTCAATCCATTTTTAAAAATGGATTGATTAAAGATCAAAACCTGTAAAGCTTTTTGAGAATGCAAAAAATCAAATCCAAGAAATTTCATCAGTTTAAAAACATGAAGTATTCCAGACTAAAATTCAAAAGACAAACTATTAAAGTACCTTTTTTTAACCTTAACTCCCATTAAAAATGTAAATCTGTTAATCATAGATTCACCCTCTTTTGGCATTAACCAAAAAATTTATTTTAACAATTCCCACAAACTAATTCAAAACCCACAATGTATACGAATGTCTTACATGTGAAGAAATAATTAAATCTGACTTGATACATGTTAATAGTGTAGAAGAAGCTCAGAAAATCCATGAACATAGACATTATTACTATATTATATTCTGAAAGAAATCAAACTTAAAGTGTTTAGAAACCTGTGAAATAGAAGGTATTAAGAACCCTTTTAGGCAGTGTTATCACTCTTCACTTGTGAATAAAATAGTTAATCAAATAGTTAAACAACCTGTAAAATGCAAAAAAATTATTAATAAATGTTCAGTCTTTATTTGTATTCTGATCCTCTTTCTTCACTCTCATTTTATCCCCCTCAATGGCTCCTGGCAGCTGGAGAGCGATATACAGAGCTGATCAGTGTGGAGGGTTCCTATTTTTTTAGTGTTCCAGTTTTTACTCCCAAATTTGCAAATAACCACTCTCTGAAATGCCAATTACTTCATTAATTGAGCATTTCCCCCAATATACACAAATGCACAGGCAGGCCCCGCTTCCTATAGCTTAGGCCACCGATGTGGGCTGGTCAAAACCTGCTGTGCAGCTGATTGCTGAGTTGTGATCTTCTTCTGTAGATCCCTCTTTTGAGATGGCAATTTCAAATTGCCCATCTCATTCATTGGCACATAGATCACACTGGATGAGTAATATCACCACCCAAACAACCTTCTGGGTGAGTTAGGCCCCGCCGCCTGTGGCCCCAGCTTCCGATTCAGCTTGGTCAAAACCTTCTTGACCCTCTTTAGGTAGATTCCTGCTGATCCTCGACCAGGTTCGTCGTTGGCGTGGAGCTGCACTTTGTGTGTGTTCCCAGCTGTCATCTGGAACTGGCTGAACCACTTGGACTCCTCACGCCTTCGACCTGGAGCTGTACCTTGGACCCCTTCAGCAGCTGTAGTCAGCTGTGACCAGAGGAGACTGTGTGCTCCTCACGTGCTGCTGAATCCTGGAGATAAACCTGGGGGCATAAGCTTGTAAACATCTAAAAAAGACAGTTTTTTGATCCGGTCTTGTGATCACTCCTTTTCAATCTAATTCAACTGCATTGTGCCAAGAAATTATTTCACCCATCTAAAAAATAATCCCTGGGGAAAGAGCAAATCCACATTATTTTGACACACCGTTGTTTTCCTAAAAACTAAACCAAAAAACACCTCCCTCATTAATGGATTTAAAAACAAGAGCAGGCTCAAGAATTTACTTTTTGTGTACAGTTCAACTGATTACTATCCATTTGCTTGTTCACCCAAATTGATTCTTAAATTTACTTATTTTATTTATCCAGGTTAAGACACTTATGTCTGTTCCATTACAATATATCCTTTCTTAAATTCAGTACATCCCTGTGGATGAAAACGTAAAAAAAAATGTTTTTTCTCTCTCACCAGCCAGCAACCCCCTGCTATCGGCCCAATTTTTTCTGCCAAATTTTGTTCCCGGTAAATGGTGGTATTTTACCCGGAGATAATCCTGGGGAAGACATGGGGTTATCAAAATATGTAGAACCGCGGCCACCTTCGATCAGACAAACAGAAACTCTTGTGGTTAATTCAGCAACAGTGACATTGAATCAACAGTCTTTGATCATCACTTCTTCAGCAGAAACTGTCCATCTCACGCCAGCCAAGTGAATTCACACATTGTCCTTGAAAGTTCAGCTCAGCATGAGGAAACGTGCTCCCCCCTAGGGTGGCCTCCAGTTCACCTGTGCCTCCCTGTGTGGGAGCCGAGCACAAGAGAGTCGTAATTCTGCGCTGGTCGTAAAGATGTTTCTCTCTGTGGCCGTTACGGCGGGCGCCTGGCACTATCCGTCATCAGCCCACGCACCCCCACCCATCTCATCTCCCCAGGATCATAAATTCCATCTCAAGAATGTTTATCTGAGGGGTATTTCTGCTGCAGGATGAGAAAAAGAGAAAAAATATATAATTAGAGTAAGAAAAAAAACAGACAGTCCCTCCTTTCAGCTCATTCAAATCAAGTTACATTCAAACATTTTACTTTCATATTCATTAGTCTCCTTCCTTGAATGCTGAATTTAAATATCTTCCACACTCAGACTGCCTATGTGGGCTCTACTTTAATTTTACTTCATCAGTTATACTAGTAATAATTTCTTCAATTTCAATTCTGGTAAAAATATACCAATCAACAGGTTTGCTCTCTCCACCAGGAATAATAATCAATCCTTATACGTCTAATTAAACTGTTGTTCTAATACTTCCCCTCAGCAGTCAAACAAGACAAAACAAAAAATTCAATAAAAAAGGTTCAAGAGATGAGATCTCTCTAAACAAAAACTAGTCGCAATAAAATAAAAAATAAAAACCAGCATTTTTCTTTTCAGTATCCCTCTTTTCCTCTCAGGCTTCTTTTTTATTTTATTTTCTCCAATGATAAACACCAAATTAAATTGAAGCTTCTAGAGACGTCAAATATATTACCACTGAATCATGTTTTCTTTAATCCAGCTTCCCAAATTAACATTTTCCAAAGTTCTAATTAATAAACAGACCGCAGTTCAAAAATCTGGGTCATAATCCAAATCGAACCAAATATATAAATTTTGAGAGAGAAAGAGGAAAAAACAAAAAATAAAAATAAGAAAAAAATAAAGAAAATAAAATCAAAAATCTAAATAAATTGTCAGTTACAGAGTCCCCACTAATCAAATGATATATTATGTCATTATTCTAGGATCAGATCTATTCCAAAATGTTTTAGGACCTGTAAATTTACTCTCAGCATCAAATAAACTAGCTTAAGAACATCTGAAAGATTAATCTTAAATTTCAAACCCAAAACCGATTCTTATTTGTCAAAACAAAATGTGCATTCAAATATATGGTAAAAATTATTTCAATGTAGCTGGTCCAATCACATTTTGCTTCTACACGATCAGAATAAATGAATTTAGAATTTACTTCTTACTTTCAAATTAAACCATCATTTCGGTCACATTCATTATTTGTTCTTAAATAAATCTACCTAAGACTTTAATTGTTACTTTCAATCCTTAGACCAATTCCAAATTTATCCCCAGTCTGTTAAAAAACAAACTGATTACTTAAAGATGACTCTGTGTTTTAATGTTTTCTTTTTTTAAAACCAAACATTCAAATCTCACTAGTTTATAAACTATCACTATGATAAGTGTTGTTTTGCATGGTAAAGACATTTAATTTATAACGGAATTGAAGTGTACTGGGTTACTTCTTGAGCCCCAGTTGAATTTTGATAACTCCAATAAGCATTTTTGTCCATAAAATCCTTAAGTACGTTCAATTGTGTAAATAATTTAACACCAGTCTCCTTTAGGTCATTCATTCAGAGACCAAGCTATATTTCTAAAGTCTATAGAGCCATCAGAAATAAGCCAAACCTAATTTTAGCATAAATGATACTTATTTAAATCACAGACTCATTTTCTGTACCATTCAACACGGTGCTTATGAAAATAATTTAAACCAGTTTGTTGCTTTCCAATTAATACCGTTTGCTTTTCGTTAAATGCTTATAATTACTACTTATAGCTTTATCTTTATTTAGGCCAACTTAACAACTCCTGCTTAGATCAATCAAAAAAGCAAAAAATCCACCTATTTAAAGATTCAAAAATGCATCTTTTATGTTGACTATAAACTCCCTCTTTTTAATTTTAAAGATGAAATCAAAAATTAAAACTACACCAAGTCAGAATCGACTCATGAGTAACTGTTCTTAATCATTTTCGTTTAATTGTAACATGCATAATTATCCCAAATAAATTTACATGCTCCCCTCGTAAAACCAGTTAACCAAATTCAGCATGTACTTGTTAATCTGTAATCCCCGTACCGTAACAGTTCAGTTAAACATGAAACACCTTAAAAAATTGCCCTTCGTAGAAATGTGCTAAACCATTGCCGAAAGGGAGTAGCAACCAAAAGTTATCTGAGCAGTTTTCCCGAGGCCTTTTTACATCCTAATTAACCACAAAAATTTAACAAAATCCAAATTCGTTTAAGTCTTAACAAGACAATCGTCTGCAGGAGTCTGTAAGCACTTTCTATCCAAAATCAACTTTCAGCTTGCAACAAATAGAACATGCAGTTAGCCACCACCTCTAGCTTAGCACAACAGCCTATAGCAACGTGCTACCGTTAGCTTTCTTTGTGAAACGAAAGGCAAAACAGTACAAAAACGTACGGCGAAAAACTCCAAAAAATCACAACAAACACTTTAGAAGATGACTTACCGCAATACCAGGACTTAATCCGCACAATTTATACCACTGTACCAAACTTTAATTCGGCACGAACAAAAACAATCTCCTGTTCGTCCACGCGGATTGAAACATTTTTTTTTTCAATTTCAGCCGTCCCGCACAGCAAACACCGATTCAACTACGTCCGTTACAGCCCAAAACCATTAACAAAAAAACACAACCTTATAAGCTGTGGCTTTTAGACCCAATTAATTATTTTATCGCGGAGGTGTCAGACCAGTCTGTTACAAGTTTCGTAGTCCGCTTTGAGAAATTTCCTGGCGCCGGCTTCCAGAAAACCCCTCAAAAGACTCGAACAGATGGCAGAAAACCGCCTATAACCACTAATTTATTTATCAAAACATATAGGCACAGCTATCGTATGTTAGCCGCGCTATCAAGCAAACCACTCCGACAGAATTAGCTCCTAGCTTAGGGCGGCCGCTCTGATGGCCTGTCGTAAATGTTCACAACTAATTCTCATAGATATTTAATTTCAGTTATCCATCATATGCAGTTATATATTTATTTATCTATGTTAATTTATTTATTATACTCGAGTTCATTATTTATACTATAACATTTTAACCCAGAACGCAACATCACCAGCACTTCTCGCCAAGCGCCTGCGTAAAAAGCATCTCACACACACACATACAGACACACACTTGTACAAGCAGAATTTAAAACACTAACCTCATCGGACCTCACCAAAAATGTCGGATCATTTTCCCATTTCAATTTGCGGTGCTGACGCGCACGTTTGAAAGAAACGCAAGCAGTTCAAAGTAATCCGTTCAGATTAACAGAGGGCAACCCAGGCGCTCCGTAATCTATTTTCCGTTTGCCAGCCTCGAACAACCTTACGAAGCGTCCTTCCGTAATTGAGATCGCCACTTCTCCAGCCCCGATCCGCACTTTGGTTCCGATTTTGAGTCGTTGAAGAGACCGCAACATCCGGTCCATCTGCTCCATTGTCCTGCAGAGTAACAAACTCCATCTCCCAGCAGGCACCGGTGTCTCTCTGCGGAGTGCAAAGCAGGTCGCAATCCTGCTCAGAAGAGAGACACATACAATGGAGCCGCTTCAACCACGGGCTTGCAACAGTCAATCTGCCCAAAACAAAAACAAAAAAACATATTTAACTTGCATGACAACATTACCCAATGTTAGATTAACCAATCAATAGAATTAAAAAACTACGCAACTCTGCGCAAATTGACAATAGAGCAAATACATGTCCGTTAATTAACTTAAAAAATAACTGGAGTTCGGTCCAAAAAACCCTGCACACGTCGAGGTCACCAAATTGTTGTTGAATTAAATAATTATCATAAGTAATTCAATGCATGTTCAAGCAGGGACAAAATGGAGCCAATTTCCAGTTTAACATTTATTTTGAACAGATTAACAAATTGCAGTTTACAGAGAAAGTTGCCCTAGTTTCTCTGTGGTCCAGACTTAAAGAAATCTGAACAATTAACTGATCTTCATTTCACAACTTTATAGAAACCGGCCCTCGCCAGGACTTTAGGCGTTTCTAACTCCGTCCAATCAGAACATTTCCAAACAGTGTCTTAGCGATGATTTGCTGTCAGAGAATTCTTGAGTCCGAAGATGGGTGTCTGTGTTCTGGGTCAAAGGTTCATTATAAAAATTTATGGTTAAATGGCTATCTGCTTCTCTAAAACTTTTCTCCCAGTTTCTTATCTAAACATCCTGCTTTTACAGCTTTGCAATTTAAACTCACCCCAGAGTTTTATGACTTAAAAGCTTTCCTGCATAAACAATGCTTGACAAAACATTTCTTTACTATCATGCAAGCTAATTAAAACAGACTTTTACTTTCTGAATGATAAAAGTTTACAGAATTACCACATTAGCCAATGTTGGAAGGTTGCTTATGTCTGATGTCTCGCTCAAAAATGCAAGACAGAAACAGTGTGACAAGGTTATAAGGGGATTTTATATTTAACAACCAAAGGACTTTCAATATTTATGCCAATTCCCAAAGCTAAGAGAAACGTCCCTTTAGGTGAATGCGCTGTCCACCACATCACTGTATATTATATAATATACATTATATACAATATTATATAAGTTAAATCTTTCACACAATTGTTTGTCACTAAATCAGTCAGAGTGGTAGTACATTCCCAGACACTTTAGCAATTGACAGTTTACAGTTTGCACATAACTTTATTTAATGATTATAAGGTATATAATTCTATTCTACTAATGTTATCCTTGTTACTCTCACTGAGCAGCAGTGCTGCAGAGGGCTGTTCTCCACCTAAGAGCACTCGTAACAGACAACCAGTCCATGCACAGCAGCTCCACCCGCCCACCCAGCTCCAGCTGGACTCACTCAAAGCAGATATTTACCCCACTGAGGCTAGAATGCAAACGAATCGTGCATGCTCAAAGCCAAAGTTGCAGGCAGCACTTCGGACTTTTCTCAAAAACAGAGAAATATAAATGGCAGGGACTGGATCTGTTCAAGTCTGTTAAAAAATAACCCATAAAGCCACTTTTTCGTTATAAATTTGTTCCACAACAATAATGTAATGAATTAAAATAAAAATACCTCAAGATCAGGGCTTTTCCTCACCAATTATTAGATGCATTTAAAAAATAGGTTAATTAGATTCATTATTTAATTGCAGATCATAATTAATTACGTTTTTTTTTTTTTTTTTACTTTTTTTTATTCTCTTGGCACTAACATTCTCACATTCCAATTTAGTTACCAAAGTAGCATCTTCAAAAAAAAAAATAAGTCTGATCTCTAATTTTTGACTGCTATTGCAAAAATTAGAATAACCAAACTGACTGATTAACAACATAATCAGACCACCCTTAGTTCCTGTCTGCAAAAATTAAGAATAATTACTGTTTGCAGTGCAAGAGACGGTTTTATAATAACATTTGAATCCTTAAGTGTATTGCCATACTTTAATGAAGTTAACAATATGATACTCAAAAAACATTTCCCCAATTACAGCTTGCACCCAGTTTTAAAGCTTGATAATTCATCACTGGTGCTATAAAAAGTCACCTTTCTATTAAGTAAGTAACATAGTTGTCCATCACTGACATTGATTGATACCAATCCTTTCCTGGCAAATTACAGCTCGCCTCTGACATCAACTTTATCTCCATGTTATGTAATCAAAGAACAGATTATGCAAATTGTTATAGTAATCAGAGAGCCAGAGGGCTTTGATAACCAAAGTCTTGAAGACACAAACCCAATTATGTAGCTGTTGTTCTATCAGCTAAGTGTTTCATAATGGATGGAACAATATTGCAAGACGATGAACAAACAAGTAAGTAGAATTAAGTGTAGTAATGTTGATTTATTTTACAGCATGTGAGATGTTGAACTCTGTACTAAGGAATTCCTCTCGCCTGCTTGTTTCTGATAGACAAGATTTATTGTTTTGTCTTTGTAAAACAGAGACAATAATTTATATTCCTACTTCCTTTTCTTGAAATGCTTCTGCATGTGTATTAAGTTTGCTGTTCTGGGAGTCGCATGGCAAATTTGAAGAGTGACAACTAATATGTGAAGATGCAGCACATAAAATAATGAGAAATGCTGTAAGTTATACCACCAGAGGAGGAAATATAACATGCAATAAACATAAACCCTGTTTCCTTTCTGGGCATAACTTAACCTTTTTTTAAAAATGATTTAAAGCTGAATTTGTATTTAAATTCATGTTTATATTAATAAAGTTAATCTACTGTAGCACAGTAAAACCTTATATACAAATTATGATTCAATAACATGTAGTAATAGTGTGTGAAGGAAACAGACCTGGCTCAACTTTACTCACTCTCAGTCATTTTGGGTAGTGATGACCAACCAAATTGCAAACATGTATTCCAGACCGGCAACAAAAATGACAAAAAAAGACAAGGAAATGGTGGCTATGAGACTGACAACAGCATCAACCCGATATGGCTCCAGGTTAAGCTACCCTTTTGAAAAATTGTACTTCCATTTCATGCCTATGCAGTATTATTTTATCTCTTCCAACTTCAATTTCTTTCAAATAAACAAATTGTTTTGTCCTCTGGTATTTTTATGAATTGTGGAGAAACGTTTTCATAAAAATGCATAAAGACTTAATGTTTGATAGTATGTTGCCTAAATAAGGAACTCAAGTCAGTGGCACTGAGGCGTTAATTTTGCAGCAATCATTCATTCTGAGCAAGCATGTGGTAACAGTGACACAAAATCTGTTGCTTTTCACTGGAAGAACCAGACTCAGTTCAAGCAACCATCTTTTGAGGCCAACTGGGACTTGATAGGGACCAGGGACTTGACAGGGACCAGGAAAGAAATGCAGAAGCACAGGTCCAGAGATAAAAATGCAAGTTAGAAAGTAAAACTTATCACATAAAGTTAATGGCAGCAGCAGCTCTTCTACTGGTTTCATAAAATGCGAACGGGGCTAGCAGTCATAATGATGTGCTGCAAACTGAAGGATTTAAACAATGTATTGGCAGGTATTGTCCAATCAAAATTAATATTGAAATATCAATATGTTTTAAGTTGTCACCTTAATATAAAACCAAATTTAAAGCATGCATTCCTAAAAAAATAAATAGTATAGTATTTTCATTATATAAAAAATAATATTGCTTGGTAACAACAGTACACATAAATATTATCACAGCTCTGGCAGAACTTTAATATCTCTACTCAAAATGGATCAAGAATAGGTTTAATTTTAATTTCGGTATGGGTTTTTTTCTAAAAATGAAGGGCAGAAAATGCAGGAATGTAAACTGTCTTTGTTTATGACTATGGAGACTTCAATTTATACTTTATTTGATTTGTATGGTTACTTCCGATATTTTTTGTTGTTGACCTTTCAATTAGATTTTTTTAATAAACAACTGGCATATTATTTTAATTTTGTATCCTAATTGAGCATGTTGTCTATTAATAACCAGTTTTGCTACCATGAACAAACCCTTGCACTAATCTGTGAGCAAAGACCCAACTAAACCCTTTAACTTCAATATTTTCTCTATACCCAAAAACATTTGGATGTCATAAATCCCTCCTTAGCAAGCATTTTGATGCCCCATTAATTTATAGTGAAAGCCGCATTGGCTGCAGATGGCTTTTATAGTTTTGATAGATTATAAACATTTTGTGGGGAAGCAAAAAGAAAAACACAAGCCAACCCCTTAAATTCCATCCATCTCTATTTCTTATTTTTGAATTTATTTTCACCACGTTTGCACATACCAGTAATAAATTACATGAATAATTATCTGCTTAAAGGAAATTCCCTCATAGTGTCGAGCCACAGGAGAACCAGACTTCATTTGCGGTTCCTGACTGTCTGTAATGCTCTATAAGGGGAACTCCCTAGTTTAATCCCTAATGCCAGATTAAAGATTGACTGAGGTACACCAGAAAAATTCTGGTGTTACAACACCATGACATCACAGGAGAAAACAGACACAGAGGAAACATAGGAAGTGATAAAGACGCAGCCAAAAATTATATATAGTTTCCTTAAATAGTTTAGTTCTGCTTGAATACAGAGATGAATCTATAAAACTGAGTATTGCCTTTATTACTAGTGAAACACATTTCTTTAAGTAGTAAATTTGTATTATTTAAAAAAAGTTTTTTTGATTGCTTGATTGTTATTTCTTTAGTTTAAATTGTTTTCCAATGCACATACTTTTTTCAACTGAGCCCCCTAACTAAGTGTGTTGTTTTTTCTTTTTTTAATTAAGTGATTTATGGGCAGGCTGGTTGGTCCCAAAACAGGGGCTTTCAATCACGTCCAGCTATGATTATATTAATTTGCAAATTTGACAAATTAGAAATGTTTTGTGTTATTTTTGTTTGCTTCTGTTTTTATGTGCTACCTGCTAGCCAGTTGGACCTCTGTTAATCATCTATCTATCATCTAACTTTCACGTGTTTTTTTTTTTTGTTTTTTTCTTGGATACAATGTATCAAATAGGGTGTGACACAATGGAAACTTACAGCTGCTTTTTCGGATATGTCATCTTATATTAAAATTACAGTCAGGTCTAATCAGAAAATAGATCCATATAATGAAAACTGAATCTAAGATTTACAAGTAGAGTGACATTTTTACTGCATGTTTCTTTGCTTTGGAAAAAGCTATATGAAAGAGATGTCTTGCAAATTCTGAACAATTCCTCTTTAAAGCCGTTTTTGGAATATTTGCAGACAACTCCATTTGGTATTCAACTGTAGTTGTCTTTTCAAATACATTGTTTTTAAAGTTGTCCTTTTATAAGAAAATTATTACATTTCTTAACAATATGAATGGTTTCAAATCATTTAGACTTTGACATTATTCATGGTGTGATGCAGATATTCCATCAATTGACTGTAATGCTTGTTTTAAAGGCGCAGTGTGTAATTTTAGGGGTCAGTGCACACCTAAATTATCACAAGCATGCAGTATCTGTGTCTTCGAGTAAGAAACTCAACAACAGAGGTCCAACTAGTGCTGTTTTTAAACGCTCAATTCCCTGAGAATTATCTATTTGCAGCAACATGACAAGCACATCAGTCTCTCTTTCATCGCTTGGAGCTAGCGAGAGGTAAAAATTTATTCATGGCGAAACTCTTTTACATTTTTAGGGGAAATCAATGTTTTAATAGCGGGCTTGTTCCGTGCACTTTGTCCGTCCGGGCTCTTGTAGGAGTAAAGACGTCATCTAATATTGCTCTCCGCTGAAAAAAGGACCCGCTTCAATGTATTTCAAAATTGATTTTTAAAGTCATATTTTACAATATCGCCAATATGCAATGAATTGCTTCACGTAATTATTATTACATAATATTTTGAAGGCTATTTTCAATGATTTACTGCAAAAACTACACACAGTCACTTTAAGGACAGAAGTCTGGGATATTAGAAGACAGACCATAGACATAAAAAACATCTGTTATTAGAAGACAGTAGTTCAACCCTGAATTTCACTCCTGGTAGTTATCGGTTTGAACCATTTCTGTGCAACTCAGACATGGAGAAGGAAACTGTTGGGTGTAAATTATATTTTGGCAGTATAAAAGACAGCCCTTTCCCATGTAGGGTAGGGTCAGCTTCGGACACTTAAGTGCTTTGGTGTTCGCTGAACCTCTTTGTTAACAAGCTGAAGTAAATTCTCAACCAACAGAAATAATCCATTCTTATTCTTTATTTAAACATTTCTACAACGAGGGCCACAGAAGTATTTTTTTTTTTTTTTTATCGAAACCCTAATCAGTAAATTTGATCAGTTATTTCACTTTTCAGTTATGAAGTGATCTTTTGGTAGGGCTCACATGCTCTCGACAGTACGCTGACAGACATGGAGAACCTTCTTGCTACAGCTTTCATTAATGGGCCATCCTGGATGAGCTGCACTACCTGAGTCACTTGTGTAGGTTGTAGACTCCACATCATGCTACCACTAGAGTAAAAGCACCACCAACATTCAAGTGACCAAAACATCAATCAGAAAACATAGGAAATGAGATGTGGTGTGAGGTCACCACCTGCAGAACCAATCCTTTATTGTGGGTGTCTTGCTAATTGCCTATAATTTCCACCTGTTGTGTATCCCATTTGTACAATAGCATGTAACATTTTCAGTGTTGGTCCTTACAGGGACAGTTTGATTTTACAGAGTTATTTAATCGTTCCCTTTATTTCTTTGATTTGAGCAGTGAACCTTTACCGACATTTTTCCCTCGCTGGTACCCTGGTTCTCAAGGCCCGGCTTTCTTCCCGCTGCAGTCTGCAGCCCTGAGTGTCTGTTCCTCCCTCTACAGTTACCTACCTGTCCATGTTGCTCGTTGGGTCAAACCCTCTGGAGACCCACGCTCTGGATCCTTATCATCCTCACCCGCCTGTAAACCCTTGTGCATCATGCAGCACTGATCACCCCCCCCCCCCCCCCCCCCCCCCCCCCCCCCCCCCCCCCCCCCCCCCCCCCCCCCCCCCCCCCCCCCCCCCCCTCCCCTCCCCCCAACGTCATTCCTACAACAATGTGATTCAAGAAAGCAGCCTTGCTTTAAAATAAGATTCTAAAACATAAATCCAGGAGGTCAAACTCATAGCACACACTTGGATGTCTGGATCGCTATTCACGGAACAAAGTCACAAGCCAACATCAACTCCTCAGGACTCCTTAAAACACTATTTCCTTTGACATAAATATTATGACATTCTAATAACAGATAGTTTTACAACCTCAGTGACACCATCAAATAAAATAGTTTGACATTGCCCAGTAACCTGTCTTGTAAAGATTCATCCTTGTGTCATTTAATGCAAGTCCTTGGTTTATACAGCTCAAATATTATGTAACTAGAAAAAAAAGTTCAGCCTATTTTATATTGCACTAAAAATGATGATGTGGAGGTTTTGACACCCTTATTTTGTTAAAAATCCAACATCCAGTCTTCTTTTTCTACTTGAATACCACAGTCATGTCACATCGTTAGCTAGCTTTAAAAAAAAAACAAAACAAAAAAAACAAACATAAATATTCATTTGACTTTGACTGGATAGTCTATGCAATAAATTCACAACAGCAAAACATGGAGCACATTTTTTTTTGGTCTTAGGTTCTCACTTACTGGAGTATTGACCTCCCCATGCATTCGCCGGTCAAGAGACGTTTCCCTGTGAAGACCTCTTTTTTGTGGGTATCTACACAAAAGAGAAGGTTTTAACTAAGAAACCTTCAATTTTTCATTTGTCAGCTGGGGAAGGGTAAACTGTTAAAGGAAACGTATGTAGGATTATGGCCAAAAGCGGTACTGCAATCACATTCAAAATACTGTAAAACTGTGTATCCCTTCCTGACTCGAGGTTGCCAGCTGCTGCAGGAACGGCTGACCCTAACTAAATAACATTAGCAATGGTCATACAGGTTAACTTGAAGCATGTGTATTCCACAATGTACGCGAAGAACGAATGAGGAACTATTTGTACCGAGGTATAGGCTACTCAATACGTCTCCATTACGTTTCACATTGCCAGAATCGACGTGCTGTTGTTTTCCTCGACAGTTCAGCATAATGACAAAAAAACGAGCCCTGATGCTAATGTTAGCAATGACGACTCGTCATTTTTATCTCCCAAACAATTCCTTACCTTTTCAATTTGATGACCAATCTCCTCCAAATGCGCTAACGTAATGTTACTTTCCACGAACATGCATAACTTTGTTCGACTGTCGTGAATATTTGAAATGTGAATTTACTTTAAGTACAAGTAAGTTAGCCAAACATAGGTAAATCTTACCTGTCCAGGAGAAAATTGGTGACGTTGACGTCTGCATTCAAATTCTTCTCCATCTTTCAAAGTCATCTCCTATACAAATCCTTTTTTTATTTCGGACTTTGTCACGACGTATTTCGGATTGATAACGAGATCTTTTAGATTTCGTAACGTTAAACATGTTTTGTCCGTAACGTTCGGAGCTTCAGCTGTGGTAAACAGTGCAGAGCTGGCAAGCTGGATGAGGAAACTCTACTGACTTCATGATTTGTAGATAGCTTAAGGGTGGAGCCTCAGACCAAAACATAACATGACAACAATAACATCACTTGAGGGCTGCAACTTTCACTTTTATAATAACAAAATCCTGGCCGGACCACTATTGAGAGTGATATAAGTATTTCAAAAGAACATGATTTCTTAATGTCTAGTGACATATCGGGGCCATTTTATAATTAATTAAAATAAATTTCTTACATATATTTCCTTCAATATAAGTATGAACATTCACTTAGTGGTTTATGAAAAAGACACAAAAGAAAGGCTAGAATTAGATCAACTCTCTAAATGCTACTACACATCTGGATGGAGTAGACACTAAACATGACCATAGTCAATCAACAGACGGACAATTTTTGTTTAACTCTAGACAGTTGCACTAAAATTCCCATTTCTAAATTGGGTAAGTCACAAAACTGCCCTTGGGATGCAACTGAGACAGGTATTTGGGAGCTGGCAGAAGATTGTTCTCTTCAGACAGTTCCTGAGCTGTCTGGAATAAAATGCCCATGAGGAAAAAAAAAACAGCTTTATGTCAGGAACAGGGCTGTATAGAGGCCTTTAGAGTGGCAAATAGATCAAAACTTTAAAGCACCTTTCAACAACAACAATTATACTGAATCACATTAACCGATATTTATCAAGAATCTAATAGGGAATTGCAACATAAGATATCAAGATTATTAGCTGGGGGCCATTCAAAGCAAAGGTAGCCTATTTTCTATCTGATGGGGAACAACGCTGCTATTGAGATACCATTTCTGGGCTGTGTTGATCTGAGACTTCAGATATTAAAAAGATCATAGAAGAACCAATAGCTGATTAAACGAGTATTATGAAGTATATTTAGAAATAACTTTTCTTAAATAACTTGATGCAATCTGTTGGGATTCCTTAAATAGGAAACTTTTTAACTGATTTGAATGTTATATACTTGTATTGAAATTATTTTTCTTGTAAAGTGTCTTGAGATTACTTCTGTTGCGATTTGGCATTATATAAATAAACAGAATTGAAATTGAACTGAATTTAACGTGAAGCTGTGTCTTACTAAAAACAAAAACAATATCTGACGGGTTAACCTCTACAACAACTCATCTGCAGACAGCTTTAAATATCAAAACAGCTCAGAAGGGCTAACTTTACTTTTCTACAGAGAAATTTAGAAAAATGGAGAGAACACATTTATAGACTTCAGCACACAACCATGGAATAAAATACCCTGAACAAAACACAAATGCAAGGTTTTTGTTTTTGCTCCTATTGTTAATGAGCTGAAATCAAGGATCATTTTATATGTACACAAAAGGTGTACAATGTTTTGGGATTTGACTTAGATTTGACCATCTCTACTTTAAAAGACTTCTGATCACTTAAAACACCTACTTCATGATCATTTTCATCATCCTGAATGAACAAACACCATCTCTCTGTACATATGAGTGTGAGAGCTGTAACACAGTCAATTAAATTAACCAGTTTTGGTTTCCTAAAATGCACATTTTAAAACAAACACATGGTCTGTGATTTACTTAGAACATATAATAGCAAAGTTGTTTGAAAAAATAAAACCTTGGGACTTCGTCCTGGTTCACATGGCAGGATTTTCAGGCCATTTTATGCCCAGATTCTTCCCTTCTGACACACCCGAATTATCGCTATTCCAAGCCTGCTAAAATAATAGCTTCATTGTGGACAAACTAGGGGTGTCAAAGCAGCTGGTATTTGTTGTGGGAAAAAAGTATTTGTATTTGTGTAAAATTAAAAATAAACATAAGTAATTTTTTCCACATTACATTTCTAACTTCCATTATTATCCATTTGAATAATTCTGGATATGCAATATTCGTTGATCTTTCAATGAGCTCTTCAATGAGAATGGGAACATCAATGAAGAGAGAACAAAATAAATAAATAAATAAATAAGGAACAGCTGAGGCATGGGTGTACACTGCAAAGACATATGGGTAATGTGTTCATGTTAATTGTAGAAGTTCTCTGTTGTACGTTATAGTACGTGTTCCAAATGTAGCCGTGCTCCTTAGTTATCTGTTGAGTTATGTTGTTGTCAGTTTATGGTGGTTATTGATAAGATGATAGACCATGATAGAGATGGCACTGCACGGGAGTCAAATGTCTGCCTCGACACTTGTAATCAAAAGCTAGGAAGAGATAGGAAGCGGTAGAGTAGCTAGGTAGAGATAGGTTAATGTAAGACATGTAGAAAGTGTTAGTAGCTAGGTCTCCTAGTAGCTAGGAGACAGGTTAATGCTAGTAGCTATGCTGCTTTAGGCTAGGCTGTTGGAGGACATTATTAGGGTCTGTTCCTACTTTCTCTCCTACTTCTCCCCAACTGCATGATGTGCTGTCAATTCAAGCGCTAACCTGTTTTCTCTTAGTCTCTTCCTACAGTAGACGACCCTGACTAAGATGGGATTGCAGTGACGGAAAGTTCTCCACGTCCTGCAACAAACTTCTGCATCAGTTGTGTTGTTCTTTCTGTGTCTCTGTTCTGTGTCTCTGTTCTGTATTCTCCAAACCACAGACGGTCTCGGCAGATGACCGCTTGTGCTGAGCCTGGTTCTGCCGGAGGTTTCTTCCTGTTAAAAGGGAGTTTTTCCTTTCGACTGTCGCTTCGTGCTTGCTCAGTGTGAGGGATTGCTGAGAATTACACAACGCAATCTTCTGTGGTTCTCTAATTTCTAAATTAAACACTGTATTGTAATAACTCTTCTTGTAAAGTGCCTTGAGATGACATCTGTTGTGAAACGGCGCTATATTAATAAACTGAATTGAATTGAATTGAATTAATCATGTGATGTAAGAGTGCAAGCAATGCTAACAAATGTTTTTTCTCCATTAATTCGCTGGTGGCCTCAAACTAGAAATTTAACTTGTTACTAGACAGAAATATTCATATAGAACATGTTATTTGTGCATATACGAATATGGGTTCAGCTACACCCGTAGTACAAACTTAGCAATTTGAAACATTTGGCCTATCACTACCAACCAAGGTTACATAACAACTTATTGAGGTAAACTCTTGATTTTGACCGAATACGTATTTTTGTATTTTACGTATATATATATATATATATATATATATATATATATATATATATATATATAAATATATATATATATATATAATTAATTTTTTTTTCATTCTGTCTCTCACATTTAAAGTAGCCTATGATAAAAATTACATTTTTAAGCGGGACAACTTTCAAAATAATTTGTCTGGCAAATACTTCTTTGCCCTACTGTATATAAAATCAAGGTTGTCAAAATAAAGTCGTCTTGTTTGTAACAACAGGCATTAACTGGGAAAGCTCTAGCTGAGAATGACTTAAGGGCAACAATGTCAGACACTTTGTACGGATGAAAAGGTGAATTTCGTATCAGATCAAGGTTCCAGCCCCAGTGTGAAGCAACTTGTAAAATTGTGTGCAGACCTGAAGATATCAGAGTTACAAGAGGCTAAATAGGGTGAGGCTATAGGAAGCTAATGGTTAGAGGAAATGAGCGGGCGTCTCTTGATTATCCACACAGGATGTAATGTCAGTTGCAAGATACTGAACATTAGCTGCTAAAATACAAGTACCACTCTTGTTTAAAGAAATTGCTTCTGGCCCAAATAATGAACCATGAATCCAAAACAAAGTAAAATTGACAATGAAATCCATATGGTCAATTCTGCAAGTTGATTGTAACCATGTACTGAGGCATTAAAATTGACTTAAATGTTCAGCTCACCGAGAAAACGAAATGGGTTCTGAAATCAAGATAGATTTCCTAGAACTTCAAAAAACAAAAACAAAACAAAAAAACGAAGAGAAAATTTACAATTGAAATTAATTTCAAAGTATTCTGACTGTTTAAGGGTGGTGTTGATTAACCACCCTGTTAATTGGGGGGAATACACTAATTTTCTTAAAATCACTGGAACTATGGCCCCATTTATCTACTATAAGTAATGAATTCTAAATGTGATTATCCTAGTTAAGAGGAGTCTCATTCATAAAACCGTGCGTTGAATCCACAGTAAAACTGTACTTACAGTAAGCTAAAAAAATTTAAATGTACTTATGACCAATAAGTTTCAGATCCATCAAACTTTGAGTAAGATAAGCTGCACGAATTTCTGCTTAATAAATCACACACGTTCAAGAAATGTGCTCAGGTCTTAGAAATTAATAAAGAAAGGTTTAATCCAAATCCGTCCATAAGTTTTTGAGTTATTTAGCTAAACCGATGAGATAAATATTCTATTTTAGTGTTGCAGTTCCCCCATTCTGGCACTACACGCTATGCATATGCATGATCAGAGCTGTTCTTATATTTAGGAACATTTCTACTCACAAGTAGAAGTTGATAAATACCACACAATGCTATAACTGTTCCAATGCACAAAATACACACATATCTGTGCATAAGTACGGTTGATAAATGAGGGCCCTAGAAGTAATTTCTGTTTCAGATAAAATAATGAGCTTCAATGGAAATATATAATTTGATCTCTGGCATTTCTGCAATACAATTGTTGGCCAGGAACAGTTGTGGATGAAACCTTTTGATTATCTTTGAAGCAACAGCAAAATTACATTTTCACAGTGTTGTGTTTCCCAACTGATTTGACTCATTTCACAAAAAGAAAAAAAAAAGGAATATAAATACAGTGACAAAGCAGTGACACTGAAAAAGCCTTCACATTTTGGTGAAAGTGATTTAATGAGCTCCAAAAGGCTCAATGAAGATCTCGTCTTTTTAGGAATTCTGTCAGGACTTTCTTGATTTACCTGCTGATGGTTCTTCTCATTTGTGATTATCAGATAAATGAAATTGAACTTATTTAAAAAATATATCTTTCACAAGTCGCTAAGCTGCTCTACATTAATCAGTGTTGCCACAGTTACTTTGAAAAAGTAATATACTGACTACTGCTTAGTCCTTCCAAAAGTAACTTAGTTACTTTACTTATTACTTTTTTTTAAAGTAACTAAGTTGGATTACACATTACTTTATTAGTTATTTTCAGCAGCTCCCAATAACACTCCCCACTACCTCAACATAAACACAATAACCAGTTTTACAAATACTCCCTTTATTGGAAGTGCATTTTAACAGTAAGGCTGGAAATATACTTGTTTTTTAACCTCATACTGACAAATATGAAGGAAAAAGCTGCGTCTTATGGACGTATTTGCTTGCTCAATGCACGTACTACAAGTGAGTCCCACTAGGGGGCAGAGTAGG
Source organism: Apricaphanius iberus (assembly GCA_028564705.1). Taxonomy (NCBI): domain Eukaryota; kingdom Metazoa; phylum Chordata; class Actinopteri; order Cyprinodontiformes; family Aphaniidae; genus Apricaphanius; species Apricaphanius iberus. Next base: position 184,748 of record JAPXFQ010000601.1, read on the forward strand.
CCTACAGAGTAAGGAACTCAAACTCAGGCCAAAACAAATATGGCGACTGCACAGGAGATTATCATCTATTTTGGCAGCAGTGTGGTCTCACACAATGAGCTTGAGACACACGAATTTCACCGACTTCCCACGCTCACACGCCACACATGCCATTTCTCATGCTGAAAAATGATTAACCCTCTAGGCGCCAAAGTCGCAATATTGCGACAAGCAACATTGCTGACTTTAACGAGCCACAGCTGGAGATAGGGCCACTAATTTAATTACTACTTTACATCAGGAGATGGCGGACATGTGTACCTTTAATCTTGGACACCTTTTCGTGTGTGTTACCATCGAAACTTTTGGAGTAAATCTGCCTTTAAGTCAGCGCCGCGAGCGGGGAATGCGAGGTGCAGGTGCTGCGGTCACAGTATAGAGAAAGCGAGTTTTAGAAAGATAAAGGTTATGAGACCGAGATGTCGAAGTTCCCCGCCAGGAAGTATTGGCTTATTCAGATTCTAAAGATAAATATTTACCTCTGATCTGTTCAGTTGTCCCGGGGGAAAGTGAAACTAAAATGTCCCGCAGCAACAGCCAGTCCCGTTTCGCCATGACGCTCCAAAAGAGCAACATTCCAACTCTGCATCACGTTCTCCCGGTGAGAGAAAGGTATGTGTTCGGGTAGCAAGGTGGTCATCACAACGCTAATTGTGACTGAGGTGGGAGGGATGTAAAAATCAGTGGAAGTAATAGCAGATGCGATCAAAAACAGGAGAGACCGCTTATAAGCGAGTAAACAGCAGTAAAGTTTTCTGTCCCGCTGCAAGTGAGGATGATGATGATGATGATTTTGGCGAGGTTTGCTTGACTGATGAGGAAGAGTAGAAATCACCAGTGGATCAGACAATTTGATGAGCCTGTTAGTTATTTTTGGGACGGCTCGGGTTACCAGATCGGCTTAAGTTAGTTTATGGTGATGGGATACTGCAAGGGACGGGACGGGACCCCTGCACTGCCACCATCTCACTCCAAGCAATCTTGAAAACTTGAGAGCCATGGTTAAGGCCAAATTTACCAGGATCACTTACATGAAGTTTACCTCTGCTTCTCTACACCTTCATGGTGTTTCAGTTATCATCCTTGAAAGTATGGACCTTTTCAGATTTAACGCCTCTTGTGATGTAAGGATTAATGTGATCTGTTATAGTTCTTTACACTTCTTTTCTTTTTTACAAACTGAAAAAGAGTTCCTTATACTTATCTTTCTTTTTTCAACAGTGCTTGTGTTTACCTAACTCTCAGTTTCCCTGCAGACAACCACACTTCGGAATCACATTTGCCTCTACCCTGGCATCCAACTGCTAGCCTGTCTCATTCACTTCACCATGTTGTCACCTCTCCTCTTGCTGCCTGAAATGTTGTTAAGGCTGCGGGATTGCAGGTTTGTTGAGGGAGGGTGCTTTGACAGATAACCTCCTTCACTTTCAATCTCCCTTGTCGTTCCCAGCAACCACCTCCACCTCTCAGTTGGTTCCTCAGTGGAAGATACATCTGCAATCACCATTCTCCCTCTCCCAGCTTCTCTAAATCCAATCTTTTACCTCTAAACCATCCTATTCCCCCTCTGCCTCACTTTCTGCCACACAGGTTGGCACCCACTCTAACAACAGAAAAAAAAAACGTAGATCAAAAGTTACTTCTCTTAGCCACTCTTACCTCATCACATGTAATTTTTGTCTCCTGATAATCCCACTAGTGTCCCTTTATTGTGCCAAGATCGATTTATCTATCACCAGGCATGTTAGAAATGTTTTATGTCTGTGTTATTTATGAAGGCATGTGAAAGCTCATTTAGATTTTGAAAAATGTGCGGCTAAAAGTTAATGAGGTCATGATATTTATCAAACTAATGATTGAACAGTGACACTCTAGTGAGGGGAAAAAACTTAGTGGACATTACTAATTCCACAAATCAAATAGAGAGACATCCCAACTCCATTTATCTCTCCCATATTAGAATGTGTTTGCTATACCTAGAAAGTAGAAAACCAAAATGTATTTGCTTTTGATGTTTGCCAAAAAATATCAATCTAATATATAAGTGTTCAATTTGAGATTAGAAATCTTATTCTGATTCTTTTTTATACTAACATAGACATCTATTCCCAAGTATGAGTTCAGGATCCTCAAATGGCATATTTAAAATGATGAGCATCTGAAGTCTATGAAAAAAAGTTTCTTGATATCTGTTTTTGGTTCACTGTGTATTCAGCCAGTAAGATGCATTATCCATGTTGCATACAGTAACAGCCTTTTATTGTGTTCATAGCTTGCAAATCTGGATGCATTTTCTTGAACTAGCCTAGATTTTATTCTTAGAATATCGCTTTCACTTTTTACATGGACATTAAGTGTGTGAATGTACAGTATGTTGGGCCTTCCTGTTTTGTGTTGGTATTGCTGTCAGATGTTGATATAGAAGCAACATTCATCGAAGTCTAATGATTTATTACTGTTTGTATCTAAAAGTCAGATTTTTCTTTTTTCAGTTTTGCATTCAATATCACTCCCAGAAAACAGAATTCCAACAGAGAAAGCTGAAGGTATCTAAGCTGAGTTGAATATCTAATACAGCTACAGTTCATATTAAATTAAGTGAAAGTTACAGGTATAAACTATTTCTTAACACATTTGACAGTTTAGGTTTTATTAAACCGTCAGTGCAGAAAATACTATGTACAACCTGTTTCTGAATATATTCCCTAAATCAATGCATTTACATGTAGCAGGAGAAAGTCGAATTATTCTCTTAGTCTGACTGAAATCAGACTTTTGAAATTCATGTATACACCTTACTCGGACTCTTATCGAACTGACCTGGAGTTTCACACATTGGACTATTCTACCCAGATAATGCGAGTGGGAATCCCACTTCTTTGCAACTAACCCCCCAACCCTGCCTGTACTCGCACTCAGGGGCCTAACCATCATCTCAGAAGTGAGGGGGACAGCTTTTTCAGAGGTTTATGGGGAGCCTAAGTCACGTCCATCTACTTCCAGTTCAAAGGTCCTCTACTATCTAAAGAAATGAATGTGAGTCAATGGAGCGATGGAACTTCTCTCCTCATCCCAGTTCAATTCTGCCATGGATTTAACATATGAATTTTAAAGACACAATTTTGTTGGAGGGAAAGCAACATTTTTGACCAACGGCAAAAGTTACTTTGGGTTTTGTGTGAAAACACGTAGTCTGCAAATGAAAAAGAAGAAAAAATGGCTGAGTTAAACAAGGTTAACATCCTTCCTCCAGGTTGAAGAAAGGATTATTAAATGTAGAGAAAACCACTATAAATTTGGCCATATGGAAAGTGGCAGCTTCTGGTTTGACTCATTTTAATAAACAATTTTGCAAGATAATAAATCACAATTCACAAGAAAAATAGTTGAAACTTGCATCATTAGTTGTCATTTAAATCGAGGTACAGCATATGAGATTCAGGGCGTAAAGCAAAGTGGAACAGAAGATAACTTTTATTGCTTAATTGAATTTCATTCACTTTTCTGTCTGTCAGAGGACCAATTGGCCAAACTGAAGGGGAGGAGACTTACTGTAGGTTCTCTCTTCAGTGATGTATCATCCTCACACATTCAATCGCACCTTTGCTCAATGACAAAAGAACCTTTTTAAATCACTCCTGCACAATAAGTGCCTTAGTTATCAGTAAAATTAATAATGGTTAAAATACAAACTTTTTAATTGTTATTACATTATTACAACTCTTAATAAAATTAGTAGTAACTGCTCAGCAGGAATACATAGCAGGAACAAATAACTATGCTCAAATTAAAAATGTCTCAACTGACTGTTGGTGTCAATCTGGAAAGATTTAACTACAGGTAAAAGAAAGACTCTTCAAGTTTGCACACTGTCTTCAGCAAATCACATAAAAAAAACCACCATGACAGATTAACTCTTCAGAATAAAGTTTTGTACAGGCTACCAAACTGCTTTACAGGTGAAACTTGAACAATTTGAATATCATGCAAAACTTCCTTTATTTCAGTAATTCAACGTAAAAGATTAAACTAAAATATGATAAAGACTCATCACATGGAAAGCAAAATATTTCAAGCCTTTATTTGTATAATTATAATGATTATGGCTTACAGGTTATGAAAACCTCAAATTCGAAAGCTCAGATAATTGGAATATTGTGAAAAGATTTGATATTTTAGGCTTAAAGTGTCATGCTCGAATCAGCTAATACCAGTAAACACCAGCATCCTGTTCTTCCGTAACATCTCAGCAGTACCAAAGGCTGATAGCATCCATGACGCACAGCATGTGGTAGAATGCTAACCCGAAGGGGCACATGTTGCTATCTATCGCTGTGGAGTTGAACGTACTTCATTTAATAATTTGATTTTCTGAGTTATATGTATACTGGGACTCGGCTCTCAACAGGGGGCAAGCAATTAGTCAGATTACTCAAAAAAGCTTAATTTAGAAAACATGTAAACGTACTGAATATTTTAACACCTGATATGGAGAGAAATTAATTGCTATTGTTGGTAGTGCAAATAGAAGTTATTAACCGAATAATTAGTATCACTACCATTCCAACTTAAAAAAAGGATTTTACCAATTTGTATTCGAGTTAACTCCATGTGCCAAGCTCTTACTTAAGAGAAAATTAAATCACAATTCTTTCTTACCAGTATTGGATCCATGGCTTAATTGCTCCATACTTTGTGTGGAGCCCAATTAGAAGAAAAAAAAAAATAATGACACCAGGTTGCAACCAATGGCCGCTGGCTGCTCTGCTTTTTGACCGCATGCCATGGAGGCCGCCATTGCTCCTCCCTTGCTGTAGTACCTCCATTTGGCCGCTAGGACCCCATTGAAAAGCATTGGACTTTAGACACGTAAAAAACAACTTTAATACCTGGTGCCCATTTTTTTTAAACTTTCTATGGCTACATATTCTTCCTGAGATAACGCTGGGCTCATAAAAAACCTGGGCACCAGGCTGGTTTTCGTAAGATAATTTTTTAAAATCTTGCATAATTAATGAGGGGGCTGAGCCAAGTTTAGCAATAGAGCTAACGACGCGGGAGCAGAATGGGCGTGATTACGACCGAACTACACGCACATACACGCCCCGCGAGGACAGAGTCTACGGTGAAGATCCCGCCCCTATGCCCTTTTTAGGAACATGCTTCGTCAGAGCTTGGGAGGAGGCGTCTGTGAATCCGCCATGAATTCCCCCATGAAAGTGTGTCATTCTGGTAAACGGGGAGGAGTGAGGAGGTGCTGTCTATTCTTTTTTACAGTCTATGGTTGCAACAATGAAAAGATACAATATGGGAGAAAATGTAACATAAAAATAGTCTGCTATACTTTTTGCATATAAGCAAAGTTCTGAACTACTACGGAATATATAGCCCTTTAGGCAGTGCAGGAGGAGAAACTTTTCTTGTCCCTGTGATCAATAGATCAGTGCAACACATCTGAGGGCTTAGGCTCACTCCCTTTGGATATAAAAAACCCCTTAATTTTGACTAATGGTTATTCAACTTCTGAGGTTTTGCTAATTAAACAGCATTTACTTAAGACTATGGAATTGCTCGGAAGCTTTCAAGTTGCAAATTAGTATGGCTCTTCAGGCCTGATTTAAATAATGTTTTTGCAGATCAAAGACTGCCGGTGTAATATAGAAAAACATTGAAACATGTGGACTGAAGGAGTGTTGATTCTTTAATGTGGGCAACAATTCGCCATGTACCTGAAATCTCATGTTGTGAAATATTGTATCAATTAGCACCAGGGTGTCAAACTACAGTCCTCGAGGGCCGGTGTCCTGCAACTTTTAGATGTGTTACACATGAATCATATTGTTAAATTGCCTCCTCATGCAGTTGGTTTATATGGGTTCCTGTTGATGACCTAATTATAGTTGTTTTAAATCAGCATTAATTATTTTATTAACGCTCATAATGTCTTAGAGAAACTTCAGTCTGGTTTTAGGGTGAACCACAGCACTGAGACGGCCCTTCTTAAGATTTTAAATGATTTTAGATTAAACTACGATGCTCAGAAGCTAACAGTGTTGGTTCTACTGGATCTAACAGTGCGTTCATACCGATCACGTTTGAAGCATAATGGGGTCAGGTTTACATGTAAAGTCAATGGAGAAGAACACCAACGTGTGTCAGGGGGTTCCACCTCCAGAAGCAGATTTGCTTTGCAAAAACACTTTTCTGTCTGATTCAAACATCAGATTAGCGCGAATGACACACTTGACACACATCAGAAAATATGTGCGTCATTTTCTGTCATGCATTTTGTGCATTCACGCGTGACCAGAGTTTTTATATCCGCCGCTGAAGTTGAAAAATCTGAACTTCAGCATCAATCAATCAGGAGCCTGTTGATATGGTGTCAGTGATGCTGTGACTGACATGGACTCACAGCATCTATATGAAATGGAATAAACAATGATAAACACCGTGGCTAATTACCCCGAGCTCTATGACACCAGCTGTTTTCTACACAGAGACAGGAATTTAAAAAATATATATATTATACAGAGGTTAAACTTTTTAGACAGGAAAGCTCTTAAGAGGTTTGTGGGTGGCTCTTAAAAAAAACATTGTGGCTGCAAAGGCACTGCTCTCTTCACCAAGAATTGAGCCATGAACAGCCCTATCACCTGGAGAGCCTCTCTGGAGGAGTTGTTGGCTGTAACACAACCCAGGCCAGGCAATGGCTCCACCACAGCACGTCCCGCACCACTCACATATACACTTTTACTAACTGCAGATAGATGGACAGCTGCTCAGCTTAGTAGTTGGTGTCTTGGCGGGTGATGCTTAGAGCTACGTGGTACAACAGCTCCTCAAACTGGGCGAGCAGGCCAGGTTCTCTAACGCGCCGGGTAGTAGATTGATTCGCCACCACTCGACTGGTTCCAGGTCCATGGAGGCCATTCCAAACATGTAACACAATTAGCTTGGAGACCATAGTCCATCGGCAGCCGTGCCCTTACATTCTGGGTTCGACTGAGATGGTGCCCCGCTACCGTGTCGTGGATCCATCCACCATTGCTCGACTGGGTCTTCCCCTGCTTTATCAGGCCGAGATATGTGGAGACCAGGCCGACCATGAACGTGGTCAGCCAGAGTACACCGGCAGCCATGGCAGCTCCTGCAGGGTTGGGAGAAGGAGGGAGAGAGGAGGCCAGAGAACTGCTATGGAGTGGTCCTAGTCAGAGTCCTTCCAACAAGTTGTGTATTTCCAGCTTCACGCGTGTCCACTTTGCTTTGGACACAAGCATCCAACTAGGGCTGTTCAGAGCGGTTTCACGCTTTTGGTGTGAACGCACCGTAGGCACTGCCTTTGATACAGTAGAACACACTATTCTTTTAACACATTTAAAAAAGACTGGCTTCTCTGTTGCTGTGCAGTTCAAATCATATTTCACAAACAGGACTTTTATGGTAAGCTAAACCTGTTCCGCTAAGGTTCACAAGATCATATGTGTCCCAGGGTTCAATTTTAGGCCCAGTGCTTTTTAGCCTGTATATGTTCCCTTTTTGATTTTTATCTCCTGATGACACTTGGCCATTGGCTTCACTTTTTAAACTGCATTTTAGACATCAAATCCTGGATGGCAGAAAAGTTTATCCAGCTCTGTCAGGACAAAACGGAAGTTTTAGAGAAAGGGAGAGAGAGAGAAATTTCGGCCAAAACTAGGATCACTGTCTTTTAATCCGTCTTTAAAAGTGGAGAACCTGGGTGTAATCTTTGACTCCGAGCTTACTTTTATGCCACACATTTAAAACGTTACTAACGTAGGTTTTTATCATCTAGTTTCCAGAGTCTGCCCCATTATCTCTCGAGCCAATACGGAGAAACTGATGCATGCTTTTATCAGCAGCAGAATTGATTACTGTAATGCCCTGCTTTTAGGTCTTCCCAGAAAGGGTATCTCAGGTTTATAGCTTCTACAAAACTCAGATGTACGTGTCCTATTGATGACCAAGAGGCACATTACACCAGTCTTAAAATCATTCCAGATCCTCTGTGGGAGCCCTCAGCCCGGGGGCGGTGGTCGGCTGTGGTGGCCTGGTTGCTCTCCAGGTGTGCCTAGGTAGATGTGGGGGTGTTCGCCCTTCCATGGGCGCCCTGTGGCGGTGGCTCGGCTGCTGCTGCTGTGGATCTGCTGTTGTCGGGTTAGATGGCTTGTGTGTGTGTGTGCGTGTGTGTGTGTCTGAAGATCACTGTAATGAGGGGGTATTATTGTCAAATTGCTTTTATATTTCTGAGGATGGGAGGGAATGTGGGTATGTGGGGTCATTTTAATTTGTAAAGCACTTTGGGTTGCATTTATTGTATGAATTGTGCTATATAAATAAAGTTTGATTGCATTGCATTGGCTCCCCGTATGTTTTAAGACCGATTTTAAGGTTGTTTTAGAGGCTTTTAAGTCTCTTAATGGTCTTGGCCCTTCTTATCTTTCAGAAAAGCTTTGACCATATGAAACTTCGCAGTCTCTGCACTTCTATGGCAGACTTGTCATCCCAAAAGTCAGGACACACCATTTTTTATTTAGGTGTTTGAAAATGTTACCCTGTCATTTTACACAAATAACAAATAAATTCAATTCAATTCAATTCAATTCAGTTTATTTATATAGCGCCATTTCACAACAGATGTCATCTCAAGGCACTTTACAAAAAGAGTTATTACAATACAATGTTTAGTGTAGAAATTACAGAACCACAGAAGATTGCGTCATGGAATTCTCAGCAATCCCTCATACTGAGCAAGCATGCAGCGACAGTGGGAAGGAAAAACTCCCTTTTAACAGGAAGAAACCTCCGGCAGAACCAGGCTCAGCACAAGCGGTTATCTGCCGCGACCGTCTGTGGCTTGGAGAATACATAACAGAGACACAGAAAGAGCAACAGAACCGATGCACAAGTTTGTTGCAGGACGTGGAGAATTTTCCGTCACTGCAATGCCATCTTAGTCAGGGTCGTCAAGCAGGGCTAATAAATAGAATCATCGTTCCAGTGTTTCATCTGTGGGAGCCCTCTGCCTCGGAAGCAGTGGTTATCTGTGACTGCCAGGGTGCTCTCTAGGTAGTGATTGAATGGAGGTGGGGGTCCCGGCCTCTCCTTCTCTAGATGTCCTGGGTAAGTGCCTTAGCTGCTGCTGCTGATCAGCTGCTGATAGCGCAGATGGCTCCCTTGATGGCATTTTCGTACCTAACCTAGCTAATCTTTACTCGGCCCAGTGTCCCTTTTAATGTCTATTTTAATGCCCTTTTAAACTTGTTCCTGAGTGTGTCCAAATATAGGGATATGATTGGGAGGGTGGTATAAATGTGTTCATGCTTAAACTTGTTGAGGGGAGGGGGACATATATGTGAGGTATTTTTAGTTTATAAATCACTTTGAATTTCATTTTTTTCTTATGAAAAGCACTTTATAAAGTTTTTTTGACTGATTGAATGATTAATTCATTCATACTCAAAAGGTAGAAAAACTATTTCTTGTGTCATAGTGCAATTTTCACCATGGCATGGATAATTTACATATGTATCAGGGCAAATTTAATGAAAGGCATACATGAATTTGAAAAGAGATATGTTAACATGAAGGTGATTTATCACCAGAGGGTCTGTAATTTTTTTTACCAAGACAAAGCCCGACCTCATTAGCAGAACTTACAACGGTGTAGCTTAATAGACACACCTGGGCTTGACTTCCCAAACTGAAGGGAAATTCTGACTCATATTAAAAAAAAACTTTTGTTTTAGCTCTAATGCAAACAGCACTGTGAGCAAGTATTTAATTCCATTGCATTTTATTCTCTTTTCAGATCAAAACAAATTTAAATTTCAGATAAAAAGAACCTGAAGTAAACACAAAAGGCAGTTTTGAAATTACATTTTCATTTATCAAGGGAAAAAACTATCCACTGTGCTGTGGCCCAATATGGTCCTTTTAAACAATGAATTAACTGAATAAACACATTTTTTGAATGCTCAGTTGATGCATTTCAATGTGACAATCAGGTATCATTACCACACAAGCTGTAAAGTAAAGAAAACATTTCAGTAGAAACTGTATAACAACGTAAGTAGGCTTAAAGATCCCAGAGACAAAACACATCATGCCAGTCATTGTCAGTATTTACAATAAGTCTTGAAAGGTTTATAAAGCCATTTTTGAAGGCTTTGGGACTCCAGTAAGCCACAGTAAGCGACTTTATCAACAAAATAAGAAATATGGAAGAGTGGTAAACATCCCAAGGAGTGCAGTCTACAAAACGTATTCCAAGAGCATGTTGACTATTTATCCTAGAGCTAAAATAAACTAAAAAAAAAACTAAAAACTGAGAACATATAAAGCACTGCCAGAGTCATTAACTGGAGTCAAAGTTAGTGCTCATACTCCAGTAATAGCAAATAAACTGTAAAACAGGTACCCATGGGAGAGTTCCAAGATGATGCTGCTGACCAAAAAGAGCACAAAGCTCTGCCTTGCTGTTTGTCACTATGGAAATACTACGTTCAGGGTTATGAACAGTAATCCATATTAGCCACACAGTTTTTCTTGTGGTATAAAAACTTTTCTGATTTGACCTGATCATTTTTTTCTCCACATACTTCCCATGCTTCCAACCTCACTTGAATCACTCCTTTAACTGGATTTTGTTAAATGGCTTACTACTTGAAACACCTTCATAAAGATGAGATTAGTGCAGTCCGCAATGAATACTTTGTCCTGAAATTCATGTACCTTGAGCATGGATCCCTGAAGCTTCTACAGAGTTACCACTAGTGTCTTGCTTGTTTCTCTGCTTAATGCTTAATTCTGTTGGATGTCTTAATAGTATTCCAGTTGTGATTTACTCCTTCAGTTTATGAATTATTGATTAAACAGTACTGTGCAAGATGTTTAAAGTTTGAAAGATTGTTTGACAACGTAATTTGCTTTGAAATTCTCCACAGCTATTACCCCTGACATATGTGCTGTGTTTCTTGGTTTTCATGATTATGGTTGTTTAATGTTCTTTAACAAACTCCTGGGACTTTTACAGAACATCTTTATATGCACTGAGATTAAATTATGTAATGGGGGACTCTGTTTACCAATTAGGTGAGTTCATAAGGTATTTTAGTTTGTGGTATATTGAAAGAGAGTGGAATGTTTATGCATACAATTTTATTATTTGTAAAAAATGTTGAATAGCATGCATGTGTGTCCTCCTTACATGTAAGCATCACTCTTTGTCATACCATCAAATCACAATAACATACTTTGAAATAATGGAAATTACATGAAAACATGGGGTTATCAGTACTTTTCAAACACACTTTTTTAAGTAAACAGCTTTGGAATATGTTTCTTACCAAAATGAATATATATTTCATTATCTCAGTGAGTAGAAAAGAAACCTCTCCAAGTGCTTTTATATGCACAGTAATAAACTTTGAACCTGCTTTAATCTGGCTGCTACAGTGAAGCCAATCTCTGTGCTGAACTTTCTCACCACCATGGGTCACTGAGGTCAGCAGAGCTATATGAGAACTCAAGATTATGAATGATTTCAATACTGCCTATGCTTGTGCAAATGCTGACTACACATCCACCCATCCACACTTTTTCACATTAACAACATTTTTTGACACTCCTTCACTGATGGTCCCATTTTCTCTGTCACACACACATTTCTCATTGCCTACTTTCCCATAAAATAATTTCTTCAAACTGTATTAAACCACAAGCTGCACTGATTAGGACCAGATGACAAGATGGGTTCCTAAATATCTCCTTTTGAAACCTATGACATAAAATGAAGTGTGCTAAATCACGTCAATGGGACTGCAAGTCATCAGTCATTATGTGGGAGGAAGCTAAAGATCAGAACTGATGTTGAACCGGAATATAATCATGGGAGTAAATCATATTTCCAGACTGGATGCAACTGGAGTCATTTTCGTTACTGGTGGTTTGACCTTTGATAAACAGGGAAGTCATGTCATCCACTGATCTTTTTTTCAAGAGATATGTAATCTCTGCTGATAAATCACATGACTTTAATCTTTCCAGGGAGTCTAAACAGCCAACTCCCATGAAAACTAGTGGGATATCCCTGCAGTTGCTCTGCTCCATTTGCTCCGATTTGAATAGGCCATTCTAAAACACTGATATGATTTAGGCTAAACCATTGGACTGTAGCTCTGCTATATGTTGAGGATCATTGCATTGCAGCAAGACGAACCTCTGCCCCAGCCCATATCCCTGATGAGGGAAAGCATTCTCTCAATGTGATGCTGCCACTGTCAAGCTTCATCATGGGAATGATCCATTCAGGATTTTTTGCAGGGTCAGTTGCAAATTACAGTATGTAAAAATTCTAATTTATTCTGCAAACTCCAACTTTAATCAGCCAACTGTGATCAAAAACTGTTTATCAGTAAGATAAAACAGAAAGCAGCAATTAAAACATTTTTTTACCTCACTCCTAATTTCAAAGAATAAACAGTTTCTTCATATTTCATATTTTCAGGGAATCTGGTATAAAGCTGAGAATCATATAAACTGTTTCCTCACTTTAAAGTGTTCTGTTCCTGAGAATTTCAAATGTATCCTTTTACAAACTTGGATGCATTTCAGTGATTTAGTATGTATTAGGACTATGGAAAAGCATTTTGGATAGGCTGCAGCTTCCCTTTCTTTGTTCATTTTTAAACAGAGATGGGTATAGACACCATTACACACATAACCCACTGAAAATAAAAGCACACATTAGTTTTCTTCACTGCCAGTTTCTCTTCACTTTTGTCATTTGTTTAAGATCATAAAAACCTGATTTAATAAACTAATTAACGAACTGCCTGAATGTACACGGACTGGGGCAACGTGCTGACTTCCTCCATTGCACTTTTTGGACCAAACAATTGTGTTTTATGCATGTAGCTAGAGGAAGCTCTGATCCATCCATTGATTTATATTATGAATACTAAGACTCAGTGAGTGTAATAAGCTGTGGTGTTGCTGTGACTAAGTGATATGAAGCTGTCTAAAATACATATGGGGAAAGATATTCTTGTAGTCTGTTGTATAAGCAAGGGGACTAATACATAAAAAGTGACATTTCAAGGTAACTGGTTGCACCATATTTTATTTACATGTGTCAGAATGAAAGGGGTTACATTGTGTTGGTCTATCACATAAAATCCCATTGAAATTTGAGGTTTTATTAATAAACTTGAAAAGTGTAAGGGGTATAAATACTTTTGTTAGGTCCATTAATCATAAACATGCTCCCTGTGTATAAAACGACTAGGTATTCAAAAATTATATGACAACAGTACATCCTGCTCTGACACTTTAGGTGCAACCATGTTCTGAAAACTTTGACAGGTATCAGACCGGCTTCCCCAACTCAAGAAACAAAACTTGTCTTGCTTCAACTAAACAAAATAATAATCGATGTGAAGCGACAACAGCAGAGATAATTTTTGTGTCACTCTTCAGCCATCAGTAACATCATAAAGAACTTATTTCTGATCTGTACTGCCTGTTCTGAGAAAAGACAACAACAACAAAAAAACAGTAACAGTTCTAAGCCTAATCTTACGAAACATGAACACAGAGGCTGAATATGGAGGTAGTCAATCAAGCACCTGGTTGAAGTTTGTAAAGGTACTTAGTGCAAAATAAGAAAGGTGTTGGTGATTCCCAGCTGTGTGTCATGCATTTGCATATATTCAATCCACTTCCTGTAAATTACTGGCAACGTTTATTGGCACACCTAGTAAATATATGCAAGTCTAGATATGTCTTTTCTGTAAGCTCTGAGAAGAGTGATGACCTACTTGGGGGGTGTTCCACTTTAGTGGTGGGGATTAAGCTGCCAGGGTTTTTTGTGTAATGGTGGGATTGGGTAGAAGTGTTAACTACCCAAAGGTTGCTGCGGCCCTGCCCCTCACTGCTCTTGGGTCTGCAGGGTCACTATTCTAATTATTTAACACCTTACTGTGTGGACGTTGTATTGACTTCCATTGATTTTACTATGCCCAACTCAGACACTTTCTCTCACCCTAATTTTTGTTTCAAAATCCCTAACCATTATTGATGTATTCCTAACCTTAACACAGAGCAATTAACACCATACCTCTAAAAATAAATGTTAGAGCCCAGTCACTTGTGAAACATTGTGTGGATAGTGCAACATTTCCACACAACTACAAATGTCCATACAGTGCTGGTAGCCTGTCTAAGGTTGGACTGCAAAATGACATAAACATGCAAACACACACACACAAATAGTTTAAGTTGATACTTCATTACAAATAAAGATTTTCTTGTAATTTTTACTTTTTTGTTTTTTTTCCATTTGACGTCATTGGTAGTCAATAATGTAACAGCCCTTCTGCTTCCCAATGTTACACATCATTTTATAGGCTACTCAGTTAATTTTTCATAGCTAATTTTAAATTCATAATCTAAATTAGGATTCCCCAAACTTCAAAAGACTTTACCCTGGTAGTACATTTTTAATTTCTTGAACTGAAGTGGGCTGCACCATGGATTACTGCAGTAATCACTTGAACTATGATCAACTCCAATGAAAGATAACAAAACCCTAAAATGGCTTTGCTCTTAACTACAAATCACAGCCTAACATAATTTACACTCATCTGGTAATGGGATAAAAATTGTAAACTCCAAATGAGATACATAGCATGTCCAACAGAAAAATACATTTTTGTTTTGTTTTTTGTTTTGTTAATGTCACAATTATCACTGGCATGCCAACCATTAAAAAAACAATTTCCTTCCAAAATAAAAAAAATATATATTTTTTTAATTCCCATGGTGAAACGGACAAAACAACTAATAAAGCCTTTTTCTGAAGACACTGGCTTTAATAAAATACAGGGTTTTACTTTGCAGGATCTGACATATAAGTGAACAAAGTTATTGCACCCATTGGATGCCATGACCTCAGAGTGCTACTCATCTGGCATACTCTGTTAGACTGGAAAGCTCTTTTGCTTCTACAGCTGCTAAGTGGCAGTACCCCCACAGACCTAGCTTGAGTCTAGTTTTATTTACAACATTCATGCTTCCTTCAGGTCGTGTTTTCCATATATACAATATATCATTCTGTTATGCAGGTGACACAGATGTATGTGTCCTTGGTCGAGGATGACCCCCATACCAGAACTCTTAATTTTGAACTGCATTAAGGAGGTAAAATACTGTATGAATAACTTTGTTATATATTAGTAACATATTGTATGTTAGGATTTCAGAGATGAGAGCTTTTGGTATTCCAAACATCTCTTGAAACCACTTGTTGTTTTTCATATGTAATTTTTAGTCCTAAAGTCATTTGGATGTCAATTTGGACTGTTTAAGCTTTGGTATTTTTAGTAAGTTCTCTTTTTTGTCATTATTTTAAATGTCTTGATAGTTGTTTTTTTAAATCTCTTAATTCTTTAAGGTTTTGTGAAGACACTCACCCGAGGGAGACACAGCTTATTCTAGACCATCCCAAGGTGTACCAAGGCCAAATTAAAATACGTTCCCACCAATGTTGTCTGGGTCTGTACCAGAGTCTCCTCTCAGTGGGGCATGCCTGGAAATGTTTGTTGCCATAAGATTGTCTATTATGTAACAACATAACTCAAAAATCTGATTACATTTTCAGGAAATCTGTCCAATGGGACCAGGAAAAAGTGATTATAATTTGGGGGATGATCCAAAAACCGACTTTACAGAAAATGTGATTTTCGTAAATAACTACTGAACTAATGATATCAGTGTGAGTCCAGCTGCTGAAGGTATTTTTCATTGTCAGAGAATCTATAAAAATTGGAATTTAGATCATAACATCGGGGGCATACGCTGCCTTGGCAGAGGTCTGTGCTCTCAGAGTAATTTTCTACTACTTTCTACTTTCTACTTTTTTTTTTGTGCAGTTCGTTTGGATGGTTGTGTTGCTTTGAATGAGTTTTATAAACAAAGTCATTTATTTCTGATGAAAGAATGACCTGAATGATTTTTAAAAACAGATTCCTTAATCTGCCTTGTTAAAACTGTCTGTGCTGAGATAGACCATGGCTTTTTCTGGCAAACTTTTTTCATATCCGTGACTTGCTGAGAACAATTTAGACCAATTATGGTGGGCTTTTTTTCCCCTAAGGGTGATACCATAAAAGGGAAGCAGCATGCAGGCATCATATGGTTATTGCTTTGAATTCCAGCTAAACAGGTCTTAATGACTTATTGTACTTGTTAGGTGGTGCTGTTCCCCAAAGCAGATCTAAGTTACTACACAAAAACTTGGGGTGGTGGCATTTGTTACAATCATAATCACATCGTGTCAGGGTTTAGGGTTGCTGGTGCATCAAAGTATTCTATTTGAAGTGATCAATTTTATGCTTTGTGCCTGTCAGTCACTCTCATTCAGGCCGCAGATGATCAGCTGAGATGTGCAGTGATGAGAAGAAAAGTATAACATCTGCAATGTCAGCTTTCCATCGCAAACTTTTAAGCAGAACACGTCAACATGTCAGTATTCGTGCACAGAGCTTCATCAAAAAGGCAGCCTCTCTAGGGATTTGCAGACAAATAATGACGCATCAGTCTAACACACATTTTGACAACATCCCAGTCTTTCATCTGGTACCACCTTTGCAAAATTCATATCACCAGATGTGTTCTTCTCAATGATAATTTATAAAGTAAACCTCATGGCAAACCTGGATCCTTGTGGAATATGGAAAAGGTAACAGCAGAAATATTTTCTCATGGCCACCCCAAGTATGTTTTTTTTATATTTGTATTTGTGTGCAGCTGTCAAGTCCTGAACAAAAAGGTCAAAGGCTGAAACAGTTTCTTTACAAATAATTTAAAAAAAAACTGTCAAGGCTGTATATTGTCGGATCAAGTTGTTTCATAAAAGGTTCGGAAAGAAGCATATACACTGAAGTAAAAATTTAGTACACCCATTGAAAGCTTGTGTTTTTTTTACACATAGTTTGATGTTGGTAAAGCTAACAACGGGAATTTTAAATCAAAATCAAATGTTATTTTAATCAAACAATGCTGCTCTAGACACTCCTCATTGATCCCATTTAAAACAGAAAAAATCACTAATGTTTCTCTGAATCTTGCCCTGTTTGAAATTCAAACAATTCGTTAGGCATTCTTTCAGTGTTGAAATGATGGTTGACACCACAAGACTGAAACTACTGTTTAAAGCCTCCAGAAAGAATACTGTTGCTGCTTAGGAGTCTATTAATGCATTTAGGTCTTAAAAAATGTTTGAATTGGCCACATGCAAAGCAGCAGTCAACAATCCTAGACCTGGCTTTTGAAGGACGCTCACCCTTGAAGCAGAAAGCAAGATGCTGAAAGACCAAAACCCATAAAATGTCTTTAAACGACTTGAAACCATGCATGCTCTTGCTATTGCTTTTATGATTTTTGGATAGTCATCCAACCAAAAAGTGACTGCAAAATGATACATACATATTTTAGTGTCCAAGACAAAAACATGTGCTCTGTCAGACAAAATATGAACAAGAAGGTTAATTTTACCAGATTTCTAGAGTAATTTTCTTTTGACAGATGAGTCAGAAACGTTAACTATTTTGACATCAGAACTGTTGACATGTTTAGCACACAGCAGATGCAGCATAGAGATGAGGCAGTCCATAAATTAACATCATACTGACAGTGAACCCTTGAGCTGGAAGTTTCATGGTTAGTTGAAGCTTTGCTTCATCGGGATCTGGCAAACTCATCATAAAATCCAATTTTCATCATTAATTAACAGTGTATTAAGGATTTTAAGGATCCTGAGGTTCTGCTGTGTCTGGAAGAGAACAGCGGGATTGAATAGGGTGAGGAACATTTTTAGCAAAAGTGATTGAATAAATGAAAGAGAACAGCTCATGGGTCTGAAGCTGAAAGGATGGTGTGGGAGGGAAATGCAGATCCCAATGGTGGTGTGCAGATGGAGGTTTGATGGAGGTTCTTGTCCAAGAGGTTATTTGTGTTGAAAGTTGATTGGTGAGTAAGTATTGAGATCCAGAGGAGGAACAGATGGTTGCAAAGCAGGCAGGCAGATGAAGACTGGAGGGGAGAATTATGTGATGGACGACCATGGCTGAGTTTGGTGGAGGGTCTGTCACAAGGAGGTTTGTTGAGGGTATCCAGTGTAGGAATGGGTTACTCAACCTGGGCACACTGAAGGAACTAGGTGGGAAAGACGATTCACCCATAAATATCATTTAAAACAATCAAAATCCCAAGGGAAAAAAAACAATATAACAACACATTGGACTTGAGACTAACAACAAAGGTTAATGATTGGTTAATGAAAAAGTTATCCTACAGCTCCTTATATATCCAGCAGAGTGATGAGGGGAAACTGCAGACAGGTGTGGAGGCTGCCCACACCCTCCAGCAGAGATCCTCTATTCTGAAAGAAGACTCACACTCACACATTCACACCTGTGGATCATGGTATAACATTAACCGTTCCTAGAGATATTAGCCTTTATCTTTGATACATTTTTATTTTTTTAAGTAAGCAACAATAGTAATATACTGTATATCAAAGTAAGCAACAATAGTACTATACTGTATATCAAAGCACCAGTTGACAATGAATTCAGTTTTATTTCAACACTGGCTATACTCAGCTAAGTCATGAGAAAATCTCACTTCAAATTTAAATTCAGTTTCAGTCAGATCAAATCAATCCAATAATTTGCTCTCAAGTGCATTTCAGTTTTATACATAATTTAAGCATCCACACTGAGTTAATCATAAAGTGTCAATAAAAAGCAATATGTGGATGTAGCTTTTCTCATTCATCCAATACATGATACTTTTGAGAGTTTAAAAAATAGATAACTGGACTTTTCTTGTTGTCTTGAAAAGTTTTACCTCCCATCTGAGAGGCTTCTTCAGTTCTGAAAAACTGGATTGGGCGTATTGGATTTATAAATCTAAAGTTAAGGTCGTCAAGGCTCACTAATGAGGCTATCGTTATTCCTAATGAGGCTATCAAGGTTATGTAAGCTCTAAGCAGTAAGCAATATTGGTAAAGTAAGTGTCATTAACAGTGAAACAACCATAGATTATGTAACTATTTGCTGTGTTGGTCACATGTCTTGAGTTGCAAATTTCTGTGAAACTTCCTAGGTAGGCAACTCAAAGCTGATTTATATGTGTTGGAAAGGGAGAACCTGAGGGCAACTCCTCTGTTCAAGGTTGGTTTCATATGTTTAACTCAGATGGCCTCTTTCACTCCTCTCTTAATCTGTCTTCCCTATCTAAACATCATCGACACTTACCTTACCGAGATTGCTTGCCGCTTAGAACTTACATCACTTTGATAGCCTCGTTAGAAGTAATGATAGCCTCATTAGTAAGACTTAATGACACTAACTTGTAGACTTATAAATCCAACACTCCTGATCCAGTTTTTCAACACTAAAGAACTGTCTTGGATGAGAGATTAAATGTTTTCAAGACAATAGAAAAGTCAGATTGTCTTCATTTAAACCTTCAAGAAAAAAGAAACGTAAAAAGGTGTCTTTCTAAGCAGAAATTAAACAGTTAGCGTCAAATCTTCACTTTGAAGCATTCCTCAGTTCCAAGTAAACATGAAACAGCGGGCCAGAGTTAAGAGGATTGGCCCCCTTTTAAAAGGAAGAAAACTTCAGCAGATAGAAGCTCAGAATAAGTGTCCTTCTGTCTCACCCTGCTGGGAGTTGAGAGGACAGCAAAGAGAGAGGCAAACACTGATGCAGTTACCTGTGAAAACCTGACAGAGAAAAGATAAAAGAAAGCTGTCTTTCTTGTAGGCGTTAGACATACCCGCATTGAGATACTCCAAGCTGTTGAAATATTACAGAATCAAAACTCTAAAATCTTCTGCCATAAAGTCTCCCTACTTTAAAACTTTTCTAAATAATAAT
Organism: Apricaphanius iberus; assembly: GCA_028564705.1. Classification (NCBI taxonomy): domain Eukaryota; kingdom Metazoa; phylum Chordata; class Actinopteri; order Cyprinodontiformes; family Aphaniidae; genus Apricaphanius; species Apricaphanius iberus. The sequence continues at coordinate 204,757 of JAPXFQ010000601.1, forward strand.
AATAAAAAAAAATCAGGAAGGTCCTCTTCCCATATGTGATCATCCTCCTACTACTGTGACACACTGCAGGTCAGCTGGCCAAAAGAAGGGGACTAAGCTTTTTGCCCCTCTTGTAAGAAAGACAAATACATTTTTTGGTACAAAATATTTGTTTGAAAATATTTAATACTGTTTATCTTGTGGGCTGCACTGTTGCCTTGCAGCAAAAAGGTTGTGGGTTTGTATCCCGGCCCAGGGCCTTTCAGCATGGAGTTTGCATGTTCTCCCCGTGCATGTGTGGGTTCCCTACAGGTACTCTGGCTTCCTCCCACAGTCCAAAAACATGATTGTCAGGTTAATTGATCACTCTAAATTGTCCTTAGGTGTGGGTGTGTGCGTGTATGGTTGTTTGTCCTGTCTGTCTCTATGTGGCCCTGTGATGGACTGGCAACCTGTCCAGGGTGTACCCCGCCTGATGATGTCAAATGTAACAGGAAATTTTATGTTTTTATGTGAAGCTTTGATGTTTTACATCATTTTGATAAACAAATTAGGAATAGAAAGGAGAAGGATTTTGAGAAAAATATACAAACTGCTAATATACCAGTCAGGATTGATTAGACAGAGAAAACTACTAGTTTTAGTAATCTTCCATCCAACCATTATATACAACTCATCCTTGCAGGGTCACGAGGGGGCTGGTGCCTACCTCAAGTGGGTCAGTAGGTGGGAGGTAGGCTACACCCAAGACAGGGTGCCAGTCCATTGCAGTTTTTAGTTATCTTATACACCAAATTTGGCTTCCCTTCTCTAATCAGTTATGGCTTCTGGTAGAATAATTATTCCTGTCAGTTACAAACACAGTTATCACAATATGGTATTGCTTCAAGAAAAAAATATAAAGATAAACAAGATGTATATGAACAATGAGTTAAACTTGTAAAATATTGGAAAAGGAATAATTCAGCAGGTCCATTTCAAATATTTAAAGATTTATATCTACATATTATCAGCATATACATGTCATATTGGTTTGTAAAAAAAAAGACAACAAAAAACAATAAAAACTGAACTGATAAAATCAAGTTGTTGGATTTACTTTAAAAATTGTTATAAGTATTTGCTGTCAGTTTTTCTAAGTAAATTGTAATGCTTGGATATCAATTACAACTTACCTGCCAGTATCTAGTACAATTTATTTAACTCTTAATGTAACATTCTTGAAGAAATTAAGCAAATGATACTTAATTATATTTAATTTGCCAGGTTGTATTTATTTAAAGTAATTAAGTAAATTTAAATTACAAAGATATATTGTAGAGATTGAACATTAACCACCAATATATGTATATTCAAGCCACTACTCAACTATTGAGATACTCCAAGAGGTCAATGAAGTATTTTGAATTAGTTTGTAATCCATGCAACCCAGACATGGAATATTTTTTTCATATATACCCAAGTAGAACCTTACAAGTCACTGAAACTACATTAACAGCATTCAAAATGACAGTAAATGCTCTTAAACCATAACACATAAAACATTGAAAATGTTCAAAAGTTAAAAGTAGTCAACAGTTCTAGATAAGTTCTTCCTTTGGTCTTTTACTCTAAGAAACAGAAGCAGAAAGATCAGGTGCTAATTATTTGCATTTCTCGGCAGGAGTGTAAGCAAGACAACATCACTGAAATCAGCTACTTTTTCCTTTTTTAATCTACTGACTTGCATATTAATGCGGCCAAGTGTTTAAGATATCTATATTCACAATGATATATTTTTTTATTCTACAGTGGTCTTTTTTATGTCTTTTACCAGCAAAATACATCCCTAACCACTTTCCAGATTAAAATTCACTTAGTATTTTTAGGTAAATTTGCTGTGAATGTAAAAAATTAAATAATATTTGTAAATATCTGATAAAATGTACTCTCTCTTCTCAGTTAAGTTATAAAATGACTGCATTGTGTAAATTTTACTTTTGGTATTGTAGTTCCAATTTAAACTTGATTTTAAAATGTATAAATTACATTAATTAATGTAAAAGATTTTAATATAACACAGAGTTATTATTTTCAGTGTGCAAAGACAATTTAGATTTTATTTTTTTAATTCTAGAATTGCGCTGCTCTGGGTGGCTGCATGTTGGAGTGGCTCTGTTAGCTACACAGTGAGTTTTGTTTTTGTTTTGTTTTTTGGACATTGCTCCTTTTTCTTGAGGAAGGATTGCACTTTTTCGAACTGTTTGCTTTGCGGGTTTTTGTCCTGTGAAGTTGGAAGGATTTTTGCTTTTGATTTTTCACTTTTGCTCATTTGTTATGATGCATAACCATGGCAACAAGGTGGTTTACAGCCGGGAGCAACTGATTAACATGGCAAAAACTGAAATAATACTTCAACTGAAGCCACAAATCCCTGAAGAGTTGAAAAGGAGGAGGCGTAGGTGCAGAGCAGGATTGAAAAGGAGACAGAGAAGGAGGAAATTCAAATCATCTCTTCCATCAATCATAATGGGAAACGTGAGATCTCTAGCAAACAAAATGGATGAACTCCAAGCCCTGACAAGGTCTCAGCCTGAGTATCATCAATGCAGTGTTATGTGCTTCACTGAGACGTGGCTACAGGATCATATCTCCGACAGTGACATGCTTCCCTAATAACAAACCATGGATCACCAGTGAGCTGAAGGAACTGCTGAACAAGAAAAAAAGAGCCTTCAGGGAGGGAGATAGGGAGTTATTAAGAAGTATACAGAAGCAACTAAAAGTCAAGATCAGAGACAGCAAGTAGGCTTACAGGAAGAAGCTGGAGAACAAACTACAGAGGAACAATATAAGAGATGTCTGGTCTGGAATAAAAAAGATCACAGGCTTTAAGCACAGGAAGGACTGGATAGATGGAAGTGTGGATAGTGCCAATGAACTGAACACATTCTTCAATAGGTTCAGTTCAGGAACAAGCTCAGCATCCTCGTCTCCTGTTTCCATCCAGAGAGACATCCGACTCTCCTCTGACCCACATCTGTCCTGTCACACCTCAGATGTTTTATCTTGCACCTCAGTCATGAACTCTTTTTCTTCCACAACTTTGTCTTCGACCAAGTCAGGAGATTCCCTTACCCCCTTTACCTCATCTTCCCACCTATCTTTTTCTAAAAGTCAGGTGAAGAGGCAGTTGGAGAAACTGAACCGGTAAAAGGGTGCAGGTCCAGATGGTGTCAGCCCCAGAGTCCTGAAGACCTGTGCAGAGCAGCTCTGTGGGATTCTGCAGCACTTATTCAACCTTAGCCTGAACCAAGAGAAGGTTCCAGTGTTGTGGAAGACATCCTGCCTTTTTCCAGTACCAAAGAAAACTCACCCATCAGTCATCAATGACTACAGACCTGTAGCCCTGACATCCCACATCATGAAGGCCCTGGAGAGACTCTTGTTGCCCCACCTGCGTAAACAAACTAGAACCTATCAGGACCCCCTGCAGTTTGCTTATCGCCATGGTGTTGGTGTTGAAGATGCCATCATCAACCTGCTTCAACCAACCCACTGTCATCTGGACAAAGCAGGCAGCACTGTGAGAATCATGTTCTTTGATTTCTCCAGTGCATTTAACACAATTCAGCCTGATTTACTTTGTCAGAAACTCCTGAAAACACAGGTGGAGGCCTCAACAATCGGCTGGATCAATGACTACCTGACAAACAGACCACAGTTTGTGAGACTGAAGGATTGTATGTCAAACCAGCTTATCAGCAGCACAGGAGCACCACAAGGGACTGTACTCTCACCATTCCTTTTCACTCTGTACACCTCAGACTTCCAGTATAAGACAGAGACTTGTCATCTGTAGAAATACTCAGATGACTCTGCAATTGTCGGGTGTATCAGAGATGGTGAAGAAGCTGAATACAGAGAGCTGGTGAGAAGCTTTGTGGCATGGTGTGGAGACAATCATCTTACCTTGAATGTTAACAAAACAAAGGAGATGATAGTAGATTTCAGAAGAAACAGAAACAAGTCAAAGACTGTCTCCATCATGGGAGAAGAAGTGGAGGTTGTTGAGAAGTACAAATACCTCGGAGTTCACCTGGACAATAGACTGGACTGGAGAATCAATAGTGAAGCCGTCTACAAAAAGAGACAGAGCAGACTGTACTTTCTGAGGAAGCTGAGGTCCTTCAAGATTTGCAGCAAGATGCTGCAAATCTTCTACAAGTCTGTTGTGGAGAGTGTCATCTCTTCGTCCATCATCTGTTGGGGTAACAGCATCAGAGCCAGGGACTTAAAAGGGCTCAATAACCTGATACAGAAGGCTGGTTCTGTTATGGGGACGACTGTGGAACAACTGGAGATAATGATGCAAAGAAGGATTCTTCATCAAATTAAAAAGATCATGGACAACCCTGAGCATCCTCTCCATGAGACAGTCCTACAGCAACAGAGTATCTTCAGTTGGAGGCTTCTTCAGTTTCGCTGCAACACAGACCACTACAGGATATCCTTTCTCCCCACAGCCATCGTGGTCTACAACAATTCCTTGAAAAATTAATTAATGAGCTACAACAATAATTAATTTCCCTCTGGGATCAATAAAGTATTTTTGAATTGAATTTGAATTTGAATTAACTCTGCTCAAGCCCAAAACTGGCTTTTATGAAAAACGGTTAAGAAAACAGTTGAAAGAAAAAGATTTAAAGTTAAATTTAAAAATTGCTACCCGCGATGTAGGGTGCCCGACAAAAATGTGACAGGAGGTTTTGGGTGAAATTTTGGCAAAACTGCCTTCATGTAAAGCACTGCACATTACCTTAAACAAATCATTTTCACAGTGAAATACTGCAAAGGCAAAATTATCCTGTAGGGATGCTCCAGCAGTAGGAGGGAAGCTGATTGGAGTTGATGGGAAAATGGCTGGAGTTAAATACAGAATGACATTTAAAGGAAACCAGTAAGATGCTATTACACACTCAAAGCATAGTCTATGTCAGTTAAAATTAATTGAAAATATGAGGCAAGACTGAAAAATATATGTCTACAGATGGTCTCCATCCAATAGGACTTAGTATGACCTATTTGTAAAGAAGATCACTGTAAAAGTGGTTCTACACAGTATTAACTAAGAATGACTTTATTCACAGATCTTGCAATACCTCAAGATTTTTGTGCCATATTTAAAATGTCATGCATTCTTTTCCGTCATAAATATGAACTGTTGTGTGTTGGTCTATCACATAAATTCAGAATAACATGTATTCAAATATGTGTTTCTATTTTCTTTACATTCCAGTGCTGCATTTTCGTTGATGTACAGCTTGTTCAGATTTACTGTAGAACCATATTTTATTGACATTCCTTCTTTTGAGTTAAATAAAAATATCACACTTAATGTCCCTGCCTGCTCTGTCTTGTGATCCTATATTTCCTGTGAAATATTGTGAAGAAAAAGCCATATTTCCAGATTGTAAGCAACCATTTAAACACAATACAAGCTGTTAGAAATAACTTAGATCATTTCTACATAATGTAATATATAATAATAATAATAATAAAAAACAAAGTTTAATAAACAACTATTATCTTGCCTCACTCTGCTTCCAAACTGACATTAAAATTGTTTTTTTTTTACATTGTTCATATCCATAGACCACATTATCCTTCTGAGTGCATCAAATGTAAAGCAGGAAATCTTGTGAATAAATGGGTTGGAATGTGCCACAAAAATATCCAAAAAGTCTTGGAAACTGGATAATGCTAAAAGCTGCATACTGTACCTAAAATACAGAACAGTGAATCAAAAATGAAGCTTAATTTGTTTAGAAATATGATTGTCAGACAATTTATAAAATTGAAAACATAAGCTCAAAAGTAACAATGTGTTTTGTATTTTCTCAACAACCAAAATACTGCAAAACCATGAGTCCAAATCCAGTACAGGCTGGGTACAACACATGCATAATGTGCAAAAATGGCTCATTCTAACTTTCACTCCGTTCGCACATAAATGCACTCAGGAAAATTACATTTACACAGTATACCAGTGTTGCTCTGTGTGTCAATCAAGCTGTACATTTGTTTTGTTTTTCAGTTCATTGACAGAAAAAACACAAACAGCTTCATCTTAACAGGACACGGGTGGAATTATACCAGCAATAAGACAAAAAGAGGATGGAAAAAAACTGGGATAAAAGTAAAAACGTGACTATAGGTGGACAGGTTAAATGAAAGATAAAATAAAGTCTTTATTTTCTTATTGTATTTATTCATGACTCACTTTCTCCAGAGCAAGGGCTTTAAATATCAAGGACTTTGTAAGAATAGATTTATTGGCAGCACAGAGATGAGCTGAGAAGAGCAGGCCAATCTTGGCATCTCTCTGCTTTTTAATGAAGTAGAAAGTCAGTTTGCTCTGCCTCATAGGCCAGCCAATTAGGACACAGGCCATTGGATATTGACCAATCCGAGTGCAGGCTTTAAGCTAGACTTGACTTTAATAGAGGTAATAAATTACCAAAGTGATGCTGTGCCTGTATATACAGTATGATGTGCATTAGACTGGGTAGAAGAAATATTGTAAAAATAAAAAAATAAAAATGTGTGAAATAAAGACTGGCAATGTGTCAAAAATTACCTTATTTTGATTTTGATAATGATTTTTTTTTTTGTTAAGTATGCTTGTTGGGCAGAATGTTAAAATATAGCTGTTAAATAAAATATAGCAAAGCTATATCAGAGTGGATTTCAAAACAGGTTTTGACCACAAGTCAAGTACAATGAACATTCTTAAGTGCATTCTTTGAAGGATTTCCAAGCATCCCCTATCGGGAGGAGACTCTGTGACAGACCCATGCAGAACACGTTGGAGGGAATGTTATTATAATTTGGCCTTGGTACACCTTGGGATGGTCTTGAATGAGCTGGAGAGTGTCCTGTGACCCCATCTGGAGGATAGTGGAATGGATTAAAGTACATATGTTAAAACTTAACTTCCACTCACACCCACACATTTACGATTAACTCACAGAATATAATTTAATTTAAAAGGTTGTAATAACAATAACAACAAAGGTGTTTTGGAAAATAGACAATTGCTTAATGGCATGCTGTATATATGTTATCATATGTAGGCTACATATGCATATTTTTTTATCATTTCTTATCGTTTGTTTTCTTTACCACAGAATCATGTAAAGCAAATAATTACAGTGTTGTTGAAAGTGTGCTATACAAACAAAATTGTGTTGACTTGCCTCATAATAGTATGAAAATATTGCATTACTAGTACTCAAAAAAATTAGAATGCTTTACATGATGCAGGTGAAACTTGAGAAAATTAGAATATTGTGCAAAAGTTTATTTCAATAATTCATCTTTAAAGGAAAACCAATATATGATATAGAATCATTACAAAGCTAAGTGAGATATTTAAAGCCTTTATTTTATAAATTTGATTAGTATCACTTACAGTTTATAAATTTCCCAAATTCAAAATCTCAGAAAATTAGAGTATTACATTAAATAAAACAAGGCTTTTAAATAGACAAATAGCAGACCTCTGATAGGTATAATTTTTTCATATGTACTCAGTACTTGGTTTTGGGCCCTTTGGCATCAATGACTGCCCTAATGGAATGGATGCTATCGGCATGTGGCACTGCTGAGGTGTTATTAAAGTCCAGGATGCTTCAAAAGTGGCCTTCAGCTGTTCTGCATTGCTCAATCTCGTGTCTCTCATTCTTTTCTTAGCAATGCCCCATTTTATAATCATTCATGATCTAACATTATTATCATTGTCACAACCTCTGCCAACTCACTCCTCCCCCACCCCTTCTTGGGAATAAATGGGAAAAAACTTAAACTGTATACTTTGGAAATAAATACTAAACTTTTAGTGACACCGGTGTCTGGAAAAGAAATTAGAGATTAGAGCTTTGTGAAATTCTAAAACTCTTCACACCGATCGCTGTTAAGATAAAAGGAAATCCACTTTCCTTTCAAGATATTTATTCAACAATTTATAATTGAGGAAATTTGGCTGCTGAGTATGGGCTGTGCCCTATTTTCCACCTAAGAGACTGAGTTTATATATATATATATATATATATATATATATATATATATATATATATATATATATTAAAGCAAGGATAATACAGTCATTATGCATCGCCTCTTTGTAAGTCAAAACATGCACTGATCGGCCGCTTACGTTGATCTTGGACGCCATATGCCTCTCATAACACTACTGTTGATATTGCTGAGTCGCATTTCCGACTCTTCCAACTTCCTGAGAGGGTGTGCGAGTGTCGGGCGGGGGGGCTGGTTGCAGAGTCGGCCGATTCAATTGCATTTTCCAGGTAGCGTAGCCGAGCTTCTGAAACTCCAGTTCGGTTCAACTCCAGCCGGACTAATATGTATACATGCATTTTAAAAGTCTGATTTCAGTCGGACTAAGGCAATAATTAGAAATTCTCTTGCTGCATGTAAATTTACTATCTGTGTCACAATACACAGTGGATTTGTTCCTTGTGGGCTGCATACCCCAAAATCAGCCAGGGATTTAATGCTGACCTATGACCACTACTAAAAAAAAAACAATAATGGGTATGCAAGGATCAGAACTGAACTGCAAAGCTGTGTAAGAGAGTTGGCCAGATCTGGTGAATTAAGGCTACAATCTGGAGAATATATTTACATATCAAAGTTTTACAAATGTTTAAAATGATGTGCGGTTCAATGCTATGATAAAAGGCTAGTGCTTCGCAGCATTTGTTATTCTTTTTAAGTCCCTCCTTCTTCCCAATAGACCCCTATGTATTTCAAGCAGGAGTTGATGCATTTTTTTATCCAACAGAATTCAAGTTCCCCCCTTGTCTGCTGTCAGTCAACGTACATGCGCATCATACACACCTGTTATGATGGGCCACACACACACACACAGGCCGGTACTGTTTACAGTTGCCACACTGGACCACCCTGGTCTGTTTTTTTTTTTTTTTTTTTTTTTTTTTTTATTGCACCATGTAGGGCAACTTTAAAGAGGGGGTACTGTCATGGTGAGACTCCTTTACCCATCTTTGTCTATCCTTGCATCTATGATTTTCCCAAGTTGTCCTGTAATTACCTTCTTTGTGTATTTAAACCCTTTGTATTCTTTGTCCTTTGTTGGATTGTCGTCATTTCTTTCATCTGTATAACTGTTTATTCATCGTTGTCAGACGTCAGTCATCAGTCGTGTTTCATCAGTTGCTATTTCTACCTTTCTTTTCACCAGTGTATCCTATATATGGACTGTTTTCGATTAAAATATGAGTTTCCTAACTTCTAGTCGCCTCCCTATATTTGGTAAAAATACCAAAACAGGACAATATAATCATCATATCTAAGAGATTTGCAAAGGAAAAAAAGAAAATCCTCTCATTTTGATATGGGATTAGTCATAGCTATTAGTCAGGTGATTCAGCAGTTAATCAATTCATTCAAATACAACAAAAAATAAAAGCAAAAATGCTGAATGTTTTATAACCACACACAGTTAGTCAGTCATTTGTTAATAAATTCAATAAATACCAGTGTGGAACTGCATTGTGTAACCAGTTTTGAGTGCACTCATTTGTACAAGCACCAACCAGTGTGAGGTTTCTTTTTAAAAGAAGACAGAAAGCCTCCTGTTATGGTAAAAGTGTTTTTATGGTTTATACCACCTGTGTGATGTTTGCGTCCAAGCATCTATCCAGAAAATGATGGATTACACAGAGGACTGAATTCAACTGTGGTCTGAAAGTGAATGTGGTGCCATGTGCGCATATGATAGTGGTTTAGAAAAATGGAGCAGATCATTAGTGAAACACTTGTTTGATCACAGTTTCCCCCAAGTTAATGATAGGAGTGAGCATGAGTCGGTAATGGTGCTGTGGTATTTCAGCATGTGTGAGCTCTTGTGTAAATCAGTCTCTGTGAGGGCCGTATTGAATTTTAAATGCAGCAATAAGGAATAATTTTGAAATGTAAGGATATTTCTGAAGGTTTTAATCCTGACTTGGTCAATTTGTGAAATGAATTTTAAGATAAGTTTCCTGACCAGCCTCATGTATAGATAGCTCCTGTATAAAAACCATAAATGTTTATTTTTATTTTACTACAGTTGTACAATCTCACACTTTGAAATATAGAAATATACAGCTAGAGGCATAGTTTAACAATTAAACATTTTACAACATGAGAGCATGCGGAAAGAGTTTTGTTCCCTTGCCTTGTATATCTTTTGAGACTGGAGATCTTTGGAGATTTTGGTTATTTCTGGGGAAATCTTGTTTTAGCTAAGAAACAATGATGGAGTTGAACTTTTTTTAGCCCGTACGTCTCCTCGCTGTAGCTTTTGTCAAAGCAAAGAAATAAGTCAGGTTTTTTTAACACATTTCATGAACTCCCCTTTCAGCATTCATGTTGCAGCGTTCATGTTTAGACAATAATGTACATATTTGTGTGAAGATATTTGTACCTTTCACTGTAGAACCTAATTTTTTCATTGGTAATGCCTTGCCTATTCCTACTCGCCTTGACTTTTCCATGAAAAAATTCTCTGTAGTAAATTTTCACCTAGACTGTCTTCTCTTTAGGTTATCCAGCAACATCTTTTGGTGTTAGAGACTGGTGAGCCCTTTGTGTTGATTTGACCATATGTTTTGAATCATTACCATGCTGAAAGACATAGTGACAAGTCATTTTGAGTTTTCTAATATAATTCACTGCTCTTTCCTGGAGCCTTTCGAAGAGAAACAAACCCCCTAGAGTATCACACTTCCTCCTGTGTTTTTCAAAGATTGTTCATGATTCTTGAGTCCCAAACATTGAGTCTGAGTTGAGTCTTGAGTCTTTATAGCCCTATTATGTTCCAAGTATTTATTTTTGAGACTTACACTGAACAAAAATATGAACACAATACTTTTGTTTTGGCTCCCATATTTTATGAGATAAACTCAAAGATCCGAAACATTTTCTACATACACAAAATAACCATTCCTTTCAAATATTGTTCAAAAATCTGTCTAAATCTGTGATGGTGAGCACTTCTCCTTTGCTGAGATAATCCATCCCACCTCACAGGTGTGCCATATCAATATGCTGATTAGACAATATAATGATTGCTGATCAGGTTGTGAAGTGTGGCCTGTACAGTGTTAGCCCAAAAAATGGCTGTGTGGAATTGCTGGATATTGGAACGAACTGGAACATGCTGTCATATTAGCCAATCCAGAGCATCCCAAACATGCTCAAAGTGGGACATTTGGACATTTCTGGTGAGTATGCCGGCCATGCAGGAACTGGGATGTTTTCAGGTTCCAATAATTGTGTATAGATCCTCACCTTGCCTTGATCCTTGCCTTGATCCTTGTATACCATCTGCCGCGAACAGCATATACCGGGATTCATCCGTGAAGAGAACACCTCTCCATCATGCCAGACGCCATCACATTCAAGCATTTGCCCACTCAAGTCGGTTACGATGACAAATTGGAGTCAGGTTGAGACCCCAATGAGGTTGACGAGCATTAAGATGAGCTTCCCTGACACTTTTTCTGACAGTTTGTACAGACATTCTTTGGTTTTGCAAACCAATTACTTCAGCAGATGTTCGAGTCGCTGGTTTCAGACAATCTTGTAGGTGGATGTGGACGTCCTAGGCTGTTGTGGCTACACGTGGTCTGGGGATGTGAGACTGATTGAATGTACTGCCATATTCTCAGAAATGCCTTTGGAGACAACCTATGGTAGAGAAATGAACATTTAATTCATGAACAACAGCTTTGGCGAACATTCCTGTTGTCAGCATGCTAATTGCACGCTCTCTCAAAATTTGCAACATCTGTAGCATTGTGCTGTGTGATACAACTGGACATTTCAGAGTGGCCATTTATTGTGTCCAGTCTAAGGCACATCTGTGCAATACTCATACTGTCTAATCAGCATCTTGTTATGGCACACCTGTGAGGTGGGATGGATTACCTCAGCAAAGGAGAAAGGCTCACTATCAGAGATTTGTGAACAATATTTGAGAGAAATTATTATTTGTGTATATAGAAAATTTAGATCTTTGAGTTCACCTCATTAAAAAATTGGGAGCAAAAACAAAAGTCTTGCATTTATGTTTTTGTTGAGTATAAATTGACTTAAGGCTAGATTGCATAGTTCAGTTTCCATCTCTGTGGGAGAATAAACCCTGTGTCCAGCCTAGTGTCCAGTGGCTAAATGAAATTGGTTTCTATGTCATGTCTTCTGTATACAGCTTTCCCCACTGAATACATTTACTCAAATAATAAGGTTGGATATTTCTTATTTTAAGTGTGAGAGTATTTTTCTGGAAAAAAGTTTTACATTTAAAGATATTTCCAAACACCTTTATCAGAGGGTTCCTAAATGTAGCTAACACTTTATGGATCTTAGTAAATATAAGATTCTTGTAAATTTAGGAATAAATAGCGTAATTTTGTCTAAATTCTCTGTAAATATCAATCTACCAAACAAGATGGACAGATGCATCATGCAATAAAGACAAGGCAGTGTGTGGGAACACTGATTGTGAAGGCACCGAGAAAGTTAGCAAATTAAAGCGCAGCACCTCATGACCAAGCTAGTTACCAGGAGAAGGTGCCAATTATTGACTGATTCTGTGCAACAGATGAGAGGCTCTTTATAGAGCTGGCACACAAACTAAACCACACACATACATGCACAGTTGCACATGAAATCACTTCAGCACACTTATGTGCACACATGCAGGCAAAAACTATACTAACATGCCCACATGCATACCCAGCCCTTCCACTGCACATGTTACATACACGCACTCTTTAAACAGACACAAACGTTCCCCCTTGTAATTATGCAGCTGTTTTATCCCTTCTCTTTGCCCTCACAGATAGAGCAATTCTGCCAGCTCTGTCTTCAGAGAACTGTTTTATTAGCATACTTCTATAATCACAGCTCAGCATTTTAGAGTGTATATAAATGGCATTGCTGCGTCGTCGTGCTGGCATATGGTTAGTATCTTGCTGACACCACAGTCTTATTTGCTCATTGAATGTCAGCAAAAGGGAAGAGCATCCTGTTTTCCACAAGAAAGAATTAAGGGAAAATGTTGTCATGATGAAAGCAGCAAGGAAATGTGGGAGAATGGAGCAGTAAATGTTAAAGAAGGAGGGTGATGTCTGAATAAGATGGGTGAAGAGGCAGATATTAGGAATGGCATACAAGAAGAGGAGTTGACGTATGAGGGAAGTGATGAGAGGAGAATCAATGATTATTCAGTGTTGTTGGTGACGGAAGTGCTAGAGTCTTTCATTTTCATGCGAGAAAAGATCTACACGCCTAAATCACACAACAGGTTGGCTGGCAAACACTCAAACAGGTGAATGTTTACATGAGAATAAGACTAAGCCCAAACTCACAGATGGAGTGCTTGATGGTTAAATACCTACAGTAAAATACTTTTTTTTCTATAACACAAACAAGACTGAACAAAGTATTTCTAATATTTAGATTTTATTAGACTATACAACACATAACAGTTTTTTTTAAACCTCTCACTAGTGGTTATGTGGGTTAATTTCTTAGTTTTATTGATATACAAATTTAAAGCACAGCCTTGGTCACCTTTTAATCACAGTCAGCATTTTTTTGCTGTAAGTTTTGTTGCAAAGTAGGGGGTGCTCCTATTTTTATCTTTTAATTTGTTTGTGTGCTGCAGATAGACAGATGGATTTGCACGAAATCAAGTAATGCACTACGGTGTGGAACCAAAAGATTCATAGCACTTCAGTAAACAACAACTAAATATTCATGATGAAGATGCCTGGGTTCAAAGGTATTGCATATCCATTTGAGTTAAGCCTCTTTTATTTATTATACTTTACATTATGAGACTACCGCATAAAAAAAACATTTCACATGACATCCATAAATTTAGTATATTGTCTTGGGATATGACTCAATCTTAGAACACAAAGTTGAAAAAAATTGTGGTTTGGAAGAAAAATTATGCATATTTTCATTATTCTTTACAAAGGTATGCTAGGCATTTAGTACAAAACTGCATATAAAGATAATGAAATTGTTCGTATGGATTAGTTACTTCCTGTAAGTTAGTGCTAAGTGATTCATACTAAGGGGATGCTTTTTATGTATGTTTATAGGTGTGGAAATCACAGTTGATCAAAGAGTTTTAACATTTTTCAGCTTCAGATGTCTCTATAGCTTCTTGCAACAATTGTTATTTACTTTTGCAGTCCACCATGATATATTCATGATTTCACTGAACTATTTAAAACAGAAAATGTACCAAAAACTAGTTGATACATCAAATTAATAGATATATTTTTCTGCCTCTTATTTCACAGCTGAGATTAAAAAAAAATGTATTCAGAGGCAGCAGATTGCATCAACCCTTTTGAGCTTGCTTTGGTTGCAGAGGTGAGCAACTCGGCAGATAAACAGCTTCTGATATGAGTGTTTTACAAGCAGAAACTATGCTTGAGCATCAATGCATAATACTAAGACAGCTGTACCTTCACAGATAAGCAGGTGGAGGAAAATAGAACAGGGTGTTGATATTTATACTGACAACAGCAAGGATAGATGTGTCCAGGACTCTACTGATTTTTATTGGTCTTGTTTTCATCTTTGTTCAATGATAAAGCAAAATTGTGTGTGACTCTGAATTTATGGTTTAAATTCTGATTTGTTGTCAAATTGGTTGTTTGGCAGCTATTTAAATACCTCAGTGTGATTGAAACTCTACTATTTGGAAATCAAAAACACAGATAGATAATGTGCAAAGACCTTTATACATTAATTCTTCACAGCCTGCAACACTGATATTGTGCTGTGAAACATGGTGGTGGCACAGTAATGCTGCGGGGATGCCTTTCTTACGCCTAGTTTATGCTTCCCCGATTTCAGATTTGCACTCAGACGCAGATGTATTGACAGAGACATTTTTCATTTATGGTTCTGCGTTTTGTTCCTGTCCAGTCTCCATTATTTTTTTCCATTGTTCGACCAGGACAACAGGGGGTGCTAAATTTCATGGCATCTCTGCCTACCATCACAGCGTTGTTTACATTTTTTTCTAGGCTTGTGAGCACATTTCTTCCTTAAGGCGCACTGGACGGCAGAAAGTACATTTTGATTAAGCTATAAAGCTTTTTACTAGAAGTGCAGCTCATAGAATACAAACACAGCAGCATTTTTTTTTTGTTGTTTTCCTACACCTCATTGTGTTCAAAATTGCCAAAATAACAGATTAGATAAATTATCCTTTCAATATAAAGCATGTAGTGACCAAACGCTGCATTAACTACTGATTACAGCGACTATAGAGCACCATTCTGGTGAAGTGATCTCTGGCTGTTACTGAATTGACAAATCACAGGGATACGATCTCCGTTGATGGAGACGGAAAGTTAAAAAATTGGGCTCTACTCCTTGTGTCCTTCCGTAGGTGACGGAGAGCCCTTGCACCAATGGATAATGACGTTGCGTCAATCTGTCTCCATCAAAACGGAGAAGCATAAACTAGGCTTTAGGCAGGGACAAAGATGCTGATGAGAACTGATGAGAAGCAATTATCTAAGCTTAGAACATCGTAGAAAAAAAAACTTTTAGAGCCTGCAAAATAATCTACACTATCAATGCTTTAGAATGACCTACTTGGTGATTATGCAGTGCCATAGTGTGTAATAAATTGTATTTAATAAATTAATCACAGTTACAAATCTGAGCATAATTTCAGGAGAAATTATGCTCAGGAGACATTTGGGAGCTCACAACCTCTAAATTGTGTGCAGTCTCAAAGGTCAAAAGCAGAAAAGCCATACAATAGCCTGGAATTGAAAGACTAGATACTCGTAGGACTCTACATTTTCTACATTTCTAAAACTACAGAGATTGAATCTAACATGTATGTTTTAAATGTCCCTGATAGCTTTTGAGAAATAAATGACTTTATTCTGTCCCAACCCATGTTTTGTAATGGAGTAGATGAAACCAAAAAAACAAGAACAGGACAATCAATTGATAGCTGGAAAAGTGCAGTAAATATACAAAGTCTGTGATATACAGTGGACCCCCGAAATTCGCAGTGGTTAGGGACGAAAGCTGCCCGCTAATAATTAGAATCCGCAAATCCTTGAAACCTCACGTAAAAAAAGCTTATGACCTCACGGCGGATGGCTGGAACACACATTAGCATCTTATGACAAGCTACACAACATGACCATCCACAATGAACAGCCAGGGAATGAGGAGACGAGACAGACTAAAATACATAAGGTAAAAGGGGGAAATGAGAATCAGGAGAGGTTGACTGGAACAGGTGCAGGTGATATTTCTTTTATTTTTCTTTTATTGTGTCTTGTCTGGTAGTTTGGTACTTGGAATTAGTGCCCAAACACTGCACTGATTCCAGCGACTATAGAGCCCTGTTCTGGTGAAGTGATCTCTGGCTGTTACTGAAACTGACCAATCAGATGAATACGCTCTCCATCAACGGATAGTTAAAAAATTGGCCTCTACTCCGTGCGTCCTTGCATAGGTGACGGAGAGCCCTTGCGTTGACGGATAATGGCGTTCCATCAATCTGTCACCGTCAAAATACTGAAGCATAAACTAGGCTTAATGTGTACTTAAAACAGAGGGTTGTGACATGAGAATGCTGCCAGACACGCCAATCTCCCACCCCAGGTCCTCAGTTTCTAGATGCAGTTAAGCAGTGGGCAATGGCAACAGAGGCGAGACTCATTGAAGGGCTCCGCCTCTGGAGCTGAAAAGTGTACCCACTGCAAGGTCCCTACATGTTTGTGTATCATGTAAATGTTATAAGTGAAAGTGTCTAAGTTGTCATTTGAACATCTTATTGGTAGCCATCTGAGGTAAGCCCCTAGGCTATATTTTCTGTAACTAATTTGCTATGAATGATGCACTCATGTTTGGTGTGGGCACTTTATTATGCAGTCAGATAATCTAAGTTTATAGAACCAACAATCCATTTTCCTTATACAGATAGCACCTGTAAAAAGGTAATCTTCCCCACAGTGGCATTTGCTGCAAAAGGTGTTTTTTTGGTATAATTACAAATGGTTATGGAGTTAGTGCAGCATAATTAAGACAGTCTTATGATATATTTTCTTTAGAGCATCCAAGTACTAATGTTTAGAAACATTTTTTTTTACATCCATGAACAATTCAAAAGGTTCGGTTTCCTTTGATCATCCAATTTTACTCAGAGGCTTGTCAAGCTCTTACAATAAAAAATCAGAAGCATATTTGCCTGGACTAAAAATATTTTTTCTATTATTTAATCGAGCACAGTAGGTCTGGCTCTCCAACATTTTCAGCTGGCAATCATCAAATAGATCAGCCAGAAAGTTACAGAATCAGTCTGTGCAGCAAGTTAGTCAACCAGTCAAGTATCCAGTCCATTTAAGTCCAACTCTAGCAGCCTCTTTAAATGACTCTCTTCACACCTCATTTCATCTTTCTCTTTCATGCCCTAATTTTTCTCAAGAGCTGACACAGAGATGAACCAAATGGAGGTTGGTTAGAGAAATTTGTTGTTGTTCTTGTTTTTCTATCATTTCTGCACCCTTTTCTCCTTTAACTATTTAATTACAAAGTGTTTTGTGGCAACACCTCTAAATCTTGTAAGCTCTACATCTTTGAAGGCCCATATTCAAGTCTGAATGTGTGGAAGAGCAGAGCTCTGCAACAAAACCTTAAGCTTATATTTTTGGGTAATTATGATGGTTTTCCGCTTACAGTTAATTAAAGAATATGGCTGTAATAATGGATTGCATTCATATACTGATTTTTCAGACCCTCAAAGACGCTTTACAATTCCATTATTTGTTCACACGTTGGTGGAAGCAAGCTACATTTGTAGCACAGCTGTCCTGGGGTAGGCTGACAGAAGCGAAGCTGCCATATCGTGCCATCGGCCCCTCTGGCCAACACCAGTAGGTAAGGTAGGTGAATTGTCTTGCCCAAGCAAACAACGGAATGTAGCACGCAGAAGCAGGAATCGAAACCAGTAGTCACTGTAAAAAACTATCTTTCAATTTTGAAACGCACTTAACTACAACTATAATAAGTATACTGCAATTTGGCACTATTGAAAGTGAAAGCCTTTATTGTCATCGTACCCAGTACAAGATTTAAAAAGCAGCTCCATAAAAGTGCACATGCAGTAGCACAATAAATATAGATAGAAAACAAACAGTCCAACTTTGGAAAAAAAAAGCTTTCCCTAAATCTTTTTGTTCTGGTATGTATGGACCTGAAGTGCTAAAAAAGGTCAAAAGATGGAAACCAGGGTTAGTTGTGTTCCTTATGATGTTACTGGCTCTACACTGTAAAAAAACAATTGAATGTCCAGTGAATTACTGTGGTTTCTAGAACTTCACCTTAAAAAAATTAATTGTAAATTGTCGAAAGCACAGCGATAAACCATTTTGGTAACCATAAATTTCACAGTAAAGCAACGTTGTTTTATAATAGATTACAGTTAATTAAAATAAATACTATAAAACTGTTTATGGTACTTCATGTGAAAACAGATATGCCATTCAATTGATTACAGTCTCCCACAGTTGGTTCCAGTGAAACTGAGAAACATATTACAATACTATAGTATAAGTCTAAAACGCTGGCAGCTGTAGTCACCAGAATTTCTCAGTGGAAAATATGTGTATTATGTAAAATACTTCTGTTATAGTTTATGTTGCTTTCCTGATCCAAATACAGAACACATTTGAAAATCAGAAGTAGATTTTAAAAGTTTATTGAAGGTAATGCAGATGGCTAGACACTAGGAGGACATTAATGGAAGAAGTGGACATGACACACTAAGTAAGTAAGTGGAGACGTGAGATCCAGTTGAAAATATTGTATGATAAATGAATATACTGCAGGTGCCAGCAGAGGAAAACTCCACCCTCCAACCCAGGTAGCTGGATTTTACACTGGTGGCGCTTCCTGGTGGAGAAACACAGGAGAGCACAACAGACAACCCGGACTTCCTGACAACTTCATATTTATACAACATATACTTTGTTGTATAAAATTCAGAATGAAGGGCTGTTATCAAAATACATTTTCCCCATAAGCTTTTTAACTGTCTCTGTGTGATAAAACACATTACAGCTGTAAAATTCAAATATTTGTTTTATTTGGAAATTCACAGTATCTACAAAATATTAGACATTAAACAATAGATATTTTTGTTCATTCCATCTTAGGGATCCTGGCTCCAAAAGGGAATTCTTTGTTGTTTTTTTTTTCAACCTGAACCTTATTTTACACCTTTTTTTTGTTTTCCTAATCAGCCTGAGAATTTTTGAGCCAATTTGAGCGTTTCAGCAGTATTTATATTCACTAGATCTGTATAAAAGGAGTGGTAGGGGCAGGACAAATTTCCGCTTGTAATAAGGTTTAATCTGCCCAAAACACAGTAATTTTTACCATGTTTATGCTCCCCTTGGACTTACGAATGCCTCAGAAGTCCTTCTTGATTATCTTCCGGGCCGATTCGGACATAATACACATTTACATCGCAGCAGGACTGTTCTTTTTTCATTAGTTTTTTTTTTCAGTTCTGCTGTATTCCCCTTAAAGAGACAATGAGCATACTGTGAAATTCCGGAAGAAATACCTGTACATTTGGATAGTGGAAACTGGGCCATAGATAAATGCAGGGCGATTCAAATTTTACATGGGTTAAAGCATTTTGAGGTCATTTTAAGAGGTTTTAGTTGGTACTTAAAAAACGTTTATGACCTTGCTAAAATGACATCACTTCTGGGACGATGCATAGTGCAGTGGATGGAATGAGCGCATCTAATTTATCAGCCTGGGCCATTAACTAACTGTCTTATCAGTGACAGGGATATTGTTCCACAACAAATATAATTCTTACATGTTTTCTTGAGTCAGAGTCTACACCAGTTTCCACCAAATTATTCTGCAGAACCATGTTTGAGCAGCCCTTTCACCTGATCCCTACACTTGTATGTTTTCTGAATGGCAGCAAGACACTGCACACGTACTTGTAGAGCAAATTTCAAGTTCCTGTAAATACCACTGCTCCTTGCACTCTTTAAATCGATGACTGCAGGCATCTGTGTCTCCCAATGGTCTCAAAGCTCTCTTATTGACATGCAAACTTTTCCACTCCAACACACATATCAAAGAAGATTGTGCTATTCCACTCATATACTCCAGAATAATATATTTAATACAGCTGTAGAGAAGCTTCATATCTGACTTAATGTGTGGCTTACTCAGTTGTGTTGTTGATTCTAAAGCTGAATAAAGCAAATATTAATGTTAAAAGAAAAAAATATATAAAAAAGGAAGCCACAAAATACCATATCATAATTTTTTTGGAAAAGTTTTTAATGCACTGTTAGATTTAGTTTTTTTCTTAAATAATGTTCAGTATTAATTCAACAAAACAATAAATAATTTCAATAACAGACATCTCCAGGGGTCTAATTTATTACATTTTGAGTAAAACTCTCACTAAAACCATACTTAGGCTCAGCAAAATTTTTTACTTAAGCCTAGAAAGTTTCAGATCTATCAAACTTGAAATACACACAGCTGCACAAAAATTCCCCTTTATAAATCACCTTTATATCCCTAAAAAAAGGTGTTTTTGGCTCATGTCCCATGTCTTACACACCCACTCTGCCATAAACGGTCAATGCAAAGTGCCTAATGAATATTCTGCGTAGACTTAAAGGGGAAGTTGTTTTTTTTTACCAACCTGGATTTTTATTTTTATCAAGTATTATGTTCAATTACTCACCCAGACAAGTTTGGAGCCACTTGGAGTCCTTCGGGAGAAGTTTATATCCAGTCAGGATCAGGGTATATCCAATTAATGCGAGTCAACTGGAGCAGGAGATTTGCTGCTTGTAATAATGCGCATCATCTGCCCCAAAACTCCTTTATTGTGGTCAGGAAGACAGTCACGGCTCAGCCAACTCGAACTAATATGCCGTAGGGCCGCTGAGCTCCATAAAGCCTCTCTTCATCATGAGAAATCATGATGTCTCTTCTCCGCTGTCACCAGAGGCAACATCTTTATGGAGGGTATCAGTGATTGTCTGCTGAAAAACTTACAAGACAGCAGTTATATCTATGCATAAGTCACATGATTTACTGTAAGCCTTTGTTGTTGGTTTCATGTAATGCTCAAATTTTCTGAGAAACTGCATTGGGTTTTATTAGCTGCATGCTATACTCAAAACAAAAGGAAATTATGAGGGAGGCTCTGAGATGCACTTTTCTTTTTTGTTGTTTTATAATTAAAATTAATTTGTTTTAGATCAATCAATCAAACTTTATTTATAAAGTGATTTCCATACAAGAATTACAGCTAAAAGTCTTTTACAGATTAAAATGACCCCACATAAACCATATTCCCAACCTTCCCCCACAGATTTAAAGGCATAGTTATACCCCCCTCCCCCTACCCAACTCCTATCCACATACACAAGAACAGTTTTTCCATGTTAACCTGTTTTAGTGGCATTTGTTCTGATTCGGGACATATCTTAAGAAAATTAAGCTCAAAATTGCATTTACTGAGTATTTTTACATTTAAATCTCTGTGCATCTGTAGCAGGCATTAAAACGGCATTAAAAACCGACTGATTTTGTGACATAGCAACCGCACAAGGCGGGCCATAAGCTGCTGCTTCGCTCCAACAGCCACTTAGGTTTTGAGAAGTAGAGAATATGATGGTGAATCAACACCTATGTGTTACAGCTAAGAGTATTGTGATTCTAATATGCCAATCACGGACACAATTACAACAGTAAAAATAGCAAGCACTTTTGCCAACAAAGACACACACACACCTACACATCCACATTAGATAAAATACGAAACTTACCCTAGTCCAATAACCATGACAAAACCGATCCAACCGCCATGCCAACAGCTCCGTCCACAACACAGAGGTGAATTGTTAATGAGCTTGTGCTGGTCTGCTCTTTCTATGTCCTAGAAAATGGCATGGTTTTGTGACGTTAGCTTGAAACGGCATACTAATAATTGAAAGACCACTGAGGACATTTTAAAATAGCTCAAAAGATGATTGTAGGAGGTCTTTAAGTCATTTATTTGCTGTGTCCGTACTTTTTTTAGATGTACAAAATATTTAGGGAATAATTGTTAGAAAAAAAAACACTTGCTTAAAAGATTTGTGACTGTTAAAAGACTGACTTTAGATTTGTTAGATATGAATCTACCTCTAAATACACGAGTTAACAGCCAAATATGAAAATATATCATTATTCCTTCCCGCTGAATTATGAGGTCCACCTTCGATTCTATGTATACAAGTATAAAAGTGCCTGAGTTGCCTTAGTGCTGTTTCCTTCGGGTGATAAGTGATTCAGTCAGACTTGCTGGCTGCATATGAGAGAACGCAGTCGGAGAAGCAGTAGGGAGACGGAGAGCCTGGTGAGCCTGATGCTGAAGGAAAAGATGGAAGCATAGGGCCAGAGGGACGAAGATAGTGGGCCCTGATTGACAGCAGCTTAAATGTGTGGATTAGGAGCGTAATAGCAAGCTAGAACCACCCAACAGAACCACCGCAGGCTTAAAGATAAACCATATGGAAGAGCCAAAGCAGAACAAGTCCAAGAAAATTTGGCTGCAAGGAAAACAAGTGATGATTCTGTGATGCTGAGGTGCTGTTGTTTGTTCCTAAAATTTGATTAGACTATTAAAGAGGACCTGGGGATTCATAGGACAACAAAAACAACAACAACAAATATTTAGAAGCACCAAAAAAGCAGATTTTCTTTGAAGGAGACTTACATGTTCTGAAAAAGAAAAGTGCACAAAACCTAGACCATCAATGTAAGGATGAACCAAGATCAGTCCATTCTCTGTTCTGTTTTGTAGTAGCTATAACTTTTTATTACTCTATACTTTTCCTGAAAAATGATAATGAAGCCGTGATAATAAGGAAAATACCTCTGAAACTTCTAGAAAATGTAGTGAACGACTATGTAGAAAGAGATACATGCATTTAACATCTTTAAATCATGAACAGGAACTGGATTTCACCCTTACAAAATGGAATACATAGCCATTATTTACATTAAGTATGCCTCTACACCAATCATAGTGACTTAGTGTTACTATAAATACAGTTTCTGATTGATTAATTTCTTGATTTCTAGTAATCACGTATGTGTACTTATCATGTGTGTGTGTGTTCAGATTTTAATGTAGCTTTCTTTGCCAAATCTTTCTCTTTTATGAATTTCCATATAGGCTATCTTAATTTTTCCAAGGGCGAACTGTTTTTTTTTCAAACAGCACTAGTTTTTAGCAATCAAGATCTATTTGAGTTAATGACAAGACCTCCACACTGTCAAATTTCTAAAAAATATATTCCTGAAAATTACGGTTGAGGGCAAAATACAGTGCCCCTCCTATATTCACCCTCTGTCCATTCAGTGAGGACGGGGCAGATCTTTGAGGGTGACATAACCATACACACTTAAAAATGTTGGGTTAAAAACAACCCGATTTGGGTAGTTTCCCAACTCAGTGCTGGTTAAATATTGGATAGAACAGGCGTTGAGTTAATTTAACCCAACAATTTGGGTTGGTTCCATTAACACAACAATTGGGTTGTTCATACAACCCAATATAAGGTTCATATTAACTACACTGCTGGGTTTTTTAAACTCAGCAAGTTGGGTTGCTAATTTTTAATTATTACTTAATATTACAATTATAATTATGATTATTTTGTTGATTAAATATATTCTCACACCAATAATTTAACAAATGGTTATTAAAATAAAAAAATTACAGAATACACATACAAATTTTCCATCCATCCATTTTCTAAACTGCTTAATCCTCATGGGGTCGCAGGTGCTCCAGCTGTCAACAGGCGAGAGGCAGGGTACACCCTGGACCAGACCCGGCGTCATGGGCGGGCCTGGGCGGGCCCGGCCCGCCCATCTGGAGGACGGGCCCGCCCAGGAAAGATTACACTTCATGTGAATATATTGGCTCAAAACGAACAATAGATGGCGCTCTAGATTACTAATTAGGAGTTTTAGTTTCGGTAAAAGAAGATCCTTTGGCAGTTTGGCACAGCAGCTTGCTAAAATCAGAATCAGAATCAGAATCAGAATCAGTTTATTGGCCAAGTATGTCACATACAAGGAATTTGACTCCGGCAAACTTTTTCCTCCAGTACAGAACTTGAATAAGTGAAATAAAAAAAGAAAAAAAAGAAAAATAAGAACAAAAATAAGTAAAAATACAAATAAATATCAGATCGTAAATAATAAAGGATAATATATACACCAAGCCGGGGTTATTTTACAGTGAGTATGTACAGAAGTGCAGAGTTATAGTTTATTGTTATGTGAGTGCACTCACACACTGTGACTAGACAGAGTTCGTCAGAGCGACAGCCTGGGGGAAAAAACTGTTTTTGTGTCGGGTGGTTTTGGCGTACAACGCTCTGTAACGCCGACCTGAGGGGAGGAGCCTAAACAGATTGTGGCCAGGGTGTGAGGGGTCAGTGGTGATTTTCCTGGCCCGCTTCCTGACCCTGGCCCGGAATAGGTCCTGAATGGAGGGAAGATCGGTTCCTATGATCCTCTCTGCAGTCCTGACTGTTCTCTGCAGTCTGTCCTTGTCTTGCCTGGTGGCGGATCCGAACCAGACAGAGATGGATGAGGTCAGGACAGACTGGACTATTGCTGTGTAGAAGATGATCAGCAGCTCCTGGGGCAGGTTGAACTTCCTGAGCTGACGCAGAAAGTACAGCCTTTGCTGGGCCTTTTTCCTTATTATGTTGATGTGTGAGGTCCACTTCAGGTCCCGTGTGATGGTGGATCCTAGGAACCTGAAAGACTCCACTGTGGGGACTGGCTTGTTGAGGATCATGAGAGGAGATGTTGATGGTGGTCTCTTCCTGAAGTCCACTGTCATCTCCACAGTTTTGAGCGGGTTTAGCTCCAGGTGGTTCTGACTGCACCAGAGAACCAGCTGTTCCACTTCCTTTCTGTACACAGACTCGTCGCCGTCGCGGATGAGTCCAATGACGGTGGTGTCATCTGCAAACTTCAGGAGTTTCACAGAAGGGTCCCTCGACGTGCAGTCAGTGGTGTAAAGGGAGAAGAGCAGTGGGGAGAGAACACATCCCTGGGGGGCGCCGATGCTGAGGGAACGGGAGCTGGATGTGAACTTACCCAGTTTCACCTGCTGCCTCCTGTCAGTCAGGAAACTGGTAATCCACTGACAGGTGGAGGGATTACCAATGGACATTAGAGCTTGGTTTAGCAAACAGAAAAGCAATCCCAGCACAAGTAGGGATAATACATCAAGAGGGCAAGTGCAGCCAGAAATTGCTTCAACAAGCACTTCTGCTACGAGCGCTTCTGCACCTGAAGCAACAGTAATTCCGCCACCGGGTGGCAGCAGCACCAGCATAAATTACTGTTCAGACGACCTCGAAGTATATTTACTCAAAACTCAAAAAAAGATAATGCAAATGAATGCATGCAATGCATTTTCACCACAGAGAAGCTGAAAATCCCATATTTGAGTTCCATTATGTTTTATAAAGAGTTTTCCACAGAGCTTGTTTTCATTTATCTTTAAGGTTTGAGCAAAAAAGGTGTTGATGTGCTAAAATATTTAGTATTCTTTCCAAAACATTGTTTTTTCAGTAGACATTTGTGTAAAGCTGCTCTCGAGTTTCTAGAGTAAATTTGTTTTAAACACAATATTATATATTACATATAGTCCTACTATAGTTTAACACTGTTGATTTGCTTCTAAGATTTTTGTCGTTATTACTATTTTGCTAAACAACCAGGATATTTCATTTCAAAGGCCATATAAACAGTTATTTATTTGCTCGGATTTTAAAAAGTCCTACAATTTTTGATTAAAATGTTTTTAAAAAGCCTATTAAAATTAAAAATGTTTTTGAACCATTTTGAATACAGGTGTGGCTGCTGTGTTTTTGATTAAAATGTTTTAAAAAGCATATCAAGGTTGAAACTGTTTTTCAATAATCTTTTTGAAAAGAAAACGCTAGATTTTTCCCCCAATCTTCCGTTTAGAAAAAACGGTGGTGCATACTTCTTTCCAGCAGGTGGCGAGAATACATGAAGTCATTTTTTACCAGCAGTGATAAAGAAAAAGAAGCACACAGCTAATGCAGCAGCATGCTAACTAGTATTTTTGATGTAAAAATTAGGAGAAATGCGGCAAAAAGAAGAATTTACTAAAGTTTTAAGCGGCAGGGCAGGATACAGAGGAAGACTTATGGACTAAGTACTTTATTAAAGACCATTAACTGGACATAAGGATTGTTTTTGTTTGAGATGACTCGGTGATGTGCAGGTGCAGCTGAGAACGGTGAGTTGGACATATTTTTCTTAGAGACTCAGTAAAAATGGTTAGCCTACTGTGTCTTAATTTTTGTTTGCATCTTTAATTGGTATACATAATTTGAATCAAACAATGAATACTCTTAGCTTTCCAGTAAGGTATGTAGAACAAGTTAGTGACACAAAACGGTAGATTTGACGCGGAAGTATGTGTATGTAATGTCCACCAGATATATTTATAAACATGCAAAAGGGTTAATTAAAAGACAGTTTACTGAACCCCCCCAGAAAAACCCACTGCCCCCCCAGGTAATGCCCTCTGGCGCCGGGTCTGCCCTGGACTGGTCGCCAGTCCATCGCAGGGCAACATAGAGACAGACAGGACAAACAACCATGCACACAATCACACTTAAGGACAATTTAGAGAGACCATTTAACCTGACAGTCATGTTTTTTGGACTGTGGGAGGAAGCCGTAGGACCTGGAGGGAACCTATGCATGCACGGGGAGAACATGTTAACTCCATGCAGAAAGACTGGGGCTGGGATACAAACCCACAACCTTCTTGCTGCAAGGCAATAGTGCTTACCACTGCATCTCCGTACAGCCACAAAACTTCCATAAACTGATTTTGCATTACCTTACCATTTAGCTTACCATTAATATTTTCAGAATAGGGAACTACTTCTGAACAGTGAACTGGCATGTCATGTCTAAACTGATAATTGAGAAACAAAGAAATGGATGGTGGTGGTGGGATCCAGGCCATTCTATGGACAAGAAAGCAACTGGCTTTTGTAGGAAGTTCACTGTTGGGGAAACAGGGTGAGGCAACTAGGTGAGGTGCATCCGTTATAGCTAATAACTAAGCACCCAACAGAAATAACTCCCCAAATTGGGTAGTCAATATACCCAATTATATTAAAATAAACCAATTATGTGGCCCGATCCAGCATTTGGGTTAAAAAATTAACCAAGCATTTTTTTTTTTTTTATTTACTCTGAATCGCTTTGCCGCCATACCGTCTTTCATACAACCCAAAGGTTGCACACTTGAGTATTCTGTTGCCTCTTAAAATATTTGGAATAGTCAACAATACTCAAAAGGTAAACGATTTTTGATTATTTATTTTTGTAATCGACTTCAGACAAATATGCAGTTACTACCTTGATAATAAAAAATATGAGCTAGGCATCAGTTATGACAGTTGTCAAGGTGAGATACATGACGAGATCATGCCATGAGCTATATAGGAGGCATATCAAATAAGGACTGATATGTGGATATATAGAAGGAATACTGGAGACTTATATGACCTATATATGCACCTAAATTTCGTCTATATGGGCCATATATGCATATGTATGTGGCATTTAAACTATCATATATGTGCATATATGCTGTTTACATGCAGCATATATGAGGATATATATTACTATGTGTGTGTATATATGCTGTATATAGGTTTCATATGCGCATATATCCTCATTTAGATTTGTTCCATGTGACAGACAGACAGACAGACATCTTTACATGGGTGTTTATTTTTATTCTCTTGATTGTTGGTCACCATTACTTCCTTCGTCACTTTATCTTCCACAATGTAGTCCTGTGTTTTATCAGTCCCATGGCTTAAATATATAGGGCTATAATGACCAACACAGCAGAAATGCAATAAAGAAATACTTGAAAAAAACGGTCATGGAATAGTAGGTGGAGAGAACCAGAAAATTAATTCAACTGGGAAAACAAAGAAGTCTTTTATCCGTGTGCTCTAGGGAGATACCAACACACAGAGCCTGCCTCCCCACCCTCTCTCAATGCTAAGACAAAGACATGGATGTATCTTAGATCTAATTAATATCACACTGACACCATGCGAAGTTGCACGTACAAATATATATCAAGTATAAGTGTCAACTGCTTGAATATACTGAAAATGCTTCAGTATATTGTAGTTTAAAAGGGTGGCAGGTCAACTAGATTTATATGGTAGTCTAATTCGATCTCCAACCCTGAGCTACCTCAGAATAAATGTCCAGCATAATCAGACTTGGAGCAATTGGCCATCTGACTCAACCAGCAGGAGAGTGAGATTGACTAGAGAGGGACACAAACACAGAAGGAAATGGGCAAGGATTACAGCTATGGGCGAAAGAAAAGACTAAAAGAGAAGGAAACCATAAAAAAATGAGACCATATATAAACGGGAATGGGGTGGCATAATATTAAGATATCTCTCTGGATGAGGAGCTGTTGAAAAACAATGTCTGTCTTCAGTAAATATATTTGAAATTAGATTTCAAAATTAACAGTGAGCTCATGTCAATGTGCAGTACTGCCCTTGGGAAGCTGTCACAATGTTACCCAGGTTTCTGGTCGACTTGATAGATTTGTGGGGGAAATTGTGGGATAAGAGACTAGTTTCCAGCAGAAATTGAAAATGGCATAAATGTAATTCTAATTCTGTCATGACTTCACAAACTTCCTGTTCTACATTTGTCCGAGTTCTGTATTTTGCATTCTGGGTTATTTCTATATTAAGCTGTTTAGTGTTCATTGTTCTTTTAGTTATTCCATTTTCTGTGATGTCATTGGTCTAAGTTCTTCAGTTCCTTAGCCTTGCTCTCTACTGATTTCCCATTTCTTCTGATAGTGATTATACTCATCTGGTTTCCATAACACAATCACATCTCCACAGCATTTAAGCTCTTGGGTTTCTTTCTCTCACTGCTGGATCCTACTGTTGCTATCCCCCAAGTTCCTGTGTGTTCCCCTGGTGGTCTGTGAATTTTCAGTTCCATCATTGAATACGATCTCCATTATCTTGTGTTTTTCCCCGTTGTTTTGGTCCTCCTCAACACACACCAAAAATTTCACATTGAGATGAAGAGAAAACAAACAAATACCACATATTTTATTGGAAAACGTTTCTTATTGACCAAAACTTATTTACAATAAATTGCAAATAAATTATTTAAAAACCAGACCATGTGATTTTCTTGATTTTGTTCTTCATAGCTGCGGCATACCTATGAAGAAAGTGTGAGGCCTTTCTCAATTTGCACAATTGGTGGCTGACTAAATACTTTTTTGCCCCACTGTATTCACATAGTACATTTGCTTATAATTTCTCTCACTTGGCTTCTGAACCCCCAGCAGTTTATATCACACTATCATTCATCCTAAGAGTGGTTCTGCTGGAGGCATCTTTGTATAGTTTTTTGAGAGTGGTTCCTTATATTCTAAGGATGAGGGATTGATACAGTCAGTAAATCGATGCAGTCAGCATCCTCAAATAGGTTTTTTTGGTTTGGCATCACATGATGAAATGAATTTTTATTATAGTTTGGATCATATTGTAAAATCAGTTATATCCAATTATGGATTGTATTGGAATAAACTATATTGATTTTACTTTAACTTAGGTGGTATTAGACATGTTTGTCTTGTAAAACAAATTGAAATCATATATGTGGGGATTACGCACTTTATGAATATGGTCAATTCAAATTCAAAATTATTGCTTATGAAAACTAGTGACACAGTATAAGAATACTTGTCACACGTGTCTGAAACTGTAATATTTGTAGCTTATAAGATGAATAGTAGAATATGCAACTAAATCTTTTCATTATTACACACAACAGCACATACAGCCAAAGATTATTTCAACATCTCGGAAGCTCAGATCAGTGTAGCATAAATCCACAGACAGACTCATAACCCCACACAATACCAACAGGGGAGTCCTCATGTAGCATGCCATAAATCAAAGGCTTCCCTTAAGCAACTTCAAGGGTAACTGAAACAACAAAGGATCATACTATCTGTGCCAAAGGAAACACTTGAAGTTACTAGAAGCTAAATTGACACATTAAAGCTCATTTTGGTTTGCAGAGTGTCATGTTATATTACAAAGTGAAAAAAACGATTTACTATGAAAAGGTATTTTTTTTACAGACAATATTTAACCATGTTTTTATTTAACTGTCTCTTTGAGTATGAATATAGTTTAAAATCAGAGCATGTATTGAAATATAACATATCTTGAGAAGGGCAGTCAATATATCTAATTTATATTGCTTTTGTGATATAATTCTGTACAGCTGAATTACAACTGTTTTATGCATTTGATACTCCAAGCTTTGGAGATTTTTTTATTTCTTATTTTATTGAATCCCAGCCTTGGGTCTTTCCACATGGAGCTTGCAAGTTCTTCTTGCGTATGCATTCTCTCCTACTCCAGCTTCCTCCAACAGTTCAGAAACATGCTAGACATTTGACCTATCAAGGGTGAACCCGCCTCTCGTCAAATGACTGTTGAAAAAAGGCACGAGTTGACCTGAAAACCTGCAAGAATAAGAAGGTATTGCCAATGGATGGATGGATGGATGGAGGCTTTTTATAAATGCAGTTCTTTACTCGTGTAAACATGCTGCTCAGTAACATGCATATCAGAACATGTCATACTCACTTGGAAATGTCTTAATGTGTTCAATATCTACAAACTGATTATAAACAGGGTAAATGCCTGTTAAAAATATAATTTTAAACTACAAACCAGAAAAGCCTAATCATTTTATGAAAAGGGAGAAAAAGATGAAGGTGAGACTGGCATACACAGAGTTACTTTGACTTGCTACTGCTATACTAAGGGTCAATAATAAGCGAGATCAACGTGGTTCACACATTCCCAAAATGATATGCAGGAGCCCTTTTTTTCTTTATTTTCTTTAATCATTTAAAAACGTTAATTGTGTGCTGGCCTACCTCTAAAGGGAGCAATACCACTGACCTGGTCACTCACTTTTGGATCAGTCCTCTTGTCCAATTCGTTACAGCAGAGAGATCATGTTGGTAGAAATATTACAGGAGCTAAAACCTGAAAATGTTACATTGCAATATTTGGCTTGTTAAATCGTAAAACAGGGAAAGTAGATATGAGTAGAACTTTTTTAATTAAACTATCATTGCTTTGCCAAACTTTGATAGACTGATTAAATCTGGTAATTCAGGCTTGAATATAAATAGGACAGCTTTGAAATCCTAACCTGCAGTGATTTAGGGTTAAGGCGCCCTAGGTGTGCTTGTGTTTTGATTGGTGAAGCTATTCTAAAACCAGATCTGGCATACTAGAAGGGTATATGTATTCTTCCTATGATATAAGAAACCTTTAGAGTGGATTCAATTATCTTTTTGAATCAATCCAATTTTTTTAACTCGGTGTGGACTGGAAATAAAGTCTAAAGGACAGTAAGAAGAGATTATGGTGAAAAAGCATACAGTGTAATATGAAAACGGTGATTTGTGCTATTACTGAAAAAAGTGAGCTGTTACAGAAGAGGTTAGGCAGAGGGAAATCATAGCAGAGAGGTAAGTAGCAGAGTTTTTAATACATATAGGTGAAAAGCATTACAAAATTGAAAGTGTAGAAAGAGTATGAAAATAATGGCAAAGGGAGGAGATTAATTTAAAAAGTTGAGAGAAGATAAGAGACACTGTAGCATGATAGAAGATGCTAGCCTCCTCATTCAGCTCCTAAAACTGGGGGTTAAAGTGTTACTGTGTAGATTACAGTGTCTGTGAAAACCAACTAAGCGTGTAATAGGAGGTACTTTCACTCTTTTCTTTATCTCTCTTCCTCCCCCCTGACCAATCATTGTCCCCCTCTTTTTTTTCTTTTTCCTACACAGTGGCCAGCAGAAACCCTGCTGAGAAGAGTTTGAGCATCAATAATAACGTGGGAGGGAAAGCGAGTGGAAGCAAGGGAGAGGAAGAAATATTGTTTTTTCCTCCTCATGGCCTCGGGGAGTTAAGCAGAGTTAGGAACATTGGGGACTGTAAGCGAATACCATACATATAAAGCTTGATGTAGGCCTATTTGAGAGGATGGGAGGTATACTTTAAAAATAAACATAAGTGTATGAAAGAACCTCAGAGTAATAGTAGGACTTTTTTAAATGAACAAAATTGAGGGAGTAAATAAATTAGGTGAAACATAGGGGATAACAGTAATCATGTGAGTTTTGGTATTGTAGCTAAGGATGTGATCCACCACAAAACTGCTCCTAACAAATATAAATATTTTACATGTGCACTGTATCCTACATTTTGCACTAAACAACCACACCGCTATAATTTGCACATGATTTCCACCTGATGTACATATTCTGTGTTGATGTACATATTCTGTGTATTATTGTATTTTTTTGCATATATTTTTCTCTTCTTTTACATATGTTGTATATTTGTTGTTTCTTTGGCTGCTGTTTACGACCGAATTTCCCTTGGTGGGACTATTAAAGAATTATTCTATCAAAATGTATATCTCTTTGGGCAGTTTGTTTGTAGCAAAGACCCATTTCATTAATAAACCCAACTGGATACCATCTTACAGATGCCTACTGGAGATAGGTCAGGGACATAAAGGGATACTTCAGCATTTAGCATTAAGCTTGGTATCAGCAGAAAACCAGCAGTATTTTCGAATGACATTGCCCCACACCCCACCCCCCCCACCCCCCCACCCCGCCTTCCCCCCATATCCCCCTGAGAGGAGAGTTTTGTGCATTTTTAGGCTTGAAAAAAGTCCTCCAATGACGCAAAAATCGTCATTTTGCGTCATCGGAGGATTTTTGGCCAGAGGCATAAGACTACAGCCAGTATTGAGTGCTAGTTCCGCATGTTTTCACCACGCCCATATGGGGAGGGATCTCACTCACAAAAAGCAAAGGTGTCGTGTCCGCCGTCTTTCTGTAGAAGCTAAGCTAACAGGCTCTTGCTGGAGAAAGTTTGAATAGTAGGCTAATCACAATGGAAGGTAGTTTTGAAGTTGAAATGGCAGAAGGGGATTTTGAAGATGTGTTGCGAGAATCGGATGCTCGCGGCTACACCGATGAACAGTTGAGGATTAACCACACATGGATAGGGGGGTCCTAGAAACCTACTTCAGGATCCCGAAGATCAACTGGAAACGCTAGCCAAAGCCCGCAGGGACAAACGGACGGCTTAGTGTAAAGTTAGTATTTTTTTTTTGTTTGTTTTTGTTATTAAGACTTCATGTACTGAGTTTGTACACCCGGCATTATCATAGCGTTCTTCCCACAAAGTCAGCTGGGCTATTGTTGTTGTATTTATATCTACTCTAGCATACTGTAGGTGGAAATAGACCATCAACGTTGCATTGGTAACGTTTAGCTTACTGTTTTGCAGACAATACTGTCTAACAGCCTACTTTCATTTTATGGAGTGGGTCCTGCAAGGCGAGAGACTTGGCAAAGACTGTCATCTAGTTTTGCCTACCTGTATTGTTTTGGACATCAGACGAAGATACCCCGCTCCTGACGGTCAATACTGTGGATATATCAGGAAACTGCCGAAGCTATTGAAGAGCTTTGAGTGTTAAAAATGTTATTTTATTTACTTTTTAAATAATTGTTATAAATCACATTTGTTGTGTTTGTTATAAACCTTTAGTGTTGCTATTTTAGAGTATATGTTAACCTAAACAATGTTTCAGCTTAGAGAAATCGTGATTTCAATTGGAGGAAAAAAAATCATATGCAGAGCTGCTAAGCTACTCTTGTTGACATCATATTTTTAATGAGAAAGTCTAAGTTGTGTAATATATATTATGCTCACTTTTTTATCCCAAAATAAATTCTAAAGAACGGAAATAAGCCAGGTAGTCAGTAGTACAGTAGGTAATTACTGCAAAATCAGTTACGGTTAACATTCAGCCTTCCTCCACAAGTCTATAATGTACAACTTTTGTGTACACAAGAGTAAAGGGTAAGATGAAGATTTTTTTTTAAATTATTGATATTCACATAGAAATAAATATTCCGCCACAATAATAAAATGATACATGTTGAAATAAATAAGGAGATAAAAACTTCTTAGCACATTAGCCTACTCCCACTCTCCTGTGAAAGCAAGCCTGTAGGCGTGGTTTGTGAGTGGCCTAAGGGCAGCAAAGCAAGTGCATTCTGGGAGTTGTTGTATTTCAGCCACATGAGTAAAAAATACATTTTCTGGCTTTTCTCAGTCTAGAATGCTCCAAATTCAAAAACAATTTCACATTTCTACTACATATCTGACCCACTTTAAATACACATTCATATTTCCAGGGGTGAAGTATTCCTTTAAACTAACATTCTGTTAAGGAAAAATGATTTACACTAATCTTAATAGAAACCATGCTGACAATTGTTGCTATTTTCTGTGTGTATCCATTGTACTGGTGTACTGTGTGTGGCATGGTTCTGATTTAATTCCTCACATAATCTTTTTATTTTTGTGGACTAGTTTGCAATGATTGTGGGAGTTCTCCAAAGCAGAAAATGAAATTACTTCACAAAGGTTTAGGGGTTGTAATTGCAGTTTCTCTCTAGCATATTAACTGTTCCTAAACTCAAAATCCGGATACCCTTTATAAGTCTCATGGTGAAGTCATGGTCAGCAGAATAGAAAAAAATCACAGTTATGTGCAATCTCAATTTAAGTACCATCAAACATCAAGGAAACATTATTTAAGTTATATAGACAATTATTCATACACTGAATAATATGTTAATATTTAGTAATACGTGAAAGTGTTTGGTACGTAAGCATGTATTCACTTTAAAAAAAATCTGTCTCTCTAAATTAACGAGATAAGTTTTACACAAAATAGCCTATTAGTTGGTTGACAAGATTTTGCATCTGATTTTCTGCCCCCCATAGTTTCTCATCAATTAAAAAAACAGAGCTTCTTTTGTTGTGCATAGAAAGTAGAATACATTTTTCTATAATTAAATTCATAAGAAATATCATAATCACCAATTTTCGACATTTGAGTTCAGTGATGCACACTTTCTGCTCCCTCGAAGAAATGCATTTCGGAGGACAGTGCGATACACGGCTGTCTGTCAATGTTTGTTTTCAGAGCAGCACAATACAATATTTTTTTCAAAAGATTAAGGCTGTTTATTTTATACTCAGGAGTAACATTATGTAGCATTAAGTAACCCTTGCATTAAAAAAGGTGGAGGAAAACAGGAAGATGGCATACCATGGCCAGAATTTGCTGCAGAGAGGCCGGGATTCATGGCTCCAGCGGGTCGGTATCTAACACCAGGCCTAGTTCAGCATATAGATCTAATAGGACTGCTTTAGGAAATCTAAATCAATTCCCTCCAACCAGATGTTCTCAGTGGCAATATTTGGTTGAGGTCAAATGTCAATCACTTTGGTAGCAGACCTGTTAAGTCCTGAAAATGACTCTTGTCTGTTATCTTTAGTCTTGATTCTGGCCTTACTAAATTTATTCCAATGTTCACTACATTACCAAGTGTTTTGTTATCACTAGTCAGCTGAATCCAGTTATTTTAATACGGTATCTTTAAATTACAGTACAACATATTCTACCCAGATTAAAACACAAAATTATGTTGTAGAAATACTAGCTACGAAAAATAAATGAAGAAGAGGAGATACTTTAGAGACATCTGCTTTTATTTACTAGGACGTTAGTTGCCCCACTGGCGCAGTGTGGCTCCCACAGCAAGGTAAGACAGAATTTTAAAGCTTTGTTACATTTTCCTCCACCAAAATTAACTAACACTTGCATTGAGATTTGATCTGCTTAAAGCCACTTTGACCATATAGGAGATTAAACAGAATTTTCTGGAGTCCCCGGTGGTGTTGAAGTACAGACAGCAGGTGGTTGAAGATGAAAATTGCATTTATTGGGGGCATAAAGAAGAGTGGATCGTAGAGGTAAAAGGAAATTTAAGTTCCCATGTGAGAACAAAGCAACTACATAGTGCCATGGTGTTCAGTTCTCTACATTGAGGTCTTTGGAGTTTGTGAGGTCGTTTTAATCAACTTTATATATTTTTATTTTTATTCTGTTTCAAGTTATACATTTCCAATATCTGCTGCAGTTTGTACATTATTTCAAAGTAGAGTGCACCTTTAGTTTGATACATTTTTTAAATCCTATTTTGAATGGTGTGTACAGTGTCTACAATGTATATTGAAGCAGAAAACCATCACATTACCACCATCAGTTTATGATGATTTTTTTTGGAGATCATCAAGATGTTTGTTTTACTATTTTTTATTTTACATGGGCAGTAGGCCATCTTTTTGGTAAGATGTTGTTTTATCCTTGTAATGAGTCACTGATGAGTTCTTGGAGTGCAAGATGGTACTACATTTAGTTCATCCCATTTTCTATTACTTTGTATATGTTAGGAGTCTGGGGTATTTTTCTGTCTTTGTTAATCTCTGCAGGTCTTCCTGCATTTTTCTCCATCTTTCTGAAGATTTTCACTAGAGGTCCAATGTGAACTGAGGTGCTGTTCATCAAGCCTGGGGTGGAGCCAATTCGCTGCAGCCTGCACAGTTGGAGCTTATTGAAGCTCTAAACAGGCTGAATATAAGGTGCTGGCTGTCAGTTCTTCGGTGCCTAAATGTCAAACAGTCTTGGTAAACCACTAAGCTCTTGGTGTGATCTCCAGAGATTCTAGTTGTACGCTACCTTCTGTGACAAACTTATTAATGCTCTCCTATGCTCCATCCAATGTTTCCTCACTGCAATCTCCCCGTTACCAATATTCTTATTTCCCTGGTTTTCATTTCATGTCTGACAACCTTCAAGAGCCATGTTCTTCCATGATTAATGTTCCATCTCAGTGATCTGCCTGCCCTTAGTGCTCAGTCCTTGCCCCTGGATACTACCAGCTCGGTGTCTCTTGGAAGTCAGCAGGAAACTCCCACAGACATTCCAGACTCCTAGCTCTCTCTTCCTGGTATTCCATAAACAGTCTATCAAGTGTATGAGAATATTCACAGTCTCATCTATCAAGTGATGCCTAATTTCCACTGCATGCCCTCCACTCCGGCACGTACTCCACAGCTATTCGCTGCCATCCTTAATTTACACTGCATGCGATCCATATTCATTCCACTTCGTGCCGGATTTCAGAGGTACTCAAAGGAGCAGCGTTGGAATTGCAAGATCTCACAACAAAGGATAGAAATAAATACGGAAGGCAGACCAAAACTATTCATCATGTGGAAGACAAACAGAAAACAAAGTCTTCGAGAATTAGCTTCTCTTAATCCTTAATCTGAAGACGTATTTCATGACCCATGCACCTACTATGTTGTGTGACAGGAAATAACAAAATAACTTTCAGAATTAAATAAGTTTTGACTTTATTATGTGTGTAAATTATGTATAAACACGCGGCATTATTTTACACAACATATACTGTATGTATAGATTTACGTGAGATTATGTCAATATAGCTATGCAAACAAAAAATCTAGTCTGTCTGATATATTTTGAAAAAACGGATATTGTGCTTGTTTAGTGGAATTTGGGGTAAGCCTCACCTGAGTACATTCAAGCTATCATATTTTTACCCCAAGACTATTTCTCACCTCTGGAATTCACCTCCTGCAGTTCTTCTAATCTCCATAGCCCTATGCAGTGTTCCCGGTTCCCACAATCATCATCATAATCACCAACTAATTTTTTTTTTTTTAAACTCTTATTTTACAATTCAACCATGTCAGTGTATCTATTTTTTTTTTCTTGCATTGATAGAAGATGCTCCCCAACTACTTTTAACATAAATACAAAAAAATGCTGAAGTCTACTATTTCTTTTTGTCATTAAAATTCCCAAATTAACTGCTAAAATCTATCAGGAGATTCTCAACATTATGTGACAGGATTCACCTGGTTGTTTCTCTTTCAATGGGCATCTTCTTACTGGCCAGGTTGGCTGCTAATAGAAAATAAATGTCTCAAATTATTTTATCTCCGAGAAAGATATACACATTGCATTGATCTAGAGAGTGATTTGTTTCTGATTTGCAGTTCTAATCCTTGTGTTTTTATACTGAAGGAAGAGTGAGAACAGAAACACTCTGACATTATATGTAACAGTGAAATCCAATTTATAGCTTTAAGAAACCTGTTGGAGCACTCAAAACTGAATATTCAATTAGTTACTTGAGTCTCAAGCATGACCAAAGTAATATATATATATATATATATATATATATATATATATATATATATATATATATATGTAACATTTATACAAAACTTAAATTTATTTTTTTGCTAGCAGCTGTTCTAAATTAGGACAGCTGTTGAATTTACAGTTTGCTAAATAAAGTAAGAACAACTCCAACTTAATTGTAGCAACATCCATCAGAGACAGTAACCAATAAAGACAAATGTATAACAAATGGAAGACTTTCAAATTAGAAAAGTCTGGAAACAAAATCAAATTTGCTTTCTGTTCCAGTCTTTAAGTTTTTTCAAATGTTGTTTTTACTGTGATGGAACCAATTCCATTAGAGAATAGACTTCTATGCTGAGTTTAATAATACTGAACAGGAAGACAGGAGTGGTAGCTGAGGAATTTAAATGACTCCTCTAAATTATTGTCTTTGTCAGTGATTTTGAATAGTTTTGGCTTACTATACAGATTTGTGTATCTCTGTGGATTAGAAACCAACATGTGTATGTGTAAAAGTAAGAATTGTCCAAATTTATCCATTTTAAAAATGTTTAATTTTTCTACACTCCTAATTTATTGTAATTAGCCTACTCACACTTTAAATAAGGTGTCTTGTTTCTTGTAACATGCTTTTGTCAATTCTTAAAAAGAGCTCTGTCCTGTAATATAAAAATGATATTCAAACAAGTTTGACCCATCATTTTAGTATTCTATGAAGCAAAATGAGTGCAAATTTTAGATCATATTATCAGGAAAATTGTATTATGTTGTATCTGAAATTTTTTTTTGCAAACTAAACATGAAAAATTAAAAATGGTCTTAAACATCAAGTTAAGTGAAAGATAAAATTTGTGACTTGTAACGTGGCCTCATTTTGTATTGTGCACGTGTAATGGAAAGAAAGGTGGGAAGTCTACATTGTGCTACTATAAAATGACAGAGGTAAGGTTAATATTTGACAAGAGACCAGTTCTTAGCTTTTGCTTAGTTTTTTCATTCTTAAAGATTACTTCACCATCTTAAGTTTTGCTTCAATGTTCTCTATCCAGTCTATGATTACTTCATAGTGGTCAGATAATCATTCATTTAGCTGAATTAATCAGAAATTGAGGCCAGGACTGCTGCCACTGCCATCATTCTGCATGGCGGGGTGAGTAAACTTCATAAATGGCAAGAGAAAATCTGCATACCACATCAAAATTAATAAAATAATAGTTATATTATTATCAGGTTATTTCTGCAACTACAACAGTTTTCAGTAATCTGCTGCAAGTATTTGGGTGAAGCTAAAAGTCTATATATATATATATATATATATATATATATATATACATATATATATCCATCCATCCATTCATTTTCTGAACCGCTTAGTCCTCCAGGGGTCGCGTTGGGGCTGGTGCCTGTCTCCAGCGAGAGTCGGGGTACACCCTGGACAGGTCGCCACTATCAATTTATATTATTTTGACCTGGACTCTTCAGTAAGCTCACACTAACTTCCTACTACAAGTCACAGAAGTGTTTGCCATTAAAAGACAACTGGTGAATATTTTGTCTGATGCAGTAAATAGCTCTTGGAGGAGGTTACCCTTAGGAGTTAATTACACTCAAAAAATAAGTATGGGGAGATCAATGCAGTTAAGTGACCCCACACAACTCTAATAAAGGATACAATGCAATCATGCTTTATTTGAAGTATAATTACCTCCCAAGAAGGGTATAAGATGAATGTGATATATGATTTGTGAACATCGGTCCAGATAATGCTCAAATGCTCTTTCTTCTCAAACCCCCAGACGGTCGTGGCAGATGACCGCTTGTTCTGAGCCAGGTTCTGCCTGAGATTTGTCCTGTTAAAGGGGAGTTTTTCCTCTCCCCTGTCTACCCTAGAGGTACATGCTTGCTTAGTATGAGGAATTGCTTAGGAATAGCTGTGGTTCAAGTCTGCATGATCAGGGTACAACCTCCCATCGATGACTCGCGATCTGCTGGGATTCCTTACAAAGAAAACTTTTAACTGAATGGAATGTATTGAAAGGACTTTTGTTATAAAGTGCCTTGAGATGAAATTTGTTGTGAATTGGCGCTATATAAATAAAAGTTAATAAAAAAAAGTGAAAAAAAGATAAATGGAACAACAGTTCTATTGAGTTTTTGAGAACGGAACAGAAATTTCCTTTATTTTACACCCACGTACGTCTGAAAATAGGACATGACAATAGCATCAACTTTCTTTATCAGACAAAGTCAGGCAATAATTGGAATATGAAATCGGTATTTTCAGATCATAATCTCGTATCTGGGATGACTGGCATCCTGTCAAGGGTGTACACCGCCTCTCGCCTGATGACCACTGGAGATACGCTCCAGCCCCTCCGCAACCCTTCAAGAATAAGAGGAATAGATAAGGGATAGATGGATGAAAAATCTGGTGTTATGACATCTATATACACCCCTTTGCATGACAATAATGTATTAACCACTGAAGAGTGGATATCATCATCCTTTAGGGACAAAATAATAGTTAGTAAAAATAAAAGTTTCAGTACATTTCACCATCAACCTTCAAGCAGCTGCTGCAAGAAGACTGTGACATACTTTTGTCACATGTCCAAAACTCTTCATATTTCAAATTGTGCATTGCATTACACACCTACGTAATTTGTTGTACCAAACTCTTAAAGACATTGTACACTCATTCAAAATACAGAAATAAAATAGATTTTTGGACACTTATTTTTCTCTTGTGAGTTGCCACTGTTGTCAACCTTAGGATGCAGTATAGAGGCCAAATATAATGTTACTCAGTCTATATCTAACTTAGGCGGTCACACACTGTATGAAGCCATCAGCAGCACAACAGGACACTCTTATGCCGACATAGCTTGCTGTGAATTATGAGCTTGAAGGATAGTCTTTTGTGCAACAACACTGGATTCTCTGCAATTTGGAATAATTGTACATATTCAATGGTAGTTATAAGCTTGGTATAGCATAATAGTGGATAAAACTAACTGTAGCATAATGGGAGAGCGTTTCAACATTTGTGTAATATTTTAACAGTTGCATTTATTTTTCTTGTATCATGCAAAAAAAAAGAAGTTTGCTGCTAGATTTAGTAGAATAGAATAAAATATAAATAACCTCCTTTATTGTGTCACAGTGAGAAAGTTCTGGTAAGTGGGAGAGACGGTACAGTTTGAGGCAACCTTATTACAAATTCTTATAGTATTTTTAGATTTTATTATATATTGTTTCTTTTTTATTTTACCCCTTTTCTGCATCTTTTTGAATTAAGGAGATACCTGATTAACAAGATAAAGGTTCCCTGAGATGTAGGGTTCTTGGTTTATTTTGAGTTGAGAGTGTGACATACTGTACCACCTCTGTGTAATTGGTAAGTTACTATTTAATATCACTCCTCCCTGGGCTGCCACCTTATTGCGGTGGAGGGGTTTGAGTTTCCCAATGATCCTAGGAGCTAAGTTGTTGTTGTTGCTTTATGCTCCTGGTAAGGTCACCCATGGCAAACTTGTCCTAGGTGAAGAATCAGACAAAGCACAGCCTAAAGACCCCTATGATGAGAGGAAACTTTGGACTCAGTGTTCTCGACGTATGGCTCTGGCTCTGAAACCCGTATCCTCGAGAGGGGTTGCACTCTCTTCCACTCTAGAGTTACACCCGTTGAGAGGCGTCTCGGTGCCTGTACGTTGAATGAGATGGTGGCCTCCCTCCGTTTACGGGTGGGGGGACGGATCCTAACTATTGTTTGTGTTTATGCACCAAACAGTATATCAGATTACCCACCCTTCTTGGAGTCCTTGGAAGGGGTGCTGGATGGTGCTCCTTCTTGGGACTACCTCATTCTGCTGGGGGACTTCAATGCTCACGTGGGCAACGGCAGTGAGACCTGGAGAGGCGTGGTTGGGCAGAATGCTCCCCCCCGATCTGAACCCAAGCGGGAGTTTTGTTTTTGGACTTCTGTGCTCGTCATAGATTGTCCATAACAAACACCATGTTAAAGCAAAAGGGTGTTCATGGCGCAGATCGATGATCGACTTAGTTGTTGTTTCATCTGACCTGCGGCCGCATGTTTTGGACACTCGGGCGAAGAGAGGGGCGGAGCAATCCACCGACCACTACCTAGTGGTGAGTTGGCTCTGGTGGTGGGGGAGGACGCCGGACAGACCTGGCAGGCCCAAACATGTTGTGAGGGTCTGCTGGGAATGGGCCATGTTCCGTGCCTCCATTGTCGAAGCGGCTGACCGTAGTTGCGGCCGCAAGGTAGTTGTTGCCTGTCGCGGCGGCAACCCTCGAACCCGCTGGTGGACATCGGCGGTGAGGGATGCTGTCAAGCTGAAGAAGGAGTCCTATCGGGACTTCTTGGCCTGTGGGACTCCGGAAGCAGCTGATAGGTACCGGCAGGCCAAGCGGAGTGCGGCTCGGATGTTCGCTGAGGCAAAACCTCGGGGGTGGGAGGAGTTTGGAGAGACCATGGAGAACGACTTCCATATGGCTTCGAAGCGATTCGAAGCGTCTCGGGGGGGAAGCCGTCTGCCACCAACACTGTTTAGTGTGTACAGTGGGGGCGGTGTGCTGCTGACCTCAACTCGGGACGT
This sequence comes from Apricaphanius iberus, assembly GCA_028564705.1. Lineage (NCBI taxonomy): Eukaryota > Metazoa > Chordata > Actinopteri > Cyprinodontiformes > Aphaniidae > Apricaphanius > Apricaphanius iberus. The sequence continues at coordinate 247,817 of JAPXFQ010000601.1, forward strand.
TTTGGGTCGGTGGATGGAATACTTCGAAGACCTCCTCAATCCCACCGACATGCCTTTCTCTTTTGAAGCAGAGTCTAGGGACTCTGGGACGGGCTCTCAAATCTCTGGTGCTGAAGTCGCCAAGGTTTTTAAAAAGCTCCTCGGTGGCAAGGCTCCGGGGGTGGATGAGATTCGGACGGCGTTCCTCAAGGCTCTGGATGTTGTAGGGCTGAGTTGGTTGACGCAGCTCTGGAATATTGCGTGGACATCGGGGGCAATTCCCTTGGATTGGCAGACCAGGGTGGTGGTCCCCCTCTTTAAAAAGGGGGACCACAGAGTGTGTTCCAACTACAGGGGGATCACACTTCTGAGCCTCCCTGGTAAGGTCTATTCGGGGGTTCTGGAGAGAAGGGTCCGACGGATGGTCAAACCTCGGATTCAGGAAGAATAATGCGGTTTTCATCCTGGCCGTGGAACACTGGACCAGCTCTACACCCTCGGCATTGTCCTGGAGGGTGCGTGGGAGTTCGCACAACCGGTCTACATGTGTTTTCTGGAGTTGGAGAAGGCGTTCGACTGTGTCCCTTGGGGTGTCCTGTCGGTGATACTCCGGGAGCATGGGGTACCAGGCCCTTTGATAAGGGCTTTTAGGTCCCTGTATGACCGGTGTCAGAGACTGGTTCGCATTGCCAGCAGTAAGTCGGACTAGTTTCCAGTGAGGGTGTGACTGGTTGCCCTTTGTCACCGATCCTGTTCATAACATTTATGGACAGGATTTCTAGGCGCAGCCAAGGTGTTGAGGGGATCTGTTTTGGTGGCCTCAGGATCGGGTCTCTGCTTTTCGCAGATGATGTGGTCCTGTTGGCTTCATCGGAATGTGATCTACAGCTTTCGCTGGAGCGGTTCACAGCTGAGTGTGAAGTGGTTGGGATGAGGATCAGCACCTCCAAATCCGAGACCATGGATTGATAGACAGATTGGTAAGGCATCTGCAGTTAAGCAGGTGCTGTACCGGTCTGTCGTGGTGAAGAGAGAGCTGAGCCAAAAGGCAAAGCTCTCGATTTACCGGTTGATCTACGTTCCTATTCTCATCTATGGTCATGAACTCTGGGTGGTGACCGAAAGAACGAGATCACAGATATAGGCGGCTGAAATGAGTTTCCTCTGCAGGGTGGCTGGGTTCTGCCTTAGAGATAGGGTGAGAAGCTCGGTCATCCGGAAAGGGCTCAGAATAGAGCCGCTGCTCCTCCACATCGAGAGGAGCCAGTTCAGGTGGCAGCTGAGAGGTAGGGTACAGGACAGGTTGCCAGTCCAATGCAGGGCAACACAGGGACACACAGGACAAATAAACATGCATCACACACTCACACCTAAGGACAATATAGAAAAAACAATTAACCTAACTGTCATGTTTTTGGACTGTAGGAGGAAGCCGGAGTACCCGGAGGGAACCTAAGCATGGACAGGGAGAACTTGCAAACTCCATGCAGAAAGACTACAGGCTGGGATTCGAATCCAGGACCTTCTTGCTGCCAACTTTGCAGCCCTTTTACCTGTAATAATGGCACATGTTTGAACCCCTTATCTGTATAAAATACACTTGTCCTTACTTTCAAATCATCAGATGCCAACCTCTACTATGGCCAAGAACAGTGAGCTGTTCAAGGGAACCAGGGACAAGATTGTACAACTGCACAAGATGTGGATGAGCCAATCTACAATAGGCAAACAGCATGTTGAAAAGAGAACAACTGTTGGAGCAACCAATAGAAAATGAAACAGTGACAGTCATCCTCGACCTGAGGGAAAACATTTGACATCTGTAATTGCCTCCCAATGTTACATTATCAAATCAAATCAAACTTTATTTATAATGCCTTTTCAAACAAACAAAGTTACTCAAAGTGCTTTACAGATTTAAAATAACCCCACAACCCCCCCTTCAAAAATAAAATAATCAACGCAAATACAACCCCCTCCCGACCCAACCCATCAGCCATACTCACACACACACACACTTAAAAGCTACAAAAAGCGGGCTGAGTACAGATGAGCCAGGAAATGCCATCATGGGAGCCATCTGCATCAGCAGCAGCAGATCAACAGCAGCAGCCAAGGCTCCGACCCAGGGCGCCCAGAGGAGGGAGGGCTGGTACCCCCACCTCCACCCAAGCGCTACCTGGGGGGCACCCAGGCAGCCACAGCCGACCACCGCCCCCGATGCAGGGGGCCCCCCAGAGAGGAAACACTGGCAAGAAAGATTAAAATACGTTAAAATATAAAGTTTATAAAATATAAAGTATAAAACAATAAGTGTAAAACAAATAATAAAAATGCAAAGCAGATTAATAAATAAACAGTTAAAAGCTAAACTAAAAATTAAATCAGGTAAAACATGCTGAGCGGTTAAAAATATATTAATAAATAATAATTAGTTAAAGGCTAAGCTAAAAAGGTGAGTCTTGAGCCTGCTTTTAAAAACATGAACGTTCTCTGCGGCCCTGAGATCCTCTGACAGCCTGTTCCATAATAATGGAAAGACGCCTCACCATGAGTTCGTGTCCTGACTTTAGGGATGACAAGGAGACGGCTGCCAGAGGAGCGCAGAGACCGCGAGGGTTCATACAGTAAAAGCATTTCTGACAGATAAGAAGGCCCAAGACCATTAAGACACTTAAAAACCATTAAAAGAACCTTAAAACTGATCCTAAAACATACGGGGAGCCAATGCTTTGATTCTAAGACCGGTGTAATGTGCTCCCGCCTCCTAGTCTTCATCAGGAAATGAGCTGCTGAATTCTGTAAAAGTTGTAAACTTGAGGTAGTCTCTTTGGGAACACCAGAAAGCAGGGCATTACAATAATCAATTCTACTGGTGATAAAAGCATGCATTAGCGTCTCTGTATTGGCCCGAGAGAGAATGGGGCGGACTCTGACAATGTTCTTTAGGTGATAAAAACCTATTTTGGTGATGTTTTTAATGTGAGGGATAAAAGTCAGCTCAGAGTCAAAAATCACACCCAGGTTCTTCACTTTTAAAGAAGGATTAAAAGACAATGATTGTAGTTTTGGTAAAAGTTTCTCTCTCTGAGCCTCAGGACCGATAACTAAAACCTCAGTTTTGTCCTGGTTGAGCTGGAGAAAGTTTTTTGCCATCCAGGATTTAATGTCTAAAATGCAGTTAAAAAGTGCATCCATTGGCCGTGTGTCATCAGGAGACATGGAGATGTACAACTGTGTATCATCATTATAACTGTGAAAGCTAACTGCATGTCTCCTGATAACACTGCCAAGAGGGAGCATATACAGGTTAAAAAGCAGTGGGCCTAAAACTGAACCCTGGGGCACACCACAAGTGATCTTATGGACCTTAGAGGAACAGGTATCCAGACTTACCATAAAAGTCCTGTCTGTGAGGTAGGATGTGAACCATTTGTGAACAGCACCAGAGAGGCCGATCTGCTTTAAACGAGTTAAAAGAATAGTGTGGTCTACTGTATCAAAGGCAGCGCTTAGAAACAGAAGAACCAACATTGTCACCTTTTTAGCATCATAATTTAATCTAAAATTATTTAAAATCGTTAAAAGCGCCGTCTCTGTGCTGTGGTTCATCCTAAAACCAGAGTGAAATTTCTCTAGGACATTATGAGCGTTAATAAAATCATTAAGTTGAATAAAAACAAGTTTTTCTAAAACTTTGCTTAAAAATGGTAAGTTAGATACCGGTCGGTAGTTGTTTAAATCATTAAAATCTAAATTGCTCTTCTTCAGCAGGGGCCTCACTACCACTGCTTTAAAGGCAGCAGGAAAAACCCCCGTCTGAAGGTAGCAATTCATAAAGTTTAAAATCTCATCTTTAAAAAAACCTGGTGGGAATCGGGTCCAAAACGCTTGTGGTGGGCCTCACTGAGGAGAAAACTTTATCAAGGGTCCCAGCTTCTACCAGGACAAAACTGTCCAATGTTTCCTCTGGTGAAGGCAGACACTCAGATTTGTCTAAAACCATGCTAGTTTGAGAGAATAAAATATTACATCTGATGGTGTCTACCTTCCCTCTGAAGTGGTCTGCAAACTCCTCACAGAGAGTGTTTGAGGGGGTTTTCTGAAAAGTATTAGAATTATGATGTAGAATGTTGTCAATGGTGGAAAACAGAATTTTGGGATTATTTTTATCTTCTAAGATGATTCTGGAAAAGTATGTATTTCTGGAATTTCTTAAAGGGTTATTATATAATCTGAGATGTTCTATGTATATCTGATGATTTATTGTGATTTTATTTTTCCTCCATTTCCTTTCTGCCACCCTGAAGCTCCTCTTTAATTTTCTAATAGCTGCATTTCTCCACGGTACTGTACGTTTTGAATAAGTGTTTACAACTTTAATTGGAGCCAGCTGGTCGAGAGCAGATTTAAAACCTACTACTAAAATCATTAACAATAAAATCACAGGGGGCAGGTAAAGGTACAGGAGGGAACTTTTTAAAAACTTCAAGGAAACCTGCAGCCACTTCAGGAGTTAGATGACGCTTCCTGACAGTTGTCACAGAGGTCTCTGATTGGATAAAACTGGTGATATTTAAAAACACACAGTAGTGGTCAGAGATGGCCAAGTCAACAACAGAGGACACACTGCTGGACAGGCCATACGTGATGACCAAGTCCAGAGTGTGTCCTCTGTTGTGAGTCGGCTGCATGACATGTTGGCTAAAATTCATATAATTTAAAATATTTTAAAAATCTGTTGATAAAGGATCTAAAAGGTTATCTATATGTAGATTAAAATCACCAGTTAAAATTATCCTCTCATAAGAGTTGTGTAAAATTTATAAAAACTCTGAAAATTCTGGAATAAAAAGGCATTCCTTTTCGGAGGCCTATAAACTGTGACACATAAAATCTGAGGAGTGCTAAAAACAGAGGCAGTATATTCAAAGGTGGTAAAATTATTAAATAAAACAGGTTTGGCTGAAAGAGTTGATGAACTAATAAAAGCAGTTCTGCCTCCCCTATGGCTACTCCTCGTAGAATAAGAAAAGTTAAAATTAGGTGGAGAGGCCTCTGTAAGAGCAGCAGGGGCATCTGCACTCAGCCACGTCTCTGTTAAAAATAAACACTGAAGGTTATTATACCGGTGCAGGGGACAGGGGTGGGCGAGGGTATGCCAGGCTTAATGTCAGCTTGCGGGTACCTTGTCTGTTAAGATGTAGTCCATCTGCCCCAAATAATTGACTCCTGCCCCAGAAAATGTTAAAATTGTCTATAAAACCAATGTTGTGCATCACGGTAACAGAGGGAAGCCAAGTGTTGAGAGAGAGTAACCTGCTGAAGCGATTTATTCCTCTGCTGATGGTTGGAGTGGGGCCAGAAATAAAAACAGATAGGGGCTTGTCTTTTAAAAGATTAAAACGATGAATAAACTCCTGCTTTAAAAGCTCAGACTGCTGTTTACGGATGTCATTGGTTCCAGCATGAATTATAACTTTACTCTCAGTAGGGTGACTTTGGACTGAGTCCAGAATCTGTTCAGATATATCCTTTACTGTAGCTTCAGGAAAACAGAGGGTGACAGCTCCTCTCATCCTAACATGCCGGATAATAGAATCTCCAATGATGAGAGTGCTGGGTGGATGGTGTGCAGGCTGCTGGGCAGAAGACCTATCGAGGACCTGCTGGATGTTGGGCAGCTTGGCTTCCACAGGACTGCAGCGGTGTTTAGAGGGCGCCGAGGGCTCGTACCGTGGATGCGGGGTGTAGTGAAGCACTCCTCGGCGGGTCCCGGCTGTAGTCCTGGGTTTGGCGCGACGTATGTGGCTACCGGAGTCCGACTGCTGCTCTGGCTGCTGGGAGGGGATGGGCGGCAGTCCTGCGGAGCTGCTGGTCTTCGGCACGGTCGGAGGGACGGTCAGAGGAGGGAAGTCGTCCCCCAGGGCACCGAAGTGGTTCGACAGCGGAAGGCCGGTTGGAGGAGAATGGTGAAAGCCGCTCCGGGCGCCCCCACCGCGACCAGGCCCGTCCGTCGACCACGCACCCTGGGGCACCGGAGTGGAGCTGAGGGGGGCTTAGCCCCCTGCTGGAACCAGCGCTCCTCCTCTGCCATAGATGTTGTACCTCCACCGGCGTTCGTCTGCCCGAGTCTGCCTGGAGACCCAGCGATGGATTCCCCCTCCGCAGCTTCACCGGGCTGGCAGGGGATTGTGTTGGCCAACTGGGCGCTGGTGGCAGCAGCGAAAGTTCGGCCAAAGATGATGTCCACGTCGCGCTTGTGGTCCTGGATCAGGTGTAAATTGGAGATCCTGTGCTCCAGTTCCTGGATTTTCTTGGTTAGCCTGGCACAACCATCACACCCGGAGCTACAGGTGAGTGGAGGCATGGCGGAAGTAACAGCGGTCCGTGCTCTGATTAAAAACGTGTCCGATAAAAGATATGTCGCTAAAAGTTAAAAACGGTTAAAACTAGTCAAAAGAAATGATTAAAAAACGAAAAACAAACAGTTAAAAAAGAATTAAAAACTAGTTAAAACCATGTTAACGAGCCGGAGTTAGCAGGAGGCATTAGGACGCTGACGCATGCGCAAAAATTATAAAGTATTGAGGTGAACTGTTATCATTGACAAAATACTTTTAGAACGCAATTGTACAAATTCTTTAAATATCATACAATGTAATTTCCTGGATGTAATTTCCTGCATTTATTTTTTGCATTCCGTCTCTCTCAGTTGAACTGTACCTACAATGGAAATTGCAGACCTCTTTCATATTTTTAAGAGAGACAACTTGCACAATCATTGGCTGCCAAATACTTTTTTGCCCCACTATAAATCTTGACAGCTTTCTAAATACACAATAGGTCCAGCTTCCGAACGTCTTTGGGTTTTGCCAGAGTTGCAAAGGCTGGAAATTTTCTCTGGAATCAAGTTGGAATATTCGGAATTAACATAAAAGTTAAAATGCTGAAGACTGGCCCTGAGCAGGAATCATGAATATTGTAAAAAAAAAAAAATTGTTTAAGCATCATCTTGACTAAATTAATCATTCTTCAGGAAGGTACCCTTGAGGATAAATAAAATATTGCTCAAGCACATGCAAATAGCAAATTGCATGACAGAGAGCTATGTTTAAATTCCCATTTAATTTTTAAATCAAACTTTTCTTAAATACCGCTGCAAAACTTCATCGCTTGCAATTGTATGACCTCTCTCCAATATCTTTGGGCAAAAAAAATTAAATTGGAATTGGAATTATTTAAAGAGATTTATGCACAGAGCTATTCCTCAATAAATTAAAGTATTACTTGATTAAGCCATCCTTGACCTCAGCTTACACTTAATCCAAATGATCTGTTGTCATCCAAGTGAAATAATGAAAAAATCATGTAATTTTAGTCACACATTAAGCTGAAGGATGGTTACTTTTGTTTTAAAGGTTCAGACCAAGATAATTTTCCTCGAAAGTTGAGTTTTTAGGGGAGAGCTAACTAAGCTTAGTACAGCCATGAACCCTAAAGTAGATTTAACTTTTTCTCAGTTTATAATTGTGGTCAAAAGGATCAGTGTTTAATTAAATTTACTTTATTTGTCACAGGTATAAAGTTTTGCACCCAACTAGAATCATTAGTCTCAAATGTTTAAAACAAAAAACGTGAAGTCTGCAAAAGCACAACTGCAAGCAAATGCTTACCCATTCAAAAACATTGGTTTAAATGATATATAAACCCTTCAAAACTGGACCTAAATATATTGCTCCATTTCGTAGGAAAATGGCTCACCCCCAATTTTCCCTTAAGATTACATGGTTTCTTTTAAACCTTTCTTCTTGGTTGTCATTCAGATTGATCCTTCTCAGAATTTTTACAGCCAGTTTAAACCATGTTTGAAACAATTTGAAGATTTTTTGTGGAACATTTTTTGCCTTGATTAAAAACCACACAAGGTGATAAAACGAAAGCAGGAACACATTGCCCTGAAAGTATCACGTAGGTGGTCAAAAAGTATTGATTCTATTTTTCAAGCTGATATTTTTTTTTCTGTAAAAGGGAGGTACAGATGCAGCTTTTAATTTTGTTTCTTATCTGAACATATGTACACAGAAAACTGAGTAAAGTGAAAAGGGAGAATATACTGTAGTAACAAAAAGCAAATAGTTGGTTAAACAGTTGAACAAATGTTTGAGTTCAAAAAATGTAAACACAAATTCATAAAAAAAATTGCAGTTTCCATCATCGGTCAAACAGAGCAGCAGGTAATCATAATTTCAAGCATGGTTTATTGTCCTGGTGCTCACATCCTCTCCTACAACCTTTCTGTCTCCATTTTTCATTTATTTGAAAGATCGTCTCTGTACATTCCTGTCTGCATTATACGGCAGCTGAAGCAGTTTAACTGCATTCGCAAAGAAACATGTTGTAAATAGCAATCAAGTCCAAAGAAAAGATCAGAATGCAATGTTGAATTTAAAAATTGACAGGCATCTAGTGAAAATTTGAAGTTGGAAGGCAGAATTAATGATGTGTACCACTTTCCCCCAGCTTATGAAAGTATTTTTGGAGAGCCTAAATGCAGGGTATATTTCTTTGATTTGTTAATCTAATGTGAAATGCAGGCATATGACTGAAAGGGACAAGTTAATGAATAACAGTTTCGGGCACCTTTATTTTTGAATTAGTACAGCCTGATCATTTAAGCCTTTATTGAAATTATACTTTGCATGCTGTATGAAAGTAGCTTAGAGATGCTTTATTTTGGGAAGTTGACTCTTTTAGACTTCTGTAATACCATTGTCATCAATTAATGGATGCATGTCTTATGTGTGAAAAAGAGAAACATCACCAGTTAAAACAGTTTATTTTGAAGTCTACATAAATATGTAAAGCATATTTTACAGTCAACCAAGCAAAAGATATTTCACTAAAAGGATGAAGGTTCAGCTTGCAATAATACAACATCACATGTAAAACAGTGAGTCATATTAAGTCTAAAAAGTAAAGCTAACAATGAAGTTCAAGCCAACTCAAAGAAAATGCACCTTTCTTTGAAAAGCTTCTTGAAAGAAATATTGAGAAAATAAACCTGTTTTCATAAGCAATTATGTATTCATTAGCAAAATCCCCCCCCTTGTGATATGAGTGCTGGTTTTTGCTGCTAAAATAATTCCATAATAAAGTGGATTTTTGAGAGGTATATAGAGCATGAGGTATGACTGGATTGACTAGCATGCCTGGGATGTTGGGGGCGTGACTGACAAGCTGTTCGGGGGTGAAAAGCAGGAGGCTGATTTACTTGCAAACTCAAATTCCACCACTGAGAACTCCTACTGTTATATTTTATGACAGGGTTATCACATTTTCTGGCCAGAGAAAAATGAGATTCATAGTCCTAAAAAAGAAAAAGCATTCAACACAGAAAAAGGAGGCCCTGTCATTCTCCTTGGCGGTTGTGAGTTTGTTTCTCCTCCTCCCTGTCCCTTCCCTTTTGTTCTGCTGATTCTACCAGTATTATAGAGCTACAGCCTCTCAACACCACTGTAAGAGCCCACAGTTTAAGCCGCTTCATGCCCCACTTTCTCTCTGGTCAGAGTGTGGTAAAAGGAAAAGAAGGGCTAGAGTCTGGAGTCAAGGTTAATTCTGCCATCATTTGGTGGGGTAGCAGCATGAAAGCCTGGGACTTAAAATGGCAAAACCTACAGATACTGATTTAAATAAAACGTTATGAGTTAAAATAATATTTAGTTTCCTCTGGAATTACAACAATATTTTTTAATTGAACTGAAACATCGAAATCTTCTCCCTGAAAATGTCTCTTTTCCTTATGCAACTCTTTCATTTCTTTTTAATCATCATGCGACTACAGCATTACAAAACTAGCAAGACTCCCTAGCAACACCAAAATGTCAGTTTTGTCAGTGGCAATCCAGCCTTCTTGGTCAGGTTGTTCCTGGTTTAAAATCATTACTAACTCCGTCCTTATTGTCTAGAAAGACAAATCTGGAAGTTACTTGGAACTTCCACAACACCTAGAAAACTAAACCATAGCCACTGCAATTCACAGATGCTCCAAAATCTTGATTCGATTCACCACAACTCCAAATGCAACTTTTCCGTCTTTTACCAGCAAATTACAACTGGAAAAACCTATCAATGGAAACACAGTACTAATACTTACCAACAATTAAGTGTTTAAAGCACATGTGTCAAACTCTAGTCCTCAAGGGCCACTGTCATGGAATTTTTAGACACATCTCTATTTTAACACACCTGAATCAAATAATAATGTCATCAGCAGGACCCCATCGGACATAACTGCCTGCTGAGGAAGCAATTTAACCATTTATTCAGGTTGCTTTGAAAAGGAACACATCTAAATGTTTCAGGACACGGACCTCAGAGACTTGACATCATTGGTCTAAAGTCTGTTTCAGCTAGGGCTGTGATGAAAAATTAAATAAATCAATTCTGAATCGATTCTTAGAAAAAAAAAGAATCACATCGATTCACCAGTTCAAAAATTGGTTTTATTGTTTAACATAGTTTGCTTGTTTTTTACAGCCAAAAATTAGAATTAAAAATCCCCACAGCCATTTTAAGGGTTAGTTCTGAAAGTGCGAATACAGGTTTTGTTTTTTCTGGAAACGTGTTACTCACCTAGTGTTAAGTCACTGAATTAAAGGCATATAATTAAAATAACAGCTCAAAATTAGCACTGACCGATTTTATATCAAACTGCATTAGACTGAACCGATCGAATCATGATAATCGATTCTAACTCTTGATAATCAGAATCACTTCTTAACATTTAAATCAATACTCAGCCCTAGTTTCAATTAGAGATGAAATGGAGAGGAAGGAGAAAGGGAAGACATGAAGCAAAAATGAAACTAAGAACAACTGTTTTGAAGAATATAGCCTCTGGGACGATGTGTCTGCTCCACTAACTGAACCCTGGATTGTAATCTATTAAATAAAATGTCACATAAACTAAACTCAAATCCTTGCTTTAGCAAAAAAATAAAAATAGCATCTTAATTAATGTTCCTTTATTACATTGACTGAAATTCAGTTGTACATATTTTTAAATAAATAAATAAATAAATATTTCTTGTTTCATTTTCCTCTAATAATCTTGTTTTTGTTTTTTTTACATGGATTAATACAGAACAGATTTTTTTAAATATACAGAGTATGGTAACGTAACATGTCATGATTTTGTTTTTACAAAGCTGCAGGAATTGCTTTTAGTTGTTGCCTGTTTGCTTGTCTTTTCCTGATTAATGGACTTATCTTCAACTGTTTCTGTTTACATTCACGTTATTTATGAGGCAGCCAGACATGAAGCCCGAGCTTGGGGCAAACATTTGATGAAATGATTAATGGGATTTCTTTTTCACTGAGCCTGGCTGTGAGGCAGCTCTGATTTGCTATTGGAAAATTTTTCTTCCACAAAAAAGAACCTTTCTTTCACAACTAAAATTTACCCTATGCTTTTAGTGCTTCTTTTTTTTTACTGCAAATAAAGCACAATCATTCCAACCATCTGACAAAAGCTAGATGTTTGGTAGATTGCAATTGGAAAACAAATAAAAACTGAAAAAAGCATATGTCAATAAAACTTTTATAACAAGGCTTTGATGTAATTAAATTAAACAGAGTGTTGTGTGGAGCTGGAGGCTTAAATCATGGGCTGACTTCATCTTGATGGGATGAATGGTGGTGCATAAAAAAAAGAAGCAAAGTAAAAATTAAAATTAAAATATTTATATGAATCAAAGTAAAACCAACAAAGCAAATTTATGGAAATCAAAAAAAAAACAGTTTTTCAATTTCCAATTCCCATACAGTGCATTGAAGACCTCAACATTGTTCTGTTTCTGCTCTTTGTCAAGGGGGATTTTATTAATTAAGAATGAAACTCTTCAACCTGGGGAAATTAACCACTCAATTTGTAAATCATGAATTGACTGCGATTAACAATTCTTTTGCAAAGCTTAGTTAAATTTCAATCTTTTATTTTTTTTTACCAAACTTCCTATCTGAGTGTGATTAATAATGTTTTGGAGTGGTCCAGTGGGTTAACTGTATCAATCTTAAAAAGATCCCATACATTTCTAAGGCTTTGAAAAAAAACTATTGAGAGACATTATGCTGAAAATGAAGACAAAATGAAAGAGTGATGAACTTTCTCAAGATTGGTCACCTGCACCAAGAGCACACTGATGATTAATCCAGGAACTCAAAACACTGTTTAAAGCCTGCAGGCATATTATCCTACCTTGGGGGAGTTGTAAGATAAGGCCACTGTCAAACAAAAACAACATAAAGATATATGTCACGTTTAACAAAAACAAAAACGTATTTATCACCACAAGACTTTTAAGAAAGTATTTTGTGGACCAATGAAACAAACATGGAATATCTACAAGGTGTGTCTCATGTCCAGTGTAAAATTATAGTGGATAGAATGACACAAATACAAACATGCAAACACTGTGCGGTCCTGACTGCCAGACGGAAGCCACTCCTTAGTAAAAGGCACACGGCAGCCCACCTGGAGTTTGCTAAAAGGGACCTTAGGGACTCTCAGACAATGAGAAACAAAATCTGGTCTGATGAGACAAAAATTGAATTCTTTGTAGTGAATACCAGGCATTACGTTTGGAGAAAATCAGGCACCGCTCATCACCAGGCTAATACCATCCCTACAGTGAAGCATGGTGGTGGCAGCATCATGCTGTGGGGATGTTTTTCAGTGGCAGGAACTGGAAGAGTAGTCAGGATAGAGGGAAAGATGAATGCAGCAATGAACAGAGACATACTGGATGAAAACCTTCTCCAAAGCGCTCTTGACATTGAAGGAGTGGCTACAGAACAACTTGGTGAATGTGGCCCAGCCAGAGCCCAGACCTAAACCTAATTGAACATCTCTGAAGAGATTTCAAAATAGCTGTGCACAGACGCTTTCCATCCAACCTGATGGAGCTCGAGAGGTACTGCAAAGAGGAATCGGCAAAACTACCCAAAGATAGCTTGTGAAAGCATATTCAAAATGACTTGAGGCTGTAATTGCTGGCAAAGGTGCATCAACAAAGAACTGAGCAAAGGCTGTGAATACTTATGTACATGTGATATCTCATGTTTTTTTATTTTTAATAAATTTGCAACAATCTAAACATTTATTTTTGCATTCTCATTATAGGGTGTTGTGTGTTGAAGGAACAAAAAAAATAATACATTTTGGTATAAGGCTGTAAAATAAAAAACAATCTGGAAAAAGTGAAGTGCTGGGAATACTTTTCGGATGCACTGTATCCCTAATTTGAACAAAAATGGGTTGTGATATAAAGTGGGTTGGTCTGAGGCATAAAACTTCAGGTTTGAACATGATTTCCACTCCAACGCTACTTCTGTGTCATAATCTCCATCTAAGACAGTAGTTAGCTGTTGTTAAAAATACCTTCGGACAACACCTTAAAACTTTTCTAAAATAAAACTACAGTATGTGAAGTGTAACTTACAAATATTTTGGTTTTCTTTTCATAGAATTTTGCCACATATTAGACCTGAGCCCATTTCTATATAACGTATTAAATCTCAAATAGCCTGATATCATAAACCTTTAGTATAATACAACTTATGGCGAACAAGGAGGGTGCCAAGCCACAATCTTGTCTAGGGCACTAAGGTGGCAGAATATGTCTCTGCCCAGACGGTTTCACTTAACTGATGAAACCTTTGAATGGCTCCAAAAAATGGAGTCTTACTGTTTCTCTAGTCAGAGGTTATACATAGATCCAATTGAGATTATGTGGCATGATCTTAAACATGCACTCCACTGTGGCTGGATTAAAGTTCATTTGGAAGGACTCAATGCCATCTAACGCAAATGCTTATTGCTGCCAAGGGTATACGGTTTAGGAGAAATTACTTTTTTACATGGGCCAGAGTTGTTTTTTTACCTTATTAAATTAACTAATCTTTTTAAAATGCATCTTATGTTTAATAATGCTTTATTTGTCTAATGTTAAAATGTACTGATCTGAAACATTTAAGTGTGACAAAAACACATAACCAGAGGACGTCCATGAGAGGGGAAAGACCTGTGCACTGTATGTTGAACGGCAAACATTTAAATGAAAAACAATTAAATGTTTGTGTATATCCTATATTTATCTACAAAACAGCTCACAGGGACATAAGCGTTACATAAATACACTCTTTGAGTAAGATCAAGCTGTTAAGATCAGACTCATCCATGAAACATCGTCATTTTTAGAGTGCAAATCAATAAAAAAATGTTACTTAAATCGTAGATGTAAACAAACAAATGAGCACAGATCAGGTTTTAATTTAAATTTAAAGTGATAAGCACTCACCCACACAGGGAATCGATAAGCAGGTTTTCTCCTTGCAGGAATCTCTTCTGAGTTTTAGCTGTTATCAATCAGTTGTTTTCATCTTTGCTTGGATTCTGTATTCCCTTATGCAGGCCTCTAAAACATGACAGGTGTACTTTGAATCTGAGTCATGTCGGGATCAGTGACAGGCAGCCTATTAGTAAATTCGCCTTCCAGCTAAATGTTCTCTCGCTCAGCAGGGAGACCCTCTCGTATGACAGTTAAAATCTCTCATTCTGTTTATTTTACAATCTCGGAATAAATCTTGCGGGGCAGAGCCCATGGATATATGAGTGAACTGGTCAAATTTAACAAGGATGAGGGTAAATGAAAAGCTTAATGATTCAAATTTAACAAACTCCAATGAAAACCCACCATATTCTAACAAAAAACAATCTAATTACATCTTGGAGAACTACATAAAAGTTAAAATCAAGCACACCTGTGTATAGGCCTTCTCAGTAGGCATTTTGGAGGTTAATAATGTCTACAATACCCATGGGCATTTGGTTTAAAATTGGATAGAATTTGTTGAAAAAAAATTACAAACATTGAACATTAGGCTAGATTTAGCTAGAATTACCTACATATAATACACTTTAACATCCATTCATGTGGGAACTGGGGAGTGGCTGGAGTGCAGCTCCAGCACCCCACCACCCACCACTACATCTTTACTTTCTGATGGAAATAAGATGTGCATTTTATTTGGAAATCAAGTCCCATAGAGAAACTATGGAGCATTACCAAGAGAAAGATGAGAGAAACGAGACTGGCTGTCCCTGTGCCCTTATTGTCCCCAGCTGCGCTGAGTTACACTGATTGTCTCCCTGAGTACTTCCCTTCTGCATTAAAGGGATATTCCACCCCTAAGTAAAATGTTGTCTTTGGTAATTTTCATTGGAGTTAGATTAGTGAGAAAAAAGCCATTACCAACCAGCCCAATAGTTTCCCTGATCTGGCAGCAGCCTGTTTGCTTTAGCTTAGCATAAACAAATGTAAGTGAATGGGAACTACTAGCATTGCTTACATCGATGCTGTGCATAACTGGGCTGGTTACAAAATGCTTTTTTTTCTCACTTATCTAACTCTGGGGAATTTAGCAACAGACACAATTTTACACTGAATTCCGTGGTACCTTCCGAGGACTGATTCACGTTAAATGAAACAGTGCCTTGTTTCGAAACCTGCCCTTCATTAATGAGAACTTGTTGTGAAATAACAATATACCAAGATACTAGACAGCATCGCGTGTGCAAGACTGTAATGACGTCAGTCACTGCAAGCGAGCCTTAAACAGACCAAACAGCATGGCAGAGAGAAAGCGTTCCAAAGTTTAGCTCCACTTCACTAAATGCAATGGAGATTACGCCCGCTGCAACCTGTATGACACAAATTACAAAACCAGCCCGGGAACACATTTTATCTCAGGAAGCTTCAGTTCAATTTGCAGTTTATGATACAAGGAACCCCATCACAGAATTTATCCAGAGGGGAAAGGAGAGGAGAGTAAATGTAGCTGGGTTTTATTTTATGAAACACCACAATGTTAAAATACAAACAGTTGTATGGTATCGTTATTTTGGTTTCATTGTTAGTTTACAATACATGGTCTCTTCATCATAATTATTTCTAAAGGGCAAAGTAGTGGAATAGGAATACATGGAGCTGGGTTATAATTTTTGCATCATTTAGAAAATACTAAGCAGCTGAGGTAAAATACAAACAGTTATATGTTATTTGTATTAATGTTTGTTACATGTTGTTATATTGAGAAATACATATATTTGATTTAAAAAGAGATTTTATTAATCATTAAACACTCAAAAGTATCAAAAATTGGTACTGTTAAGTACTGGTGTCGATGGGTACTAGGAATTGGTATCGTATTGATTCAAATGTGAAAGGCACCCATCCCTTGGCAGGATGTACCCTTTCTCACAGTTTCTCAGTTACAATCAATAACTTAGAGGCTTGGCATCTGGGAATCAATAGATCAAATAGTGTCCTTGGAGCTTGCTGTAAGCAAAAAGACTTTATTAATCCCAGAGAGAATTTAAGAAAATTGTTTTGGGTCCCTGCAATAAAAATGGCTATTAACTTGTCATATTTATAAAAAGCAGTTTTGTAGCCACCTATGCAGCCTGGCAGGGTCCATGCACATGTGTTGCATGACCTAAAAACGGCCTAGAAATGGGCTATAAATCATAAAGTGTATGCCCACCTTACCCAATGGAATACAGGCACAGTCCTTCGCTATCTCCATAGATGCATAGAGCAGGTGGCGCAGCGTAAACACCTTGCATTAAAGAGATATGAGTTAACCAGTTACTTGCTGATACAGTGCCCACTTTGAATGCAAGTCTTATTGGATGTAACATGAATCGCACCAAAGAATTCATTTGCACATAAAGTAACTGTTTAAGATAATGGAATATCAGTTTGTATTCTGATTATATGAAAATAGCAATGGGAGCATAGGTGTAGGTTAGACCTGCCCTGTTAAAAAAATTCCACATCTGGTTTTTATGTGGTGGATACAAAACTATAATTCATAAATTATGCCGGGGAAATGTCGCCGGTTTTAATAACAGTTATGTTCATAGCCGACTTTCCTACAGGCACCGCATAAAATATTTTTGTGTGATAAAATGCAGACTGATGTCATGATCAGGATTTGAACCACAACATATCAAGCTGACAGGAGCTGGATTTTCTTCTACTTTGGAGTTGTCAGCTGAACCGAGCTGACTAAATATTTGCCGCTAAGCTTTTACTTTTCTTACATCAATGCTTTATATACATATTATATTTGCAAAAAACATGGGCAGTCGTTATGTCTGGTTATTTACATTTATAATAACTAGTGCGCCAGGTTGCCTAAACAGTTATACACAAGGTTAGCATACCATGAGAATTTAAAACAGATCCATGAATGCTGCACACTATTTAAAATAGTGCATCAGTTGGGATGTTCCCAGTGCGTTGCTGTTTAGATCCAGTAATGAGGAGAATGGATATCAACTTTAACCATGTGACTGGCATAACCAAATAACTGGTAATTCATGTTTTATTATATAGCAGCTTGTTTATGTTAATGACATAATGGACTTGGAAGGCTCTAAATAGTATTTTTCAAAGGAGAATGCCGATCCAAAACTGAGTTAGAGATCCCATTCTAAATAGGACCTTTTGTTAATTGTACGTGGCAAAAAAACAAAAAAGGAAATGGAGTTCCGCCTTTTCACAGTAGGTCATTGTAAAGTGCTTTCATGTCATATCATACCATCAAAAAAGACACAGCAAGTTTGGTTTACTTATGTAAATTGAGCATGGCAAAAAACACAGGAAGAGTTTAGACTACACAAAATAATATTTTCTTTTTAAATAAAAGGGATTACCCGTGGATCCACGACCCATTTGGAATCCACACAGAAATTGTCAGGTTTTTGAGGAACAAAGAGAGTAAGGTGGCTGGGTTTTGGTTTAATTGCATGTTAGATTTGCAGAGGTAAGCCTCTGGATGGATGGATGGATGGATGGATGTTTAACTACCGCTTAAACCTGTCTCTTCTGGTGCTGCGGCATGATAGATGAAAGATGTTACATCTGCCTTATGATTACTGTTTGAAGAAGTGACTGAATTTGCACAACTGACTGAAATATGTTCCCTGACTTATCCTTACAGAGAAGTTCCAGCTTGTCAATAAGAGGTGATGGTGGTTCAAGAACCTTCAGCAGTTGGGAACCACTGCTCTTTTAGTTCTCTGACCTCCTCTCACCCAATATCACCTAATAATAACCAGCTCAGTTTCAGATCAGAAGCACTATTTTTAGCCAACCCACTATTTTTTTTCAAATAACTATGATGCTCAAATATAGACTACAAATAGATATTTCCTGACAACTGTCCTAAAAAGAATGTGCCTAGTATGCATGACTAATCTAAACGTAATACTTTTGACATACATCACATGGTAAATGCTCATTTAAATTAAATTAAACTAATTTTTACTTAAAGTAAACAAACATTACATGGTGGATTCATATTTCATACACATGAAAAGCAATGGCCAGGGTATATTCTTGTGGTATTTATTCATTTAATTTGCAGGGCAGGTAATGCCAAATCAACTGTCAGCAGCTTACCTGTATTAAAGACAAAGTCAAGTCTGGAAATAAAATTGACTTAATGAAAAAATGTTGGCATGACTGATGTTGTACATAAGATATATGTACAATGTGATACATTGTACATATATCTACATGTGAATAATATCAATATATCTTCAAAAAAAAAGTCTAAATGAGTTAAATAATTTCATATATAGGCTTATTTATTTGAGACTGGCAATTTAGTTGAATCCATGCTCTGGCTGGAATGACATGATATGCTTTATGAACCTAAAAGTAAATTCAGCTTGACATCCCTACAACTCATTTGCATACTGAGAGGATCTTGAGTTATTAAAGAACTGATTTAATTTGCACCGTGCAGAATAGCTTCCCCTGCAACATGCACTAGAACAATGCTCTTCATTCACCAAGGCGAGGACGTGTGAAATGTCTCATTTAAAATTTTAATTTTGATATTTTCAACTGGCACCTGAAGATGGCATGGATTTGGTAAGTGTTGAGAATTAATTGCAACTCAACCAATCGTGCCATTGACCGAACCAGAGTCTGTGAAATGTGAAGGGTAACAAGGTAAATTGGAGAGTTTTATTTGAATCATTGATTTTGGTTTCCAGCACACAAATCACTCAGCCCAAAGGCTAATATGCATCTGGCGGGGCCTGTTTTGACTGAGAATGATCAGTTTAAGTTGACAATACTGGAAACACATATAGTGGTAAACTGTCATTTGAAAAGTTTTAGATTTTGGTAGCATGTGATAGAAGTGAATTAATTTATTTTAAGATGAGCATAGTATCCTGAGTGTAAGTTTGAGTATATTTTGCACTTAATCTGTTTACAACATAGACATTGTAAAGACAAATATTAATATTTTTAAATATTTGAATTAAAAACTGTGGAGCATACTGTAATTACATATATTTTAAGTTCATTCTTGTTTACATAACCCCAAATGTATTTTGGACCAAAAAATTACTATTTTGGCATATGTGTCATGATATACAAGGTCTGGAGTAGAGAAGCAATCACAACAACAAAAATGTGTGATTTTAAAAGATACACTTTCAACATGTCTTGAAAACATGTGCGTTGCACTGACCTAACCGTATTGAAGGTTTCATTGATGCCCCCTAATTTACCTCTGCAAGACGTAGTAGTGAAGACTATTATAAAAAGACTTAGATTAACAAAAAAAGAGTAATGTATTTTATAAAATACATGGCATGAAATGTATTTTATAAAATACATGGCAATGTTTACAGAGCAATTCGTGCACACAATCTTGGGGAATTGAAGCCCATAGAGAAATTCCCAAAGTGATTAAGTCATTGTCTCTTTATAGGTTACAGTCAGATCACAAACATCTTCCCATATTTCTAATTATCTTTAACTATAAAAGGGAAAATACAATTTGTTGCAACATCAACCTTATTTATACATACATTAAGTTCATTACTCAACCAGACAAGTTTTGAGCCACTTGGAGTCCTTCGGAAGAAGTTTATATCAATTCACGATCAGTGTATATTATTTAGATTATATGAAAGTTAATGGGGGCACTGACGTGCAACCTCTAAATAAGGCATTATCTACTACAAAACTCAATCGAAAGCAAGATCCCCCTGTGAGTTTGGAGTGCCTCTAAGGTGCTGGAGTGTAGTCTTCGGGGGTCCTTTAGAGCCTTTTAAAAGCAATCCAGAAATAAAAAATGCAACACTGGGTAGGAAGTTCCTTGAGCTATTTTACAAAGAGGAATGGACAAAAGTGTCAGCCTCTTGCTGTAAAAAGCAGGTAAAGACACTCCAAAATATGTTTAGCTCTATTTTGCATCTATAAGTATTTTCTGAAAGGAAGTGAATAGATATGGCATGCCTTGATGCCTTGCAGATTTATTTTGTTAAATATTTTTAAACACCACTGATCACTTTTAGTTTCTTTTTAAGAAAAGAAAAGAATTAAGCAGTATGTTTTGGTAGTTTATCAAATTAAATCCTAGTAAATGTTATTATTACATTAGCATTGTGAAACTGTTCATGACACTCTAACGGCAAGTCAAATAAATTATTTTAGATCTTAAAAGAAATAATAATTTATCTTTGGCAGTAGCTGTATACAAAGGAAGGCTATACCTATGTTTTTGTTCTTGTTTTTTGATCGACTGAAAAAGGAAAAAATAAACAGTGATATCGAGGACTTTGCTGGGAGACCAATAGACGTGACTATATACAGACAGCAAAAACATATACAGTCTGAACAGGAAAATGTGGAGGCTCAAACTGTAATAAGGACAGTGATGGGCTGTGAGATGGATAGAACAGAAGGAAGGAACTGACACAGAGATGGTACCAGACACAGGTAAGTTTGTGTTTGTGACAATGAGAGAGAGGAGGAGAGAGACAGTAACAGAAAAAAGGGATATCATTAACAGTTTGAGCACAGCAGCTAAAATCATGGCTCAGAGGGTTTGACCTTTAAGAATAATAGCCTGTGTGTAGTTGAAATATAATGTGTTATATCCATCACTTGTCTTTTCATAATGTAACTCAATTTAAAGTAGCTTCTTCACCCTGTTGTGACTTTAAATCAGCTCTATAAAAACTGAATTGATTTAATAATTGAAATCCAGCTTCAAAAAGACTAATCACTGTAATGGTAATATTGAATGATAAAGGATTATCAAAGACATATTGTTGAATTTGGTTTGTGATACAATTCTCAGATCAACAACAGTCTATGCCTTTTAAAGATACTGGATACAGCATGTTTTGTTATTTATTTCAAACCAATATTTTCAAAAAGTTGAACTTCTGTTTAAGTATTTACTGTGCTCAAACTTAAAAGTTTTACACCAGTCTTATCCTAACGCTATATGGCTATAACAACATCAGGTTATATTTTAGAGCTTTGTTTTTTTTATTCAAAATTTGAAATTTTCAGTTAAAATGTATCGTGGAGCCTGGGTTTGTGGTGTGTTTGAGGACCTACCCCCGGTAAAACAGACAGCCTTACAGGCGCGGTACCTGCCAGATCACCACTAGCACTTGTGATTCTCAGCCTTCTAACTTGTTTTGTTCCCTTGCCCAGGTTGCTTGTCTCCTCGGTGGTTCCATCCCAGAAATCCTCCTTTTCCAGCTAAAGCAAGTTTTGACAGCTCATTCTGAAGCTTCTCTGTTTGCATGCCTCCTGTCTGCCCCCCAGCCAATAACAGTAAGGTATTGCCTTTCTCTCACAATATTACTTATCTTTGGATTCCAGCTCACTTTCTCACCTCTGTACTGATCACCAACTCACCACAACCACCTTCTGGACCAGGCATAACTCATCCTCCCTGGCATCACCTCCATTTACACTCAGTAAGCTGCTCATCATCTGTACCCCATCTGGCCAGTCCTGGTTCTCCAGTCCTTGCCAGCTCCAGTCTCAATTATATTGTCATTAATATTCAATAAATATCTTAAGTTTTACTGGCCTCCTGAGTGTCCTTGTGCATATGGGTCAAGCGCATACCAGAAACCATGAAAAAATTATTAGTGTTTTAAATCAAAAACTATTATCAGTGATCAAAAAGTTGTGTGATATTTCCAAGAAAGAAGTTATGAACACACTTAACTGCATTAAAAGATACTAAAACCAACACTTTCACAAATTTATGATTGTACAACCTTTGATATAATATACAAGGACAATCGAAACTGACAGGTCTCCTAAACATTGGAGTTCACATTTTTTCGCACATGCTCAGAAAATCCTAAGAAAAGCTTCAGCACCCCCATCTGGCAAATAACCATTTTATCCAGAATTTCACATAGCTCAAACTATTAAGTATTCAATAGGTTAAAAAAATAATAACTTTACGACTTCAGAATGTACAAAGCTGTAAGCTGCAATTTCCTTTTAGAACAAACACCAACTTGAAATTTTCAGACTTGTTTCACAGATTATTTGTGCTTCAATTTCAGCAATTACACCTTCTAATTAGAGATCAGGCTATACAGAAGACACATCACCAACTGTAGTTGTTTTTGTAAGAACTTACCAGTTTTCAGAAGGCAACTTTTAAATCTAACACTAACATTCCCTGCTGTTTCTGAATATGCATATCATTTTGTCACTCAAGACGACTGGTGGGAGGCATTTTTCTGTTAATGCACCAACACTCTGGAACGGCTTGACTCTGGACATATGCCAGGCATCGACAGTGGATGTCTTTAAGGCAAAGGTAAAGACACATTTGTTTACACATGCATATAGTTCTCGACTGGTTTTAACTAATTCATGACTTGTTCATTTTTAAGTTGGCTCATTTTATTCTATTTCATTTATTATTGTAGTTTATTTTAAGAAATGTTTATCTTTTTAGTGTTTTTATGGTTGATATCTGCAGTTGTAAAGCACTTTGATGGAAAATCAATTCCTTATTATTATTGTTATTATTATTATTATTATTATTAATAATTTATATTATTATTATTATTATTATTATTAATAATAATAATAATAATAATAATAATAATAATAATAATAATAATCTATCTCTTCACCATCTTCAGTTAGTGCAGAACGCTACTGGCTTTTAACCGGTCTTAATATGTATCAATCATTGTCACCAGTTCTGAAATCTCTACAGTGTTTTCCTATGGAATTCTTCATCTCTTTTAAGATTTTACTTTTTTGTTTTTAAGGGTCTTCATAGTTTGGCCCCTGCCCATCTTGCTGAACTTCTTTCCCCTTACCTAGCTCAGACAGCAAGGGAAGGGAACTGACAATTTTAAAATGCCACACATTAAAATGAAGTCTGTTTTACATAGCGCCATCCAGCTGATGTTAGTATGTGACTTCATCAGGTGACATAAATGTAAGCTACAATCAACCCTGGAAATTAAGGTGGGACCTAAGCTTGTAGCTAGAGTCTCATATTTGTAAGTAAGAAAGGAAGTATTTCGTCAGTTACCTTGTTTTTTTGACAGATTCTGGAAATAAAAACGGCTGGTTAGGCCAGTTAAAAACACTATAATAAAACCCATAGATGAAGTCACAACTTAAGTCATATATTTGGAGGAATTTGGCTTCTGGTTTTGGTTGACAGTCATTGTAAAATGATTTGTCAGCGTTGTGAATCTGCCAACTGACCATCGGTGAGTAGCTGTCTCAGATTCGTAAGTCTTGACTGCATTTGAGTTCAAAACAAAATACATTGATCAAATTTAAACTTTATTATTCTGCACTATTACACTCTTATGTAACTGTAAAGAGCACAAAATCGTTAAATAAACATTTGGTGGCATTAAGAAAACTTTGGAATTATAAAAAAAAGTATATATATATATATATATATATATAAATATAATTATTATTCCGAATGTGAGTAATTCCTGCGCATTTTGTAAATAGGAATGAAGGATTATGGATGTAAAACCTTGACCAGAAAATAATAAAATAAAAGCCCGATCTGAAGAACATGGTAGTCCTCCATTTCAAATGGGTACAGCTATGTTTGTTTACAACAGAAGTGTATTTCTTCTTCTATGGCCGGTTATGGTGTTTGACATAGTTCTGCACATGTCAAAATTATTTATTCCATTCAGACATGTAGTGGATGTAAACGGTTGTCATAATCAGATAGATTTCTTCAGGGCCCACAGGGTACACAGTCAAATTCTAACCTGAAGTATGATCGGAATAAATATATATTTTTCTCATGTAAATGTAGCTGATAACATAAACTGTCCTTGGTATGTGCACACCCTGCTCAGGTATAAGATATTTTATCACTCAAAGTACACAAAGAAACCATACAGCAATACATTAATGCAAGAAAAAGACACAAATATGCCCTTTCAATAAATATTCAAGACTAGAGCCTGTTTTTCAAGTAAGGAGGCAGAATCAGGGACCTTGTTTGTTTCAGCCCTGGCAGGAAGTGGAGGAATGTACACAGCCCAATTGACATGTTTTTGAAAGAGAGAGATGGCTGGTGGATTTTGGCGCGCTATCACCTGACACTGTTGTCACTCTTCTCATTATACTCAGTAGCAAAATATTTGAACTTTCACACAGATTGTAGCAGAAGGTTGTGGATGGCCAGAATGAATTAGCACAGGAGAGTAGCAGCTGAAGAACAGGGTGATCCATTTTATGGTAGTATGGCAGCATGTTTGTGTGAAAAAATAAAATAAAAAAGAAGCCAGATATAAATGAAGATCAAGCAGACATTAGTATTGGCTGTTTTTTAGTTCACTTCAAGCAAATTCTTGATGCTCTTCTTCAATACTGCATCTGATTAAAACACACACATGCACACACAGAGAGAGCTAATCTATTTCTAATGGATTGTAATATTGAGGTCAGGTCATGTC
Organism: Apricaphanius iberus; assembly: GCA_028564705.1. Classification (NCBI taxonomy): domain Eukaryota; kingdom Metazoa; phylum Chordata; class Actinopteri; order Cyprinodontiformes; family Aphaniidae; genus Apricaphanius; species Apricaphanius iberus. The sequence continues at coordinate 272,670 of JAPXFQ010000601.1, forward strand.
TGGGTCTTCTCATCAGCTTGTTAAATCTCTCTCTGGAACACATTCAGCATTTAAATGCTGTATGATAATTAGGCCTCTTGCTGCAAACAACCAATCCCAATGACCTAAATTATCACCATTTTGAACTCTCTTTAGTGAAAACAAGGAGCATATGTCACACTAAATGTGTTCTTTGAAAGGCTCATCCTAAATAACAGCCAGTTAAAACAAGTTTGCTTTCAGGGCAGAAAAGAAAAACAGTGAAGAGGTTACAACAAGACCAAATAAAACAACATAAAACATTTTTGGGTTAGAGAAATAAGTCACTGAATATGACATGACTTAAGATAATTAAAAAACTGGCAAAAGAAAAAAGGAAAATAAAATAGCGGCTTCCACAAGGCTTATGGTGAATTTGTGTTTGCTCTTCTCACCTTTGAAAATGGCGACAAAAAGACATTTGCATTTTTCTTTTGTATCAGCTTATCATTCACACCGCCATGTTTGCGTGGGATTCAGCACCACCTCTTCAACCTTAGCTTGATCGAAAAGAAGGTTGCAGTGTTGTGGAAGACGTCCATACTTGTTCCATTAACTAAGTAAGCCTATCTTTCAATCACTATGGACTACAGGCCTATTGCCGTTACATCACCTATCATGTAGTTGCAGGGGAGACTCCTGTTGGCCCCCTTGCGTAAGTAAATAACTAAGCACTTTCCAGACCCACTGCTGGGTTCTAAACATTGTACAGTTAAGCTTGGTTTATGCTTGCCGCATGAAAATTCCGCGCGGAAACGAGACAAGCGGAACCGGCCGAGACTCCTTCGAGCAGCGTTTATACTTTCTGCAGCTTGTCCCTGCTGAGAGCCAATATTCTTGATGACTGTAGGGGGCGGCATAGGGCTCTACGGCATGCATACAACAATACACAATAGTAGAAGTAGTAATCACTGTTGTTTACTAGATGGTGATACCCGTGAGCTTTAACAAAGCAGAAGTTTTATGCTGTTTAATTAGGAAAAAAGACGAAAAAGGAGACTGTCCTCTCTTCCATTAAAACACAGTTGATCACAGTGATCTCTTTTGCCGGATCATATTTACGAACCACCGGCAATGTGACCTCTTACCAGTCCGCCATGTTTTTCCGTGCAAGACGGTCCGCGTAGTTACAAATTTTCCTAGGTGCGCAGTGCGGAAATTTTGGGGTGGGAGGAGGCCGCGTGGAGAGGAGCGGTTACTGAAATGACGTAATTTGGCCGCGTGGAGCCGTGCGGACCTCGCGGACGCGTCAAGCATAAACAAAGCTTTAGAGTCAAAAACCCATTATTTCCCTGCTTTGACAAATCCATTTAAAGCAGGCAGCACTGTGAGGATTATGTTTGTTGATTTCTCAGGTGCATTTAATAAACTTCAGTCTAAACTCAATATGGCATAGATAAATAGCCCACTGATCATCCAGATTGAAGACAACCTGAAAAAACAGACTACATTTTGTAAGCGGAAAAGGCTGTGTTTCTGACCAGGTGATAAGTTATAGGGTGCCAAGTTACACAGTCAATAATTTGGGTAATTTAGCTTGTCATAAAACAAAATATATTTTCATCATATCATTTACTGATTTATAAATGTCACACTTTCAAACTAAAGGTTTAATTAGCAAGCAAAATATGAACTTTAAATTTAAATTCTATATTTAGCTCCTAACTAAATGTTTAGCTTATATGCAAATTCACTTCCCAATAAGCAGAAGAGGAATATTAAAATAAGCTAATAAGTTAAGTTAATTCTTATGAATTGCTTTGTCTCACCAAAAGGAGTATATGCTTTAGAGTAGAAGCTTTTATTTTGGTAGCTCAATTCCATATTACAAGGCCTAAAAGCGTGAATATTTTGTTTGCATTTGAAATGTCTAGTTATTAAATTACACATTCTGTTTGCAGATAATTATTCAATTATCTCCGCAAACCTCCAGTCAAGACTTTAACTAAGCTAAGATTAAGTCAATGTTTCGACCCATTGTTTAACAATCCTCTTGTAAAGATGATTTTTCTAAAATAATGCTTTGTCCTTTCCTATTTTCCTGTTTTTTCTTAGCATACCTAAACAATAAGTTCTACGTTCATTACACTTTCTGACTAATTGTGCCCTTGTTTGCTTCAGTCTGAAGCATTGCGTAAATCAGCAATATTGCTTTACAACTGTAGCAAACCTGCTTATTTTTAGCCTATGCATTTTGTCTTGTTTGTGTGCTTTTACATGGATGGTTTGTGTTCATTCCCCTCACTCTCAGCATTATGGTGTTTTAACGATTCTGGCAGATGTTGTTGTTGTTGGGAACTCACTTAGGTGTGACGTGGTGATCTGGTGAGATTACCTACCATTCTATTCAAGGGCAAATTTTAATGTAGCTGTAAATCGCCCATGGGTTTATTTTGTAGAAATGATGCTGTCATCTTCCTGCTTATGTAGACAAAGCTGTCATGTTAAGCAGGTAGTGAATTTATGATTATTCATAACTCCTAAAGAGAGCATGTTGGGGATTAGATTTAGTCATTTAATTTTCTGTTTTTATTTTCGTAATGGATCTGTTATGGATAGCACTACTTTATATAAATATCAAACAAAAATTTAACTGCAAATTCCAGATAGATGTCCTTTTTAATGTATTAATGCTTAAAGAATTTATGCATTCATTTTGTCAGATGAGGTGGACTTTTCATGAAAACATGTTTGCTGTGTTAAGAGAGAACATTATGGGTCAGAGGCCTAGCAGACTTACAGTTTATTGTTATATACATTTTCTTACTACGGGTCAGTTTCCTGTATTGGAATTCAGGATAATTTAACTGGGCCTTTTTCTGGTGGGGTAAACCCCTCTCCCTGGTCCTCTAGTCGCCATGTCTCCATACAACATTGGCTCTTTAAGGAATCTTCTAGGACGTCCGTTTTGGTAGCAAGTGGCGTCATTGATCAGCCCCAAAAGGCGCCCACAGCAAAAAAGAATAATTAGATCAAAAACGAAAGAACCAGTGACGGTTGCCATGTTTCTATATGCAGCTCTTCCAACAAAGCAAGTTGTTTGATGACATCTGCTGATATTTCCAACTGAGATTCAACCATTCAGCATGAGTTATCCAAAGCTCTCGCTCAGCAATTCTACCAGGCCATTTCTGAATACATACCCAAAACTGGTATTCTTTTTTCTTTTTCAAAACTGGTATTTTGACCCAAAAACATCCCTGTCGGGTTGACCTGATGTAGTTGATTCACACGCATACCGTGAAGGTCCGGTAAAATTACCCTGTGCTCAAATGTTCTGAAAAAGGTAATGAACCCTTTGAGGTTTCACCCAAACCTCAAAGAGTTTAAGTAAAACCTACCTTTTAATCATGCTGAACAGAAAAAATGAGGCCAGGCTTACTGCTCAGCTTTGAATATAGCAGTATGGACTAGAGATGTAAGTAAATATTGATACGCCAATGTATCCCGATATTTTATGTCACGATACTGCATCGATATTCAAAAGCAAAATATCGATTTTTTTATTTTTAAGAATTTGAATGCAAACATTAATGATTAATAATTTTTTGCTGTAAAATTAAAAGTATAACTGGTAGTTGGTGGATCAACTGATCTAGTTATAAAACTGGATGTTTTAAGTATGAAGAAGGTTGGGGTGTTTGGAATGCTGTGACATTTGTTCTACTGTTAAATTCAGTTTTAAAAATCAAAAAAATATATAGTCTTCCTCATGGTATCGCAATATATTGTATAGCCGTCAGCAACACGTTTCAGGTTAGGAAACTATTCTTCTATACAACCTTAGTTTATTCTACATCCACATCTATAGTAGATTTCACAAGCGGCTGAGGTTTTTTACGGTAGATGTGACGATTGTAATTTAAAAAGGCAGATTTAAAAGCACATTCTACTCTATTTACAAATGAGTGAACATGAACATTTTGAAATTGTCTCGATCTATCATTAGGTAAGAGCTTGCAGCAGTGGTGGACTGAGACAACATATTGGGGGTGGCAGGCCGAGGCCTTTTTCTCTGTTAGAGAGGTACATTCATATGAAAATTACACTGCGAATGTTATGCTTGAGTGAAAATTTAAATTCAAATGTTATTGTATAATTGCAGAAATATGAATGCATTTTAGTTATAGTACCTTACCTTTAGAAACAATAGATTTTCAGTAAGTTTCAAAATCTAAGTATCCATCAATTCCTTCCATTATCTATGTCACTTTTCCTGGAGGGGTCACGGGGGGCTTGTGCATATCTCCAGTGGTCAATGGGCAAAAGGCAGGGTACACCCTGGACATGTTGCCAGTCCATTGCAGCAAAATGTAACGATTTTGTAAAAAAAAACACTTGGATCTCTTAGTTTTTCATTTCAGTGAGAGTATGATATTAGATAAATGCATTTGTGTGCTAAATATAAATTTAAACAAAAATAATTAAAAACTCATGAATTAAAGTACAAAAAAACTGCACTTTACTTCTACATCCTGTATTAGACATACTTTTTCGAATATAGTATTTATTAATGCCTGAGGCTCTGCCCACCGCAGGGGAGGGGTGGGGGTGGGGGTGCATTGGTAACCACTGAATATTTCCCAAAACTGCTCCTGACAGCAGAAATTGGCAGAGAGCCAGGTACTCATGAGCTGTCCAGAACAGACGTACATGTGTATGACATAGAAACACAGCCAAGCATTTCAGCTATCCACAAAAATATAAGAAATTGTATTCAGCAAGTGCTGACAGATGCTTTGAAGTGATGCATCATAATATGAAACATTTGGCTACAGCAGAAGGCTCTTCAAAAATATAATTTTCAAACATATTCCCAGAGAAGCTTTTATCTTCTGTTTGTGAATGACATCGGCATTTTGTTTTGGTTCATTTTTCTTTCCTCAAGGCTCAAAGTGCTTCCATGTAGTTGTGGGGATGCTATATTCCAGTGAATCTCAACCTAGAGTTGCTTTTTGATCTCCACTGATTTGCTATTTAACCAAATACTTAATTATGGAGTTGTTGTGCCTATAGAATCCCATGGGCAGATGCGTAAAACTATTAGCAGTTGCTAAATTTTTGCAAACAGAGTTTACATAAAATGATCTTTGCCTGTGGAAACAATATCTTTACAAGTAAAAAAAAACAACAAAAAAAAACATACAATTTGAATGAATTACATTTTCTGGGAAAGAAAAGAAAAGAACCAGAACAACTAACACAGAGTCCCAAAAAATGTTTTCTAGAGTTTCTAGAGTGGTCTATTTCCAGTGTAGGAGAAACTTTTGAGAACCTTAAGCTAATTATTTCCACAGAGTGGCAAAGAAAGGTGTGGAATTTAGCTATCTAGTCTATTTAGTCTTGAAATTATTTAAAATAAATATCTATATAGCAAACCTCATGCAGATATGATGGAAAATGCTACCAAAAAGTAAAAGAACAAGGTGCCTGTTCATAAAAGTTAAACTTTTTACTCTTTACCTTGCAGAAGTTATTGTGATTGTATGTGACAGAACAAGACCAGAGGAATAGAATGAAAGGGATTCTTAGTTATCAGTAATTTTATTTAAGAAAAAAACTTATTTAGATCAATCAGCTATTATGTGAAGAATCCACTTTGGTTTACTGCTGCAAGCATTTAACCAGCTGCAGTGAAGGCACATCTGGAGGCACGACACCGAACTTCTGGAAAATTGACAAGTAAAACAAATCGGCCTGGTAGAGGTTACAGCTCATTAGCATTCAGAGGCTAGGAATTTTCTCTGCAACAAAAGTCTATATGTTTAATTAATAGATTTGGTGAGGATTTGTGATGGAAAATGCAGCGTTCCTCAAACTTTAGTACTAGGTTGTATTTACAACAAAGTTGGAGATTATTCCTATGCTGATTTTATGTCCTCTCTCTTACCTGATGTCCAAAGTTTAGAAGATACCATAGGAAATAAGTTAAATGATGATACTTTTGTTGAAAGGACTTTGTAAGAGACTTCCATTGTACTGTTTTGAAGAGGGCAATTCCCCCAAGCTGAATACAAATCAGCCCACCTGGTTGTTTGTCATCTCTCTGTGTTGGAAAAAGTCCAGGTTTTCCAGATATTCGATTCCTCCCTCGGTAAGACACTGACGTGCAAATGGGACAGGGTTGCATTTTCTCCACCTGGTGGGAAGATGATGAAAAGATCCATCTCCTCCAGATGGCAGAGATTCTCTGAGTCAGACAGCATGGAGGGGGCAGGCAAGGGACAAAGGCGATGGAAATGACTGTTTCAACAGGATGATATGCAAATACACTGCAAACATTACAGGTTAAGCAGGGATTCTGTGCTGGCAACCGTTGAACACAGTGATGACACCTTTGGGTGCTCTCTGCTTTTACTTCGGTTTAACAGAAAACTGTAAATGTCCCTTAATTAGCTTTCTCTCAAGAAAGGCTTTCTTCTTGCCACAGTGGGCCAGACATTTGCAATGCACAACTAATAGTTGTGTCAAAAGGTTCTTCCACATGAGCAGCATAACTCCCAAACTGCAGCTCCCCCCAAAGTTAACATGGACCTCTAGGCTCTATTTCTAAATATCTTCATGCCTATATATGTATAGACGAGGGGGGTGCATAATTTTTAAATATTTTAATAGTTATCCATACCAAGATATTGTTAGTCTCCATGTTTTTCTATCTTAGTAGATTAATTTAAAATAATTGTACCAACTAAAGCAAAGATTGCAGACCCTTTTTAAATTGTCAGTTTCTTACATCAAAAACATAAAATAAGACAAATAAGACAACTGAACAATATCTGTAATTTCCATGTCGTATTTTTGGTGTAGTTCTTTCTAGTCTGTTTCAGGGAGTAGAGACAATGGCCTGCTCTTTATTTTTATTTTTGTTATTCACCTAAACTGAGTACATTCATTAATTTATACTTATAAAGATCAATATTTTTAAATAGCATCTTTAATTACTCAAAATTTAGCAAAAGCAAGGAGCTTTGTTCTACTGTAGATTATTTTCTTAAACCTGAATTCATATGGGTCAGGAAATCTTCCATCAGACTCAAAATATCCCACATATTGAAATTCCTTGAATTTTAATGGGAACTAATACTAATTTTAGCAACTCTCTGCAACCATTATTCTGATTGCTTACAAAGATTAACACTTAGCATGTTGTATTGTTCTGTCATTGATCTTGTTTTGAACTGATTAAATAACTGCAACCCCCCCTTAATGGAGATTTGCTATTTCAGGTCAAATAATTTAGAAAATATTTTTAAAAGCAAGGAAGTTATAAATTAATAATATGTCTTTTTTTCCAGGTGCACTGACATATACAATTTTGCAGGCACCATTTAATAGAAATGATTTATTTCACTGCAGAGAGTTTAATTACCTTGTAGGTAAAGAGGATCAACGGATGCTATTGCATACAATTTGTGTTCCCTCAAAATTGAACGTTAATTATCGGTTGGGTTTGGCTGAACTTTGTGTTTGTCACAGACCGTCTTGTTGTTTGCTAAATGGATACAGGTAATGAGAAAGCTCAATGAGCTAAGGTAACTCATCCAGTCTCCTGATCCACATAGCTCAACAAACACCCTTTATGCTCTCTCTCACCCACGCAAACACAAAGACGCAAATAAATATACATCAGTGTAGCAATAGACATTTATTAAAACCTGTGAGTAATTAAGAGCTGATGCTTCCTGAGTTTTAATCATGCAGTGAAAATTAAGGGGGAGAACAAAAAAGGAAGATAAGATTAAAGACTGCAGTGATGTGACAGTCTCCTCTCCATTCATTGCAGGACCAAGAGGTTCTTAAAGTCGTTTATTCCAGCTGCCATAAGGTAGTACAATGGACATGTAATTTGCACCTTTTTATTACTATTGATAGTAGTTTTTAACTTTCATTTATTGGTATTGATGTTTGTATAGTTTGAGTGTTTGATTAAGAATAGCAAACACTGTATGCTGCTGGACACTCAAATTTCCCCAGTCGGGGATTAATAAAGTACCTACCTACCTACCTACACCCACCCAACCACCCACCCACCCATCTATCCATCCATCCATACATCCATCCATATATCCATCTATGCAAAGGCGTTAGTCCAACTGTCAAATTGGCTAATAATTTGCATTATCTCAAGTTCAATTGATCAACTTGTGGTAATGAAGGAACATTTTGTTTTCTCTCTCTTGTTTTCGGTGAAAGAAATTACATATTACAAGAAAAAAATCCAGGGCTTCACAACGGCACAGCGCATTTGGTAGCACTGTTGCCTTTCAGCAAGATAGACCTGGATTTAAACCCTGTCCTTCCACAGGGAGTTTGTATGTTTTCCCTATGCATGCATGGGTTCCCTCCAAGGTGCTCCAGCATCCTTCTGGTCAGATACATGACTGTCTGGCCTGGTTCACATGGCAAGATTTGAAAATCATTTCAACAGTTACAGACCACACACAAGCCCAAAAAAAAGAAAAAAATCACAGATATTCCTGTTTTGGTCCTACAGTGTGTGGTGTACGGTCACAGAGCAATGACAAGACACCACACACACAACCGATTTTACTAACAAACATTCCAAGCTCAGACAAGAAATCTTACAAATCCTCATGATATAAAATGTCACCAAAGTCAAAGGAGTAAATAAATATGGATGCCAAGGATGAGGCAATAACAATAACATGTGGACTAATTGACAGAGAAAAAAAAATGTAATCCTTGTAATGGATAAAGTAGTGTTTTTGAGAGTGAATAGGTAAGTGTGCTTGGTGTAAAGTGTTTGGAAAGGTCAGCATTAGTGAAAAAGTGCAATATATATTCAGTCCATTTTCTTTTGATAATGTTGTGTTATCTTTACATGAAATTCTGAGTATCTGCACAAACTTCAGAGCTTCTTTTACGCCTGACTAGGACTGCATCATGGCATAAAAAAAGTTGTCAGAACTTGAATGACCTCTGCAGGAAAGGTCTTCTAGAATACAAGATTGCAGTAGTTTTGCAATTATGAATTATGGATAATTTAAGTTCACATTTTTTTGTAGCATTGGCTAGATTGTGGTGGTCCTTTATAAGGGAGCAAGGGGCGGGATTAGGAGGAGTTGGAGGAGAAGGAAATATTCTGAGAAGTAGCTCATAGGGTTTACAATACAATATTAGCTACATAACACATGCATACGCATTAGCTACATAACACATGCATCCTCTGTTTAGCCTGTGAAAAACGGAATAATGCATTTTGTGCACATTAATACAGAGTTCTTTGATCCTGGAGACTAACATTAGTATGAAATGGACCTAACAACAACATGTTCATATTACTGACTGAGTTTCGCTTTATGGCTGTACATTATGGCTGTACATTACACACTACCAAAGAGATAGAAACAAACCCAAGGTTTTGAGACTTTAGCCATGGCTGTTCCACCAAAAAAAGACTATGAAGGCGCTATTAGAAGAAGCAAGGAAAAGAAAAAGACCAAGTGATAGAGCAAGAGACAAGACAAGAGTCAACACTGGCAACTTTGCCCGCTGGAATACGTATGCAGTCTGGTTTCTGTATGGTTGTTGCATTGAATCCAATCAGAGCATTCATGCCAGTGCCAGTGTGAATGAGACATTAGAGAAATGTCATGAGATGTAAAAGATGTCTCATGAGATGTAAAAGGGAAACTGAACTAGCCATGTTGCTACTGAATTGGTAGGTAATAAATGCTTGTTCTAGGGTTATCGTGTTTGGCCATGCATGTAATGCAGTGCCAGGAAAAATGTTTGATGGCTTACCAACTGAAAAGCAGTTAGTGTGATGTGTTTTGTTGTTTTCGCTAGCGAGCTTGTAAAACCGTCAATACACTGGCCTTTTAAGTTATGCTCAGTAGAAATTTGGTTTTACAAAAGGGACATTAGAGCACAAGTTATGAGGGTGACCGAGGAATACTCGCACTGTTACGACTGTGTCTTTCATGCTGACACGTTCCTCACTTGTTTATTTCAAAATGTGTTCTGTAAAGTAGCTTGTCTGATGTACACAGGTTAATTCAGAAAAACTATAAACTATGATGCATTCGAAAAGAAGCTTTCTGGTAAATTTTCAAAATTACTTGACACTCATGGCTGCACGGTGGCGCAGTGGTTAGCACTGTTGCCTTGCAGCAAGAAGGTTGTGGGTTCGTATCCTGGTCCAGGGTCTTTCTGCATGGAGTTTGCATGTTTTCCCTGTGCATGTGTGGGAACTCTGGCTTCCTCCCACAGTCCAAAAACATGACAGTTAGGTTAATTGTTTTTTCTATATTGTCCTTAGGTGTAAGTGTGTGATGCATGGTTATTTGTCCTGTGTGTCCCTGTGTTGCCCTGCATTGGACTGGCAACCTGTCCTGTACCCTACCTCTCAGGCCAAACATGACAGTTAGGTTAATTGAACTCTCCAAATTGTCCTTAGGTGTGAGTGTGTGACTGTGACGGACTGGCGACCTGTCCAGGGTGCACCCCGCCTCTTGCCCGTTGACAGCTGGAGATAGGCCCCAGCCCCCCCGCAACCCATTAAGGATTAAGCGGCTAAGAAAATGGATGGATGGACTTGACACTCTTAAAGTATTGACTAACAAATAAAAATAAACAGTGACACTTATTTATTGAATAAACTATTGTTCAGCCACTCCATTCACATAAAATGGGTTGAAAATGTTTCAGAGACTGGAAAATTGACATTTGTTGGGCTTTTTAATGCTTTGTTAAAGTGCTGAATAAACTGCCACAATTGTGGAATATATGGCAGCTTGTGAATGGAAAATGATTTTTTTGCTGTGTATCAACAAGCATACACCAATATGCTGAGACATCAACAAACGATGTGAATAGACCGGCATGCTGAAAGGGGAACCTTTAATCTGTTCCAGTGTGAGTTCCGTAGCTGACTTTCTTGTGCTTTTTAGTCTGTTTTCTTTCGGTTCTTTAGTAAACTGGCATTGCACTTTTTAGAACACAACACATTTACACACTCAAATTGCTGAACAACACTCCACTGACTTACTATATGCCTTTAGAGAGATAGGCGTTCTATATCCTGCAGATACTTGTGAGATCAAAACTAAACCTACACTCTTTACAAGCAGGTAAGACTAAAGGTGATAACTATGTGCTATCAACTTCGCTTTATAAGACCAAGGTTAAAAAGGATCTGAAAGAAAAATGGGAGAGGAGTATATTAAAGATGACAGACAAGGTACAGAAATATGTGAATGCATTGCTGGGGACAGTAAAGGATCAAGAGACAGATGGGGTGGGCAGAAAGGAGCAGAGGAGAAAAATGAAAGAGGCTTTGCAGATCAAGCTGGAGCCTTGAATATGTAATAGACTTATGATGGATGGATGGCTTATAAGCACATCAACTGTTACTTATGTGCTCTATTAAGTCAGTGTATATAAAAAAACTCAAACTGCAGAGCAATGCATAAACATTCTTTGATGGACAGTTTAAAAAGTAAATAGGCAGGCAAAGAGACAACAATAAGAGAAATGGGGGGGGGGGGGGTGACATCAAGTTAATGGATTACTTCAGAGCTGCTAAAAAAGTTTGCCAATGGAAAAAATAGAAGCCAAACACAGAAGAGCAAAATGCAGAAACAGCATTTTCACAAACTGCTCTTTCTCCATTACTAAAGATAATTAAGGTAGCCTAGTAGTTATTTTCATGGAGATAATCTTCCTCATGGATTTACTTACCAGTCCCATCTGGAGAGGACACAAATTGTTTTGGACACAAATTGTTAGGACCAACTGCAGAAATTATATATATATATATATATATATATATATATATATATATATATATATATATATATATATATATATATATATATATATATATGTGCGTGTGTGTATGTGTGCAGCTAGAATCTTGAGGTTTTATGTTTTTTTGAGAAATAATTATAAAATCCTCTTCTTGTAATTAACAATGAATAGCTAATTTGCCTGTATGTGATCATGTTTTTTAGACATTCCTGAATCAAATCAGTGTGAAATAAAAGTAAAACATTGTTGCCCTTACGGCATTGTTTTTGAGAGATGCAATTTGCTGTGATTCCTTGAATAGAAAACATTTTAAATTATGGGAATGTAAGTATGATTGAATTGCAATGACTTTTTTTGTAAAGGGCCTGACATTACATATATTGTGAATCGGTGCTATACAAATAAACTGAATTGAACGGAATCAAGACCAAATAGACTTATGGAAAATGTTGCCAGTGCCCTTCTTTAACATTTTGTTATGTTACAAAACTAGATTGGATTTTGGGATTTTATTTGATATACCAGCTCACAGATGGATTGAACGGTGAGCATCTCAAAACATTCATTTTGAAGTCTTGCCTGAAATTCTCTTTTAAATTCTGGTCTGAACTATCACTTTTAGTTAACTTGAATTAAACACTGAGGTTTTGTTTTCATTATCTGTATGCCTTCATCAAAATCACTAGATACCATGCAATACCACTTTTATTTGTATAGCACTTTATACGCGGCCATACTACAGCCCTAACTGCTTGAATAGTAAGGGGAAAGATGCAATAAATAAATCTACGAGAGTAATAAAAGGTTATTAGCAAAGGTAAAAGAAGATGTAAAGGATTACAATAATTGGGGATTATATATGAGATTTTCCTCTGAAACGAAACAAAAGTTAATGATTTATTTTTCTGAAATTAGTGGAATTATTTAGTGATATAAATTCAAGGCTTTAAAGGTCTTCACAAATTACTACTTTCCCAAATTGCTCGTTTATCAATTGCTTCTTCCTTTCTTTGCTGCAAGACATTTCATGTGCTGTACCACTGGCTGCAGTTATATGTGATATTTCATACTCCAATCAAACTGCAAGGCCTTAATGCATGGCAGCAGGAATTGCTGTCAGATACAGAGCTGCATAATGTTATCTCAAAATGTTGTGCTTGAAATAGGTTTATTGGCTGATTGTTTATGGCAGATATGTCAGGCATCAGACTGAACTCCGTGCAAGCTCTTTGCAGTCACAGCCCAGTCTCTCTCGCTCTTCTCGCTTCTCTGCTCCAAATGTTCAGCCTAAAACTGTGGCAAAATGTATGCAACCCTCTGAACAGAATTAAATTTAAGATAGATTATGAAAATCGGTTGAATTATTTGCTGCTGCTCATGAACATATTGGAAAAGGCTTTTGTCAAACTCCCACTGTGCACAAAAATTAAAGTTTTAATGTTTTAGCAATGTTGTTGATGTCTAGGTCTTATCCGGGCTTTCCACCGAATGCGTAAGCAGCACATTACAGGAGCAGCACGTTTCACTCACGTATACTGCTGCTTGACCCTTTCCACCGGGGGTGTATTAGGGTAGCAGCAGGGAAGTCACTGTCATCGAGAAAGCATGAAATCACGAATCATAAATGGGGTAAAAAAATAAATATCATGTTAATAAGTAGCATAAACTCACCATCTTGCACCAAAACAGCAGATACGTAACTCTATACTTTATCTTCCTTGACGTTGTCTTTATAAAAAATTGTGACTGGGGTCAAAGATGATTGGATGCTTCTCCACTTCAATGATCAACCGTTCGTCGTCCATGATGAAACACAAATTAGACCCTCCCTCTAGGTACTGACTTATCACCGGGCCCCACAGGTAGTGACCATTTTTAAGTAAAGCCAGCAGAAAGCAGCACGTTTCATTTATTTTGAAAATTTCCGCGTGCCGAGCCATCTATTTTCCTGTCTTCCGCTATCCAAAATGTCGAAATGTACGTGTTTCAGAGGCGTGCCGCGTAGAAAATAGGACTGCTGCGTATATTTAGAAATTTGCTGCGACATGACTCTACTGAGACAGGCAGACTCTTGTTGCTTTCGCATCTTGTGGAAAGGGTTTTATTGATTACAGTGGTGGCTATCAGCTGCGTATGACGTGCTGCTCCTGTAACGTGCTGTTTACGCCTCCGGTGGAAAGGAGGGGTAAAACTTAAATCTCAATGGTCTTAAAATAGTATTAAATGTAAGTCCATCCAACTTGGAGAAGCCCTTAAAAATAACCAATCAAAATAAAGTACTGTATTTTCCAGACTATAAATCATTTCTTTCGTCTCATGTTTTGAACCATGTGGCCTGCAATCCAGTGCAGTTTGTCTATAGATTTTTTTTTAGCTAACTGCCACTGGAGGACCACCTTTATGTCCTCCATACTCCTTGATCTATGGACTGTACACGTTATGTCCGTTATGTACAAACAATGAAAGCAAACATGGAACAGACATTATGAGAGAGAGACAGTTTGCGAAAACAAGTTTTCATGCATAAATCCTCATGATTGAAAAACAAACGAAGAAGATATAATGGCACTTTTAACTTGAAGGCAGTCAATCTGGCTTTTAAGGAAAGGAAATAGAGTGTCAGTGCCAGTACCCTTGATAGCAATGATGGTGAGACGTTGGCATTGCCGACTTGTAAAACGCTCTCAATGGAATGAGACGAAAAAAAACTTTTAGAGGTAATAAAAGTCGATGGCCTGAAATTGAAGACTTTCTTGATGATTGGTTGAACACACAGAGAGAGGCCAGCCAAGGTGTTTCCACTGTGTTGACATGTCAATAAAATCTAAGCTTCCCCATACACCGATCACTTTCCCAACAATCCCCTCTACACAAACACTTACATTTGGTTATTAAACTTTAAAACACCTGCAGCTTTTAATCGGGTGCGGCCTGTTTATGTACACATTTCTGTTTTTTTTCCCCTAAAATAGGCTGTTTTGGCTTATAATCAAGTGTGCTTTATAGTCCGTAAAATAAGGTAAATAGAAATTTCTGATTGCAACATCACACTATGCAAAAAATGTTCAAGGGAATAAAAAACAAAACCTTGTGTAACTACATGGACAAAAGAGACAATAAGACAAAAAAGACAATTACTTCAAATTTCTCTAGTTCCCTAATGTTTACAAAGGCTTGCTGAAACATTTTGAACAAAGTGATGCATTATTTTGATTAAAATTGAAGAAATGCCATGCACTTTGCAGGCTTCCCTCCAAGCCTTAGCCAGTCGAATCAGTTTAATGTATTGTCTTTTGATAATTTTTACTTTTTAAGCCATCAGGAAACCAAACCAACCATTAATTGTTGTATTAAGAGCAAGTAGGCAAACACAGTTCACACATCCTTTTGCTTTATAATATGATTCATTTCTCATGTTTCACAACACCTAAATGATCGATTCTGTCACTGAAGTAAAATTAAGTCTTGACAGATAAAAAAGACTAATGGGAAATAAGAGCACAACAGAGGACTGTCACAATGCATGCTGTTGTTGCACTCATTTATATATATATATATATATATATATATATATATATATATATATATATATATATATATATATATATATATATATATATATATATATATATATATATATATTATTCTGCAACAATTAGGTAATTGCTAGATAAATAATTGTTGGAGGAGTTATATGTACAACTGACTAAAGACTTAATTTGACCCTTAATAAAATCAACAAAATGTGAATCCCTATTACTATTTGGATATTATATTGGCAATCGGAAAACAGTACATACAGATGGAATTCTTGAACAGCTCACTAACCAACTTCTTAGATGTTTTGGTTTATTGATTGGAGTATAGATAATTGCAAGAAAATGTTTATATGTATATTTTACAGGTTAGCGATCTGTGTAGGGATCACAGTGATCCCTTATTTAACACATCAAGGCTGGATTATTGGTTTGACATCCTTGCATAATGTGTTCTAAGTTGTTTACAGGGCCTTCGCCTGCTTGCCTAGTTTGCATAGAATCAAATTGGGGACATCGGTACATGCTTGCAAAATAAAAGACAAAAATGAACAGTCTTAGCAAAATATATTATGGGTACATGTGATGTTGAACTTGACTTAAATTCTGACGGTATTCCCTCTTTTGCTTGGAGATAGGAATAGTTTTATAGCTTTAATTTACAAAGTTTATATAGACCGCAATCTACACAGCAAAACTAAAAAAAGCATTTAAAAAAAGGTGGTTTCTAACTGCACCCTTGATAAACTACATCATCCTGATATTTTATTGAAGGGGAATGTGTGATGATGCTTTTCACCCCAGGGGCTATCATTTTTGCTTGGCAATATAAGCAGTGCAATACTTTGCAGCATTGACCTGGTGACAAAGCAGCTATTCATCATCAGGACAGTGCATTGACATAAGCAGCTAATGAGGTCTTTGGTAAAGCTGAGCGATGGAAACTTTTAATAAGGAAAACTGATGAATACAGGTGGAAAGAAGCATTAAATGCTTAGGGAGCATTTCCTTTAAAAACAGAACTTGAGTTGGAAGGTCAAGAAATATAAGCATGTTAGTTATTTATGCAACATGTGGAAAGAATGCTCCTGAGATCAATACACTGGATCTTTAGGATCTTAACCATTAGGGATGCAATGTAGTTCTAGACCACACGTGTCAAACTCAAGGCCTGGGGGCCAAATGTGGCCCTCCAAGGCCTTTTATGTGGCACTCTAAACTCTAGAGGACCCTATGGATAGAAAATTTAAGTTCTATTTTTGTGTACCCCAAAACAGTTTTATCAGTAAAACAAAATCAGTGTTTATTTGAACAGTCCTAAATCACATCATTATGTAAAGGTGTTCAATATTATTTGATTTTAAGACGTACTTTTGGAATGCTGAGGCTGATTTTGCCGGCTTGTTATACTTTTATCAATACTTATAGCCACAACCGGCCCTTTAAGGATATTCATCAGCTTGATGTGGCCCAAAATGGAAATTAGTTTGACACTGCTGTTCCAGACAATAACTTGGGGTTGCTGTTGTATAGAAATAGGATCAATGTTTTGCACATTTACAATAGATGATGTTGTCAAACAATTGAAATTGTAGCTTTCTTGGCCCATTTAACCCTACATATGTTTGAGCAACATATTAAACTGCCCTTCAAAAACTATGGTCAGGACAAGAAACAAAGATTGGAGAGACTGAAGCATCCTGACTGACATTGTTTAGAGAGCTAAATGCAACACAATTGCCTAGTTTAGACTGTTAAAAGTGCATTACAGGTTTTACTGCATATGCTGAACATGGTCTTCAATTTGTACAATGTTACATTAGAACTGCAAACTTAAATATAATTTTATTTTAAAGTGATATAATAGAGTGGAGTGAAAGAAAAAGCTTTACATGGTTTTCAAAACTTTTTTAGAAATAAAAATCTCAAAAGTGTGCCATGCATTTCATTTTACCCGTGCAACATAATGCAACTGGTTGCCCCTTCAACAAAAACCTAATCAATACATTAATTCCACCTGTGTTTAATTTGTCAGCCTAAAATAAATACTAATCTGTTTTGGAGTTGTGCATTAAGGTAAAAGCAGGGCTAGGAGATTAAGCACTATCCATAAACGAGAACAGTTTAAATTATCTGAAATTATACAACAGTTACGTAGTTCCAACAAAGTAATTGATTGGATCAGAGACATTCCATGTGTGCTGATATTACAGTATAAAAGCACAAAGCTTTTTACAGACAATATCACTTCGCTGTACATGCATTCTAATGGTGTGTTTACACTGCTCAGAACGGCAAAAGTACATGTAAAGTCTATGGGAAAGGCCGCCAGAGTCTCTATGGTGCTTTGTGTGCTTTGATTGCTGCAATTTTTTAAACTTTTGCTGCTTTCCAAGCTTCAAAGCTGAATTTTCTGTTTGTTTTTTTTTCTGTTTTTTTTCCCTAACGTGTCCTGTCTGGCAGTGTGGTACGCAGAATTGGTGTCTGAGCATCAAGTACAAGCCTAACAGATGTACTTTCTCAAGCAGAGCATTATAGCCTTTGCCAAAAGTACTCTTCTTGATAAATATGTATGAAAAATCTTATTTATAGAATCGTGTGTGTTTAATTTCTTGAAGTTACGGACACGGAAATAGAAAAACATGTATTACTTAGAGCATGGACCAACTAATGAGCTACGATAGCCACCTAAACAAGGGAAGTCCAACTTCAGTCGTCACGGTAGGGTCCGAGTTTTAAAATTTGTCACTGCTCAAACACAGGTGCATCAAATTGATAAATTACCACCACAAAAAGTAATTAAGTACAGCAGGTATTTGGAAATTAACAATCATTTGATCTTGGTGTGTTGAATTAGGGGAAGCCCTTAAATACGACCATATCAAGGGATACCATTGAGCCCTAACCTTGAACACTACAGACCTAAACTGAAAGACTTGGCAAGAAAACAACTGAATTGATAAACACCCATGAAAAACCTATGGTGATTTTGGAAGACCTGTAGAGATTCTTCAGATAAGGAAATCTTTTGCCTTTTTATAAAAGTGGCTAGGAGACATTGTTAAAAGCACTTAAGTAATCCTTTTTGCTGTTCGTTTCACTGTACAATAATGCAAAACTTTATGTTGGTCTACCAAATAAAATCCAAATAATTTATTAGAAGTTTTTTATGTAATGTAAAAAAGGTTTAAGGGGTGGGAACAGTTTTAAAAGATATTCCATCATGAACTGTCTACTAAAATTGTATTTACGCTGCTTAACTCTATCAATACAGTGGAGGACAAGTGCTCTGTTTGCACAATTCATCTGCAACTCAAACATTTAATTTTTAGATTTCTTGTGAGAAAAGCATATTTTTCTCCGGGCCAACATGGCATCCTACATTATTTAGTGAAAATGTTTAAAATGGATTCTACCTAACTAATACAAATTACTTCTTCACATTACATTACTACTTTAACAAAAAAACATATTTGGAAACTCTACAAAACCATTTAACCAGAATATATATTCCTAACTAACTGTGCAGGCTTCAGATTTTCACATTTTGTTAAAAGTAGCAGCAGTGCAGTAGCTTCTTGCATTGTACAAAAACACAAAATAGACCTTGTTTAAAGCGACATTTTGACATTTCTTTATGACAGAAAACATTGCTCTGCTTTGGAATGGAGTTGAGAGGCTTACAAACAGAAGCTCCTGTCAGCAGCTGAAGGGGGCAGTGATAAGATAAGAGAGCTGGAGAAAACTGGGTGGTGAAGAGTTGACAAACACAGACAGATTTACAGCAAATAATGTCCTTAGGGGCATAAAGGGGAGAGTGAGTTGAGCAAATGGCGAAAAGAATAGAAATGGGGACAAAAATAGGAAGAATGAGAAGAGGACAGGCACGCAGTTTCAGATTTAACGAGACCTCCTGCTGAGGCCCATGGGGGGGGGGGGGGCTTGCAGTTTTTTGAGGAATGAATCAGTGGAGAAGAGACAAAGACAAACATGCACTTCATACTGGATGGACAGCAGAAGAGAGAATAAAAGGGAATTTTCAAGATTAGACCAAAGCTGGAATCTACCTTCACAGAATTACACTGTAATTTGCTGGGGTTTCAAAATCAGTCTGGCTTTCTGAAATTCAATCTTTTTTCATGCTTGGCATGCTGTTGGCATCCTGTTGGCACCTACTCCCAATCCTCTCTCTATTTAAGTCGAACAAATACAGTTAATAAGATGAGAAAATAGCTGAAAATTAACACTAGTTTTTCAAGTAAGTGTTTTTATTTACAGGTTAGTTTCAGCCAGACTGATTAAAGGTTTAAATAAACCAAACGCACTGAAGCGGCACCTTTAAACTAAAGAGGTCAGACGCCAATGGATTACAATAGTGCTTGTTCAGGCTCCAAGCAAACAGTATTGTAACTGGGTTGTGTGAGCACACACAGAAAAGGAAAGAAACGAAAAATAAAACTATGTCACATTGCTTTGTGCATGTTCCAGCTGCTGAAAGGAGTTGAATGAAAAGAGACGATGTTAGGACGATTCTGAGGGGCCCAGCAAAGATAGGGGGTATTGTCTTGTGTAGGTTTTTTTAAATGAAATATTTCATTTGATCTGTTAAAATAAGCAAATTATATATGGTTGGGATTCAATATAGAAAAAATCCTCGAATTATGTCTGATATTATCATTTCACCCCTCTCCCTTACTGATTGGTATCGTCTGACACAAGCAGCAGCACATGCGAAATGTGTACAGCATGCCTAGCCTACGTGAACGATTCCTTCCCTTCACTGCTGTGGAAGATCTTTTCTGTCAAACTGTTGCTCAGTTTAGGTCAAAGTAGGATTAGCTTCTAAAACCCAGTGTTACAACTTTTCAGTTTTGTGTGTTAGTCGCTGTGAGATACAGGAGGATGTATGGATGCTGAACTAGCCACGTTGCTACTGGATTGGAAAGTAATAAATGCTTGCTCCTGGGTTATTTGGGCATGATGATGCGATACAGTGCCAGGAAAATTGTTTGATTGTTTGCCAACTGACACGCTGTCAGTCTGACGTTTTGTTCTTTTGACTGTACTTATAAACTTGTTCAGAAGATTCCCACATCTGCTTCGGCTGTCGGCTCGGTCTTGCTGATAGCCAGCAGCCCCTATATCGAGGTGCACAGAGTATAAAACCACTGTATTTATGCGTTGTTTACCGCTGCATTAAAGTGCGCATTAATCAGTTAAAGTGATGTTTTCAACTTAAATTGGTGCTAACTTATTAGCGGAGTAGCTCTGTAGATCTTCACGTCATGGTGATGTGATACAGTAGCTTTGCTCAAATTTTTCCACGTTAGCTGAATAACCCCCCATTTTTTCTCTTTTAATTTATAGATGCAGTCAGACATAAGATGTTATATTGACTATCAGTTGACCTTGCCTCTGTCAAAATGAGGTCTTGATCATTCTGAACAGTCAAATACACTTAAACATTAGAATGTCCAAGGCAGTCATTTGACCCTTTTGAAATATGCATATTAAATAACTTTGTCAAATTAAGTAATGAAGCCTTGTTGGTCACTGACTTTTCCTAAACTGAATTTTAATGAAACTATTTTGAATATTTATCAAATGAATAATAATATGATCATATCTTCAAAGGATTTTGCGCTGTTTCAATTTAGTTTGCAAACATTCTGGATTAGATAATATGAAAGTATTCTATGAAGGGTGGTTGGCAGAGATGGATCATGCTGTATTTGACAACATAGGGGATTGTGTAGGAACACAATTCCACATCTTCAAGAGATGCACTGAAACCTCCCAAACAACTCAAAGTAGTTTGTACAGTAGCTGGCAGAGGATTTCTATCAGAGTTTCTGCCTGCAAGGAGTTACCTGCAACCAGAAGTTGAGTATAGATTTACTTTTTTATTACAGGTAAAATATTTAAGTCTTCTCTGGTTTTAGTATCTTTAGTTATACTCATTCCCAAAGATTTTACCTAATTTTAACTGGAATCCCATATAAGTCAGTTTGCTTCATATTATGTATTGACATAAGCTCACATTTTTTTAAAATGTAAATAGAATCCTAATGCTTTAGAAAATATTCAAATTCTGTTATTAATTCCAAAGGGATCTGGACAGTTTTTTGTGTTGAGATATAGCTAATAACTCAGCAGCTAAAATAAGTAATTAGGGCGAAAAGGGACAGCCCTGCCGGATTCCGCGATTGATAGTGAATCCTTTAGGTGTTCCTTGGGGGATAGAAACCAAGCTATTAATATCCTCATACATTATATGTATTGCTTTAATAAACTCTGTACAGAATCTAAAATATCCTTACGTTTTTATAATACATGTATGTTCAACAGAATCAAATGCTACGTAAAGATCCAAAAATTAAAAGGAAACCCTTATCTTTAATCAAATAATTATAATCTACTAAATCACGGACTAATCTGATTTTGTTATGTATAGACCTATCTTTCATAAATCCTGATTGTGTTTTACCATCAAACAATTTACAAAAATAAGAGTAAATCATTTGTAATCCACTTACCTTGCTAGTTCAAGCACAAAACAATGAATTTAAGGTGGTCTAGCAGTACAGAAGTAGTTATATATGTAAGGATTAAACAACGAGGAGCTGTGCATTAGACGGTTATAATGCACGATGCGGAGTCAAGAACACCACAACACGCACTGAAGTGGTGTTACTCCGCGAAGGGCATTATAACCATCTAATGCACGGCTCCTCGTGGTTTAATTCGCTTTTACCATGGTCCCACAAACGTAACATTTTATAAAAAATGTTTATTTCATGTACTGAACTCGTCAAATATCCCACACTACAGGGACTATTTTATGTGGCTCTTTAGTCGGTCTACTGTCTGAATGCTCGTCACAGAGCTAGCCATTCTCTCGCTGCTGCGAGGATCTCCTTCAGACGCAACAAAACACATCAGCACACGCTTCATCGCCAGAATTACAACACATTATGAGTATTCCTGTACTTTTACGTGGAAATAAACACCGGTAGTATGCGGCGGTCCTGGGCAGGAGCTAACCTGAAGCTAGTAGCTCAATTGCCTATCGTTACTATGGAAACTCCTTGTGTCGCTGTTGCCTTTCTTGCCTGCTCTCCTCTTCTTCCAATTCATCATATGATTTATTTTGTCCAAAAATGTTGAAATTTACAACAAAATCCATCTCCCGTCAGTCAGTCTATGATCAGCTCAACGACTGGTCACTTAACGTTTATTCAGCTGTTGCGTGTTGCTATGGCGATAGTCCATTGATTTAACTACCGGACTACGTGTGCAGTTATACGAAAATAATGCACGCTTGTCAGCACCCACCAGCCAATCAGAATCGGGTATTCACTCAGACCAAGGTATAAGATTCACATAAAGTCTGATTTACTTAAATATATGAGAATAAAAAAATACCATAATGTGCATGATTTTATGTAAATTAATATGAAAAAAATCTCAGCGGTGTTGGGGGCCCAGCCAAGATTCTTGTCATGGGGCCCAAAATTCTTAGCAGCGCCCCTGCATTCATCAACACATAGCCAATGGTTTGGCCTATTTGGGTTTTGTTTGATCAACTCAATTGGGTCCAATAACTTGTGAGAACATTATTAAATAATCACTGTGCTTATCCAGGCTGTACAAAGCCCATATGTCTGTTGAGGAGAATTGACAGCTTTAACTTTATAATTTTATCGTATGCACATTTTGTGGAAAAGATTGTTCATCCATCTAGAAAAAAAAAAAAAATCTTTGTAACATGTCAAAAAATTAAACATGCACTGGACCAAATTACTAAATTGATGACAATGTTATGACTATATACATACACACATAAAGGAAGAACAATAGTTATTATGTCCAGTGATGATGGACCAAATGCCAATATCTGTCATTCCAATTATCACTTTTAGCCAGAGAAGAGCATTCGATCACTAAATCTATCTATGAAGGTGTTTGGCAGTAACAACATTTTTGCCTCCACTGCCAGCTTTAAATCCATCAAGCCTCTCTACTAAGTTGCGTGATTTGTCCTGCATTATCAAATTGCAATTTTTCTTAAATTCAAGATGTATGTTCAAGAAACTCATGTTCCTGTGTGGAAGGAATCTATTGTTTATTCACTAAGACATGCCCACAGAAGTATAAAAAATGTGTAAAAGCCTGACAGGTAGGTATATTGGGCTCATACGGCTCAGTTTGAAAAGACTTAAAATTCAAGTTGTCCAGCCCCAGAGATGAAAGAAATCAAACATCCATAGATTGATTAGAAATAAATTAAACTTTAGAGCTTACCACCTCTCTGCTGCTCTCGTTACCATTTGGTTGATCAAGAGTCTGGTAGGTAATACATAAATATAGACAACAGTATCAAAAAAGTGGTATCGTAGAGAAACTTTTAACATCTGCTTCTTCATTTGTGGAAGGCCCCTGGCATCTGAGTCAGTTTGGCCAAATTTAAATTGTGTAAACATCTCACTTTTTAGAAATAAGATGTATGTAAGGTGGTATTCCTGAGTCATTCACTGAGTCATTCCCTAAGTTGTCATACAGAGTGATATTTAGTGAGATGAATTTAAAGAGCAACCCGACCCCACATTTTGTTTTTTATAAATGTCCTAAAAGGATGGGTCAGGCCAACTCCATGATTACTGGACCAAATGCAGGCCTCCAGCTGGTAGGAGTGATGATTACACAATTCACTCTTTGTTTAAACTAGAGAGAATTTTTTTTTCCCAAAGAAAGCCAAATGCTAACTGGATCTTGTTCCTTTTTTCCATGGGTTGCAGACTGGCTCATATTGGTGAGGAAGTGCTTTAAACTAAACTTTTTGTTTGCTATTCTTTCTTTGTTAAGGGGAGGAAAGCTGGATCCAAAATACAGCAGTCTGCAGATCGTTGATCTGGAACCTGTATCTGGTACCTGGATGCACTTTTTAACTGCATTTTAGACATAAAATCCTGGATGGCAGAAAACTTTCTTCAGCTCAACTACGACAAAACTGAAGTTTTAGTCATCGGTCCTGAGGGTCAGAGAGATAAACTTTTACCAAAAATAAGATCACTATCTTTTAATCCATCTTTACTAGTGAAGAACCTGGGCGTGATTTTTAACTCTGAGCTTACTTTTATCCCCCACATTAAAAACATTACAAAAATAGGTTTTTATCACTAAATAACATCACCAGAGTCCAACCAATTCTCTCTCAGGCCAATACGGAGACACAAATGCATGCTTTTATCACCAGTAAAATCGATTATTATAATGCTCTGCTTTCTGTTTTCCCAAAAAGACTACTTCAAGTTTACAGCTTTTACAAAATTCAGCAGCTCGTGTTCTGACGAAGACATTACACCGGTCTTAAAATCATTGCATTGGCTCCTCGTATGTTTTAGGATCGATTTTAAGGTTCTTTTAATTGTTTTCAAGTTTCTTAATGGTCTTGGGCCTTCTTATCTTTCAGAAATGCTTTTCCTATGTGAACCCTCACGGTCTCTCCGCTCCTCTGGCAACCGTCTCCTTATCATCCCCGAAGTCAGGACCTGGACTCATGGTGAGGCGTCTTTCCATTATTATTGCCCTCACCTCTGGAACAGGCTGCCAGAGGACCTCAGGGCCGCAGAGAACAGTTCTGATTATGGTTCTGATTATGTTTTTTATTTTGGGTTGGGAAGGGTGGGGTTTGTGGGGTCGTTCTAATCTGTAAAGCACTTTGAGAAGCTATGTAGTTTGAAAAGCGCTTTATAAATAAAGTTAGATTTGATTTGATCCAGCCAATGGAATAAGTCTTGAACTTGACTTATTCAGACGCTGCAGAAGGAATCTTTTGAGTTACAGAGTGATCCAGTGAGAGAGCGAGCATCACAGGTGCACGAGCCAAGCTGGTCGCCTGGAGCTGCTCTACCAGATCAATTGAGCTGAAAGCTGCGTGTGAAAAAGGAGGACAGGGAAGAAGATTGCTGAGCCAAGCCGAGAGGGCAACAACATCAAAGCTAACTGTGGTTAGCTGCGGCCCTTTTAGCTATGCATGGACTGGAGTTTTCCTTGATCCCAGGGTGATGCCCCAAAATTTGTTCTTTTGACATAAAATTGTAAAGCTTATTAAAGATTTCCCTAAGTTATTATTCATAATTAGTAATAGGATAAACCTGCCAATTGTGTCAAAAGAGGCGTTGCCTGGTGAACCAGTGAACGTACTGTGTGAGACGGCTGGGTGTGGTCTGGGTGTGACCGATATCTCGACTGCAGCGCCGCTGCAGTGTCACTGACACAGGCAGTGAGAATGATGGAGAGCAATAGAGTCATAAGCTCCTTTGACTCAGAGCAATCTTTTGAAGAGGAGGGGTTCTCCCAACCTCCTTTCCTAGAGAAAAGGTGGGGAGGTTCTGAGGAGGAGGCATGGGGAGCAACGTGGCTTCTTTTATACCCGATACTGGCTGACATTAGCCCTAACGGCAGAGCGAATAGCAATGCCCGATTCAAATTCAAATGCAATATAGCTTAAATCTGAAGATTGACTAAAATACCAAAATAATGACAAGACATGTAGAAAGCACTATTACATACTCATTTATACAGTTCCATCCATCCATTTTCTAAACCGCTTATCCTCAAGAGATCTGGTGCCTATCTCCAGTTGTCAACGGGCAAGAGGAATGCTACACCCTGGACAGGTCGCCAGTCCATTGCAGTTTTATTCATACAGTTTTTTTCAGAAAAAAAAAATGATGTTGGATGTGTCGTTGAAGTGAATGTCCAAATCCATCTTTTTCAAGTCAAATGGAGTTCTACCTTTGTAATTTGCACAAGGTGATCAGAAAAGCATCACATCAATGAACAGAAAAGGAGGGGGAGAAAGTGGTTAGGCATTACATGTTTTATGTAGGCACTGGCATGTAGGCAAACTACTTTAGTTCTAAAACTAAGTACTAATAATTCCTTCATTGTACAATTCAGATGTTTAACCTAACCTTTTAGTTGGTATATCTTTGATATAGTGAAACTTAATATTTTAACTTAAGATGGAGTTATATTCCTGTTAAAGATCTTCCACTTTTAATACTATAATTTCTCATACAATCTTACCTCCACTTCTTCGCCATGCCTTTGAGGTTTCAAACTGAAACGTGTGCAGTTCATTATAGTAAGCACACTGTATCTGATTTATCTCCAGCAGTGCAGTATATGGTGAGGGGTTGATCTCTACAATAGCCCCCACAGGATCTCATCAAGTGCAGAACATTAACCAAGGGTTCCCCTCAGAGAGCCTGCAGGTGTGGTCTGTTGTAGACAGAGCAGTAATTAGCAACAGTTAGCAGTTAGTGTTAATAGCTGAAGAGATAGCTCACAGCCTCACTTAAGGGACTATTTAAAAGTAAGAGAAGATTTCACTTAGCACCCTTTGTTCAGGTACCATTTAAAAAAAAAGTAATCTCGTGTCTGCAATATCTGGAAGATTTGCAAATATTTATATCTGATAAATTCCAGGATAATGAGAAAAAAGATTTTTCAAAAGATTTGTTAACTTTAGACTTCAATGTTTAATACATACATTTCCCCAATAAACAGTGAAATTTACCTTTTAAAGGTTATATATGTAAGAATTAAACTTTGCAGTCAAATCAGGGTACTGCAATGCATGTAGAAAAAAAAAAAAAACTGTCTACTCTCAGCCACTCACCCCCTCCCTTTCCTGATTTTTATGTGCACAACCAGACCAGATTTTCTCATGCACGGTAAGTTGATACTAGATAAATGCACTTCACTTGAATATCGAATTGTTGGTCTAGTTTGAAATATTTTTGTAGTCGCCTTTTTTGCCCTAATTTACTTGTAGCATTTTTAGCTAAACGTTAGCGTCTAGCCCTCTTGACCAGATATTAGAGTTAGGGATGTCTCAATCTAGAGATTAGATCAGGCCGATATACTGTCTTTTCATATATTTCAGTTATCGGAGATCGACTATATTGGCTGACGAGTTGTTCCAATTTTTACGAAAGTACCCCCTAGGTATGTTTGACAGTGATTGCACAAGTCTTTTAAGTTGTTGTTTGGATGGAGATGCTGTTGTCTCAGCATCTCCAGAAATTTATAGATTTATTATGAAATTCCTGGGCCTGGTATTTACTCAAAAAAAACAGAGTGATTGCAATCCCATGATAGTGGAGGGCAGCATTGCGCATGCTAGAGTATAGCCTGCCAGAAATACTTTTCTTTAAATTACTGTACCAAGTGTTTTGCTTTTTACTTATGTCTGAAATATTAAATTGAAGCTGAACATTTTAGCATTCTAAATTTGAATACTAAAGAGAAAATATCCGATCGCATTTGAGGTTAAAAGATCAGGATACGAGGACTAAAATGCTGATCAGGGAATTCCCCAAATAGAGTAAAACAAACATTGTGATAGTGTAATTCATACATCAAAATCTCAGTTATGAGATGGAGACCAGTGATTCTTGGTTAGGTCTCTCAAACAAGAAACATGTGGTACAGAAGAACAGACTCATTAGCAGAGGGACAAGAGGAAGCTTTTCCTGGTCCTAGAGTCAGAGAAGGGAGAACAGGAACTAACAGTACGCTTAGTTCAGAGGTCAAGCATGAGGACAGAGAGGAAGAGGACAGAGGGAGAGCAAGCCCAAGTGGAGGTTGAAGTGGGGGTTTACCAGTCAGAGGACGTAGACAGGGAAGAGGAGGTAGAGACAGACGGACCAGAGACGCTAAGGAAGAGAGAAGAATCCAGCAGCTCCCAAATGAGAGAAGGGTTTGTACAGAGGTTTAGGATCTTTGTATACCTGAATCAGTTGTGTTATATACATAGATGAATGCTGGATTTACAATATGTAAAAATATGTAGGTACTGTGTTTTAGATAAGCAAAAAGCTGTGCTGATAGAAAGAATGCATTGGAATGTTCATGTTATTTAAATTCGGTTTATATCTCTTTTTTAACATATAAAAATTACTTACAGTGACATTAGAAGTCTTATGGCATTTTCCCTTAGTTGTTTTTAATGGAAAAGGGTGTTGCAGCCATGTGGCCCTGCTACCTCAAATAGCACACTACTTGCAAAATGGCATGAAGAAAGTCCATCTGTGTCCTGCACATCCAATATACAACAGTGGTATTTACCATTTTTGATTTCTAACATAGCGGTCTGAAGTGTATTTTAGAGAGAGAGAGAGAGATCTAATAAAATGCCAGTTTTACCGTTGGTACTGCAATATATATTTATTAGGGATGCTCTGGTCAGGTTTTATGCTGCCAATCATCGATACTGATCAGGAAAGGTGCAGATTACTGATACCGATTACATGGATTGGCTGTAAATTTTACATTTAGCTAATTATGAATGCTACTGGCTACATGACTTGGAAAAAAAAGAACCATAAAAATCACCTGGATAAAGTGCTATACTAGTAAGTACAGGTAATTTACCATAATTAAAAAAAAGCATAGTTTTACTTTATAAATAGATAAACACAAACAAATCGCAGGCACAATACAGCAACTATTCAGTTAAATGTCAGCTGAAGAACATTTAAAATGAAACTAATAAACTTACAGAGGATGAGATACTTTCTTTAAGGAGTCATTCGATGTAAGAGTACACCTCTGGTGGAGCTCTGGCAGAGCCCGTGAAATATTTATGCCCCGGTAGCACGTAGCAGGGCTCCAATTGAGCGAGTAGTTGGCAGAACCTGCGGTTTTGCAACACTGAGAAAGGCTAGACATCTAGTCCAATGAATGTAATTATTTTCCAAGTATTTTGCTTAGCCTTCTGACTGTCACGCTCATATGGACAAGTGTTGCCAACCGTGGGCTGTGTTAGCTGCCATCTGACTGTTGCATTAGCTGTCTGCTTTTCATTTTCTGCCATGATCCTCGAAAACTCACCGTTCTCCTTCAAGTGTCAATCCATCCATTTTCTGTACGGTTTATCTATTGCGGGGGGATTTAGAGAGAGCTAACCTAACAGTCATGTTTTTGGAATGTGGCAGTAAACACGCATGCACAAGAAAACATGCAACCAAACAGAAAGACCCTGGGCCAGGATTTGAACTCAGAATCTTCTTGCTGCAAGGTAACAGTCAAACGCAACGCAACACTGTGTCAAATTTGTTGTGGTGAAGCCTTTTGACTTGTTTCCTCCACCAGATATTTTTTCATTGTATATTCATTCTCACAGACTGTATAAAAGTTCCACACGGCAGACATGTTTGTTATTGAGGGTTTGCCAGTGTAAAGGAAAGGGGGAGGGGGACAAATGATTGGAGCAACACTAATAAATATACGGTATATACACACATACATAGGGCTGGGCAGTGTATCGAAAATTTACCGTTTCAGAAATGTATGACTGTTACCAATGTTCACCGTGTTGGGAAATTCGTCACTTAAAAATAAATGAAGACATGTTTTAATAATACAATATTCATGCCCCCTTAAGATAAGGTTAGTGCTGGGGGTAAGTCACATGACTACATACAGTCTGTAACATACAGGGTGCAGCGTTGCCAACCTTGGGACTGTGTTGCTCTAATTAGCGAATGTTTATACTCCTTCTGCGACTCTTTTTCAAAAAAGCAACTTGCAACAAATCCAGCAACTGTTTATGGTGTTATTGGAGACCTTTAGGGATTCTAATTTGGAGCACGTATCATTGTTACTGTTTTCACTGAGAAGCAGAGCTGCAGTGAGCCCAGAGCACTCAAAGCATGCTGCAGCTCTGCCCACCTGCACACCCAAGTCCTGCTCAGTCAGAGCAGATATTAATCCCACTGACTCCAGAATTTTGATCAATAACATACGCTTGAAGCCGCCACTGGATGATCCTACCTTGGCTCCGATGTGAATACAAAAAATTGTCTTTCTGAAATAAACGACTGCACTCTAAATCACCAACTTCTGCCTCAATCTGCCTCAGTCACTTCCTCATCTGGTCTGTGTAGTCCCTTCTCTTAGTCATGTCCAAGTCTAAACTGAACTCTTGGAAAAGACAAATACAGAATGGAGTGGGAATCGATCCCTGTAGCTGGAACTGTACAATAACAAGAACCCATCACATTTTCACATTATTTCCCTTTTTTTGGAAGGATGCCGTGCCTCTAGGTTTACTACAAATTACCTCAGCTCCACTTTACTTACTGACTTCCATTTTAGTCCAGAGCTCTGCCGCCCTTTGCCGATGATCATTGTTGAATTGCAAATGCTTGTGTTGAAGACTTTGTAATCTTGCGGGCTTATATGTCATTGGCTCTGGAACCAGGAAGTATGTACACGGGATAGTTCTTGTAAACAACATGACTCCGTGCCATAACAGCATTTTTTAAATCACAAAATCTGGCAACAACCCAGGCGGCTGAGATAGTTTTGCGAGTACAGAGACAGATAGTTTTAAGATTTAGGAGAGTGAGGAGAGAGAGATAAGTAAGAGGATGGAGATAGGGCTGGAGGAGAAAGAGAAGAAGTAAGAGGATTCATTTAGTAAGAGGAGGGTGGAACATTTTGACTTGATAACTCATAATAAAATAACCTCAATCTAACTTTATATCAGACAAGTTAGATTGCTTATCAAGAGCTGTATTTTAAGTGTTTATTATTTTCCAAGGAGTTCAACACCGTGTCCATGCTAAGGCATTACCATGCTTTGCATGACAATAAGGAGGCAAATGTGGAGAAGCTGCAATTTCTGACAAAAAATGAATAAAGTCTGCCCTGTTCTGTAAATAATTGCGCAAGTTATACAATCATATTTAGTACCCTCTTCTTAGTTTCACAAGTACGTATAACTTCCCTCTGGATGCTTAAGCCCATTCCTTTTACTAAATAGACAGAAACATATTTCTCCACAACCTGCAATTACATGACACTACCATTTTGGGATAATTTACAGACAGATTGCATAATAAAGGTATTATTCACATTTGTAATATTTTATGTATCCTGTATCAAGATATGTTTGGAAGAGCTTTAGAAGCGATAGGATAATTTTGCTTTCAGATGTCAAAAAATATATATCTCAGAAAAGCATCTTTAGCCTGTGGAGAACTGTCTTGCAAGATAAAATAAGCAAAGACAAAGCAAAACATAGAGAAAATGTTATATTTGACGATTAACCCCCAACACACACACGCACAAACTTTTTTCAGTTTACATAAAATTTCCACACCTTAGGTTTGTAAACACCCTGTCTTTCATATTGCAAATATAAGTTGGATTAATGAACCGATTGTATTACATTTCTGGTCTTGTAATAAATAGGCCATGCAGAGAGCCTCCCAATATGTGCATATCAAACATGCAGCAAAAGTCTTTGCAATTGTTTAGCATTGTTTAAATGGTACTTTCAATTTTATACTCCCTCAACTACAACTGCAATAATTAAAACAAATTATTTACAGTAGAAAGTATTTAAACATTTTATTAAACCCATATGCTGAGGTTAGTGCTCCTTCAGTGATTTCTAATGAGCTGCAAAAGCAGTCTCTTATATTGTGACATACTGTGTTCTTCTCAGCAACTCTGAATACAATTATGAATTTTTAAGTTGGGTTGTCCATAAATCAATTAAAATCAACTATGCAATTTTCACTATCAAATGAAATATAACCTGGGATATGTGAATTTAGGGCTAAGAAAATACAATGTATTGTGTACTGCAAATGTTACGAGCATCCACAAGAACAAGAAGTTAGCATAATAAAACAATTCAAATAACGAAGAAAAAACAGGTCGTAAATGCATGGGAACTGATGCAATGATACTATTATGAATACAGTTGCAATTTAATTGGAGCAAACAAATATACTATTTATGAAAACAATGCTTGTGGGAAGACATAACTTTAGGTTAAATACTTTGAAGAATGTGAAGAATTCAGCATTTACAGGAAAATTATAGTCTTTTATTCCAAAGTGATTCTTTGATTTGTGGTTTCCACAACTACTCTATGTTTAATGAAAACCAATAAAGTGGAAATTGCTTTCCTCCACTGTGAATGGCCGCTGTGATTATAGTTTGATTTGGATGAGCCATTTTCATCTTTGGGAAGTGTAAAGGTGAGTTAACGGTTAATTACAGTCCACATTATCATGCTGCGGAAAATATTCCAATTTCTTTTCCATTGTACTTAGCAAGATGTGTATTTTGCTGTAAAAACTGTCCCATTATATGAGAAATAGTGAGGCTACTCACCTTGGTGTGTCTCTGAATGCACCAAACATTCCATATTTCAGTTTTTAAACTGTGTGAAAGAAATACTAAAGACATTAGTTCACTGAGTTCGGCTCATATCTGTGCAAAAGCACTCTATGTGCTGCAGCCATATGACTTTGTGTCCATGGAGCTGCTCTGAGTCAAGGAGTTGTGCTATGCACTGAAAAGCTGATTGGCAGACACATAGAGGACCTATGTGCAAAAAGATTCTCTTTCATAACACATGCGGGTTGCATCCCACACTTCTGTTTCTCTGTACGAGATATTTTGACTGGATCTCATTTATCACTGCCTGGAGCTATTAAGACTACCAACAGCCCATCCCTCCATGCCTTATCAGTTTTCCTTTCAAACTTTTTTATCTGTTTAAGAATCCTCCTTATGTTTACCTCTATTTTTTTGTTTATACATTTGTCTTCCATTAAAATGAAACCTTTCAGCAAGGAGATACTCATTTCGTACAAATGAAGTATCTTCAAACGTTCCTGTGCAATAGTGAAATGCATCAGCCCTTGCCTTATTCATCTTAGATTGATATGTGCAGGAACAGTATATGTATATATTATTTGATTTGCAGGACTACATTGACGTTTTTTAAAGGACTCTCATCAATAAATTATTGTGCATAAGGTTCATGTGTACTCAGTCTGACACCATCCACAGTTATCATTTTGCAAATCCATCTAAATTGAACAAATATATCTTTCTTCCAAATTTTCCATAATGCAAGCATGACTACTGCAGTGTAATTACTGGTATGTAAATAAATTGTATTTTAAGAGTCATTCACATATTTAAGTCCATAGTTTCAATCTCACCATCAAACTGAAAATGTATACCCTACCTGTGCTGTAGATACATCCCAAAATGTCCACTTTAAGTGGACAAATCAATAAATACAGTGGGGCAAAAAAGTATTTAGTCAGCCACCGATTGTGCAAGTTCTCCCACTTAAAATGATGACAGAGGTCAGTAATTTTCATCATAGGTACACTTCAACTGTGAGAGACAGAATTTGAAAAAAAAATCCAGGAATTCACATTGTAGGATTTTTAAAGAATTTATTTGTAAATTATGGTGGAAAATAAGTATTTGGTCACTTCAAACAAGGAAGATCTCTGGCTCTCACAGACCTGTAACTTCTTCTTTAAGAAGCTCTTCTGTCCTCCACTCGTTACCTGTATTAATGGCACCTGTTTGAACTCGTTATCTGTATAAAAGACACCTGTCCACAGCCTCTAACAGTCAGACTCCAAACTCCACTATGGCCAAGACCAAAGAGCTTTCGAAGGACACCAGGAAAAGAATTGTAGACATGCACCTGACTGGGAACAGTGAATCTACAATAGGCAAGCAGCTTGGTGTGAAAAAATCAACTGTGGGAGCAATTATCAGAAAATGGAAGACATACAAGACCACTGATAATCTCCCTCTAACTGGGGCTCCACGCAAGATCTTATCCCGTGGGGTCAAAATGATCATGAGAACGGTGAGCAAAAATCCCAGAACCACACAGGGGGGGGACCTGGTGAATGACCTGCAGAGAGCTGGGACCAAAGTAACAAAGGTTACCATCAGTAACACACTACAACGAAAGGGAATCAAATCCTGCAGTGCCAGACGTGTCCCCCTGCTTAAGCCAGTGCATGTCCAGGCCCGTCTGAAGTTTGCCAGAGAGCACATGGATGATACAGCAGAGGATTGGGAGAATGTCATGTGGTCAGATGAAACCAAAGTAGAACTTTTTGGTATAAACTCAACTCGTCGTGTATGGAGGAAGAAGAATACTGAGTTTCATCCCAAGAACACCATACCTACTGTGAAGCATGGGGGAGGAAACATCATGCTTTGGGGCTGTTTTTCTGCTAAGGGGACTAAGGACATTTTTTTTTTCACATTCTGTCTCTCACAGTTGAAGTGTACCTATGATGAAAATTACTGACCTCTGTCATCATTTTAAGTGGGAGAACTTGCACAATCGGTGGCTGACTAAATACTTTTTTGCCCCACTGTATTTATTGATTTTTGTCCACTTAAAGTGGACATTTTGGGATGTATCTACAGCACAGGTAGGGTATACATTTTCAGTTTGATGGTGAGATTGAAACTATGGACTTTAATATGTGAATGACTCTTAAAATACAATTTATTTACATACCAGTAATTACACTGCAGTAGTCATGCTTGCATTATGGAAAATGTGGAAGAAAGATATATTTGTTCAATTTAGATGGATTTGCAAACTGTGGATGGTGTCAGACTGAGTACACATGAACCTTATGCACAATAATTTATTGATGAGAGTCCTTGCCCCACTGTATGTCAAAGTGAATCTCTGTTCAACTATGACATCTACAACAACCCTTTTAAGAAACACACGAACATTTTTTTTTTCCAAATGAATTCTCATTGGAAATAAAGCCTGCTTAGATAGAAAAATGAGTGAAGGAAAAATAAACTGCTAGATATAAATGGTGAGAACTATTTTATATATATTTAAGGATAAAATTAAGCTAAAGTTATTTATATGGAAATATGTGAACATCACTATCACATATACTGGTTTGGGGTTTTTAGGAGAAATTGGGTGAGGAAAAATGCAAAGTGAAAAAAACAACATAAAAAATCCTTGTTTTTTGTAACCTTGGGTAGCATTTTACTGAAGGTTCCACTGGCCACCCCTCACTTGCTGGAGGCTTCAAACAAGGAATGACGATCGTTCTGACTTCTCCTGGCACAGTGCAGTGCCTTGTTTTTCTTCCCATTCTGCCCTCTGTTCTGCACCTCATCTTTTGGCTTCTATAATGACTCAATTTCCCTGGTAGCATTCCTTGCCCTCTGGGATCAATAAAGGTAATCTCATGTTGCCTTACCTTATCTCGACTTGGATCCCAGTCTCATTAAGACAGGCTGAAACTTTTACCACATGGTGGCTGAACAAATGTTAGGCTAGAACTGATAAATGGGCCAGAGCCTCAAATTTGGTGGTAGCAGTTGCTATTTTTTATATCTTTTTTTTCCAGCACATCAACAATCCACCCTCACTGGCAATAAAACAGCTGTTACTATTAACATGGCACTTTTAAATGTTCGATCTCTTTTAAATAAATCTTTTATTATCAATGACTTGATTTTAGATAACAGGATTGACTGTCTCTTTTTAACTGAAACTTGACTTGATGCTGACGCACCAGTTTTTCTCACCGAGGCTTCCCCACCAAATTTTAGTTTTTTATTTTCTATAAGGGGAGGCAAAAAAAAGGCGGTGGAACTGCATCAATTATTCAAAGCTCGTTTTTAACAAAGACAATCCATTTTAATGAATATTCCTCCTTTGAGCTTCATGCATTTGTTGTTTTTACCACCCCGCCTGTTTTATGTGTTACAGTTTATAGACCACCCAAGCCTCCTCTTAGTTTTATTGAAGAACTTTCCGACTTTTTATCACTAATACACTCCCAGTACTGCAACATTTTAATAACTGGTGATTTTAGAAATAAAATCAATGCTATTATATCCAGCCTTTTATCCCAGCAAAATGTTGATTTTAACAGATCTGAAGCATTGGTTCTACCTGAGGAAACACTGGATAGTTTTGTCCTGGTTGATGCAAAGATGCTTGGTCGAGTTTTCTCCCAACTAAACCCAACAACCTGCCTTTTAGATCCCATTCCCACATTGCTTTTAAAGACGTTTTATGGTTTCTTTGAGTTTGAGCTTATGAATATTGTAAATTACTCTCTTTAGACAGGTGTCTTCACCGCTGCCTGTAAAACGGCCGTGGTGAGGCCCCTCCTGAAGAAGAGTAATTTGGATCCAAACGTTCTTGATCAATACAGACCTGTATCCAACTTACTATTTGTAAGTAATATTATAGAAAAAGCTGTTCTTACTCAACTCAATGACTTTTTAATTTAACAAAATTGTTAACAACCTCAGATGTAACTTGGACTCACAGAAGCTTTCTGTCCTGGTGCTGCTGGATATTAGTGCCGCCTTTGACACAGTAGACCACCAGATTTTACTAGACAGACTGAGAAGTCTGGTGGGCCTCTCAGGTACGGTTTTAAAATGGTTTTATTCCTATCTTACAGATCAACAGTTTTTCGTAAGGTTGGATACATGCTCCTCAGGAATCCGTGAAATAAAATGTGGGGTTCCCCAAGGATCAATTTTAGGCCTAATACTTAATCTGTACATGCTGCCACTTGGGGATGTCATCAGGAGACATGGCGTTGGTTTTCACAGCTATGCTGATGATACACAGCTTTACATCGCTGTGTCTCCTGATGACCTGGAGCCAGTCAACATTCTTTTAAACTGTATTTTAGACATAAAGTCATGGATGGCAAATAATTTCCTACGGCTCAACCACGATAAAACTGAAGTTTTGATTATCGGTCCTGAAAACAAGAGAGAGATCATTTTATCAAAACTAAAACATTTTAATTCATCTCAGTGTGTGAGAAACCTGGGTGTTCTTTTTGACTCTGAGCTGAATTTTATTTCACACATCAAAAATGTTGTTAAAACAGGATTCTATCATCTTAAAAACATTGACAGAGTCCGCCCATTTCTCTCTCTTGCCAGCACGGAGGTGCTGATGCATGCTTTTATTTCTGGTAGATTAGATTACTGTAATGCCCTACTCTCTGGTCTTCCCAAAAAAATCTCTACATCTCTACAATTACTCCAGAACTCAGCGGCACGTGTTCTGACGAGGACCAGAGGGCGGGAACACATTACACCAGTTTTAAAATCGCTACATTGGCTCCCTGTGTGTTTTAAGGTTCTTTTAGTTGTTTATAAATGTCTTAACGGTCTTGGGCCTTCTTATTTATCAGACCTGCTTTTAAATTATGAGCCCTCGCGGACCCTGAGGTCATCTGGCACCGGCCTTTTAGTTGTTCCTAAAGTCAGGACTAAAAATTATGGTGAGTCCTCGTTCCACCATTACGGTACTCGTACGGTACATTACGGAACAGCCTGCCAGAGAATCTCAGAGTCGCAGAGACTGTTGATGTTTTTAAGAAGAGGCTCAAGACCTACCTTTTTCACTAGGCCTATAAATGAATTTTAATTGATATTAATTTTACTCACTCGGTATTTTATGTTTATCCAGATTGTTCTTATTGTTTTAAGGTATATTTTTTATTTTATTTTGTACTTTCATTTTATTAGTGACCTTTAACTCCAGTTTTTTCCTCATGGGGATCTTCATTAAAGCTGATTCTGATTCCATGTCGGGGGCTCTGCCCACTCGGTCTGCAGGGGTGGTTGCGGCGGGGACATCCTTGGTTTGGGTGGCCAGAGGTCCTTCTGTACAGTCCTTACTGTGGTGTGGACCCGATCAGCCCTGATCTGGGGGGTTCTGGCAGTCATGCCACTTATGGTCATTGGTGGGGGGGGCTCCTGGTGTGGACAGATCCCTAGGATATCGCTTCCTCACATTAAGGTAAAGCCAGATGTTCAAGTCACTTTTTATTACATATGTTTCATATCCAGTTATATTTTATATTAATGTTTCAGTTAAAAAGAGATTAGATGTGAG
The DNA here is from genome assembly GCA_028564705.1 of Apricaphanius iberus. Taxonomy (NCBI): domain Eukaryota; kingdom Metazoa; phylum Chordata; class Actinopteri; order Cyprinodontiformes; family Aphaniidae; genus Apricaphanius; species Apricaphanius iberus. The sequence continues at coordinate 310,773 of JAPXFQ010000601.1, forward strand.
TTTATATTTGTGCACAGGGGTGGTGTGCGTGTGATTGTGTGTATGTCTGACTGTGTGTGTGTGTGGGCGCGGTCTGTGGGTGTGGTGATGCGTGTGAATGGAGAGTGTGATCAGCTGGTACTTGGGTGTGTGATGATTTTAATATAGTTGGTTATTTTTATCATGTAAAGCACTTTGTGCTACTTCTGTATGAAAAGTGCTATACAAATAAAGTTTGATTTGATATAAATCTTGATTTAAAAATCATGCAAGATGCATAAATAACTAGTATGGTTAGTAAAATGTCCAAAGTCATGGGGTTTCGTATGAATATTGCAGAATGGGGCATCTACCCTTCTGATCTGACCTAATAAAAAATAAGACCAATGTATTCACTCACAGAATGTGTGCTCAATTCTCACAAGCCTATTTCTTTTCAAGTAGAAGTAAAAGAAACATTCATTTAAGGTCAAGGGTACAAAGTAATATTTTGCTGCACAATCAATTACATTTACATTCTAAAATTTGTTTTCTTAAAACAAATAAAACAAAAAAATAGTATATATTTGTGATCTCATATGAAAATTATTTTGGACAAAAAGTTTGTACACAGAATCTTAATCTAAATGCTTATGTAGATGGCAACTGGATTATGTTGTGTCTTGAAGATGTTTCACATATAATACAAAATGTTTCTTCAATACTATGCAACGGGTTTATATGCTGTAATCAGAATAATCACACAAATAGGCCCATTAAATTCACTAATAGAGCAGTTAGGACATATCAGTCACTGTCTCTTCCCTCTATTCTGCTTAATGTTGGGGTTGTTGTAGCCTAACATTTCCCATGGTGTAAATCACAGAAAAAAACACATTTTTTTTTTCATACAATATTTAATTTTTTCAAATTAAATATTGTATGATGTCATGTCTTTCTCTATCAGGGTTATAATAGTTTTAACATTTTCATTAGTTTTAGTTTTTATTTAGATTTGACATAAGATTTTAAATTCTATTTTAGTTTTAATTAGTTTTTACCATATATAACGTATTTTAGTTAAGTTTTAGTATTTTTTTTAAATGCTTAGTTTCAGTTTAGTTTTTATTAGTTTTAGTTTTAGTCTTTTCATTAAACAAGTTGTGTACTGGGACAAGACTAAAAAAAGAAGAAATGTAAAACAAAATATTAGAAAAGGATGAATGTTTTTTATGTATTGACATGAGCCAGATTAACAACCATACAAATAAGGCAAGTATAAAAGATATATGGCAGAGTAACTTTAAAAGTTCTGTAAACACAATAACAATACCTGTGCATTAAAAAGGCCAACAATTAATACATGTTCTACAGTTTTATAAAAACACTGACACTGAGTGGCAAAACATCAAAAGAAAAGCCAAGCTACCATGAGTACTACAATGCTTTAGATCATTTTGCACATATTGTAGTGGTAAGTTAGCCTGGGTGCCAGCCAAAGTCCTGTCCACAACATGGTCTGGAAGTTCCGTCTGGCATTCCTCCGTTGAGGAGCAATTATGCCCGAACAAGATCTGTTTGGACCAATTAAATCTGTCTTACGATGATTGACAGGTGACCAACAGTAACGTAATCAACCACGTCACCAAAGAGCGCCTGGGTTGATTTTGTTTACAACTACATATGGCTGTCGCTGGAAAACTGAGAGGTGTAGATTTTGCCATTGAGTCTGTTGTAGAAGATATCGACAGTGCGTTGATTTTAAAAGAGGAAAAGAAAACGTCTGTTGCTCTGCAGAGCAACATCTCACACTTCCGTTGCTCTGATTGGTTATTGGTCTATCCAATTGAGTGCAGAGGCATTTTTTCCCTGGTTCGGTTAAAACACGCCCCATAATCACAGCTCAGGCTAGTGGTAAGTAATCCGAAACTGGACTCTGGTGCTTTCTCTCAACCTTTGCTTATATGACACAAGGTGGACCGCAGCAACACAGACGACTTGATTGACATGCCAGCAGAAACCACAAACAACCACAGAGGTATTATTTAGCCATTAACACAGCGGATATGTGTACAACCTACACTAGCTCACACAGCTCTGGCTCACATTGCTATTATTTGGAGTTTGCAGTCACAATGTTAGTTAGCAATGTTAGATTGTCTGTTAGCCATAGCTCACCTGTTATGGAGTTCTCTCTTATTTACCTTGAAAGGGAGCAGGTCGATGGAATTTTATCCAACTTTCCCGTTTTATTGTTTTTATCAAAGCAATTCGTAAAAAACAAAAAGGCACAACACATGATCACATCTGTTTCTGGTGACAGCGCACAATGGGCAGAGAGCAACATAGAAATAATTCTTCTAGATTTTATGAGACACTTTGTGAAACGAAAACTAAGCAAAGTTTCTCGATACATTTTTTTTAGTTAGTTTCAGTGCGCTTTTTTTCAAATTATCGTTTTATTTTCATTTCAGTTATCAAACATGTTTTTTACTTCTAGTTTTCTTTATTTCATTTGTTTTTATTAATGACAATAGCCCTGGTCTCTATGTTGTCAGGTGATGGACTGCCGACCTTTCCAGGGTGTACAACACATCTCGCCTGAAGACCTCTAGAGATTGGCACCAGTCCCTCCGCAATCCTGCAAAGGATAAGTGGCTTGGATAATGGAAGGATGGATGGATTCTTTTACTCCTGTCTCAAACTACCTATCTCTTCCCTTTCCAAAATGTGCACCTTGCTGTCTTCAGATGAGTGCCCCTTGTCCTTGAGATGTGAATGAACTATTGATTATTGACCTGATAAGTTTGGTCTTATGTGTTGGGCCATCCATTTGTGTAGCTGCTTTTTAGTTTCTCCAATGCTGAGATCAGAACATTCCTTGCTTCACTGGACTCCATTCACAGGCACCACTTGTGTCTGGCTGTTTTGTCCTTGGGATGAACCTACCTCTGTCTGAGAGTGTTAAGTTAAAAGCACCAGAATAATATGCTTGAAAATAAGCCTACTCCATATCCTGGATATAGTAGCTTACTTAAACATGGAATTATGATCCTCTTCTACTTCGTTGTCTTTTTTTCTTGCATGAGATGAATTGAGTGTCTTCTTGAAATCCATAATGCCTCAGTATAGGCTTAGTTAACATTTAAACTGGTCTGAAGTGCCTTTTGTAAAGCATTTTTCTTTGTTGCCCTTCGCTTCTGTCCTTTGGGGTTCCTCTTCTGCGTTCAAAACATTTTGGGGGGAAAATTCAAGCAAAAACACACCTAAAGCAGTTTCAGTTCTATAAACAATTAAACAATAAGCTGTATTCGTATTGCAAGTGCACATGCTCATGAATGCAGCTTGGATCCCAGTCACTGCTTTTGGAACGCAAACAAACCCCTGGCTCGACTGTAAACAGTGTATGTGTGCATGTGTTTTTGTTAACAGAGAATGCAAAACGCACGAGTGTGTGAATGATACCAACCCTTGTAATGAATCACCATTTATTTTATATACATTACATTCAGAAAAAAAGGATCCGAATGGACGTGCTAGGTGGATAAACAAGGTAAGAAATGTGTGATTAAACATATTAATTGTTCAATATTTCTGTTGATCATCTAGATCTAACGGTTTTAGTTTTGGTAGCATGGTCATTAGCACACAGGCTTCGCATAGCCTACTGCTGGAAGTTGATGTAAAGGAATAATGTTTAGAGCATCACCGCCTTATCAGGGCTCTTACTGCTCTTTTTAAGTAAAAATCCCATTCAAAAATACAAAATGTAAGAGTTTAAAAGCATGACAGACGCTAATAAGCTACGTGCTGAGAACACTTCTGCATGCCAACATTCCCTTCTTCCCAGGAATCTAACAGCGTTTGAGGGTCTGGGATTGTCACTCCGTGGAATGACAACAAGCCTGGTATAATCAGCCTGGAATAGGCCACTTTCCTCTTCTTTCATCAACACAATCAATAGTTTCTGCACTGTAGCTGCATATAGTTCTTTATATGCTTCGCGGACACAGACTGCCCTTAACGCCGAATGTATGTTTTAAGTTCGTCGACTTCCCACCGTTCAAAATAAAAAATTTTGTAGCTTTCGCTATCTATTCGTACGTTTGCTTCTGCCAGTTTGGGGTCCAAAACCCTGAAATGCATTGTGCGTAGCGCAATACCGAAATGGCTTATTTAGTGTGTAAAGTGACTGACATAATGTTACAGTGTAGATATTTTTTCAACTTGTGAAACTTCTGGAATGGGAGGTGTACAAATTCAAGGTTGAAACATAATTTTCTTCTCGAAGAGAAACATGCTGAGTTTAATCAAATTAATAAGACTAAAACTTGCTTTAATGTTCCTCTGTACATCTGGTGTACTGCTTGTAAAGGTTTTTAAAAGGCAGTAGATGAAGTATACTTGCTCATCTCCAATTCTACCTTGTATGATCAGTGTCTTTTTTTGTTTTTGACCTTGTCTCAATTTGGCTCATTCCCACCATCACAGCAATAAGTCAAGAAGGCTAATTAACCTCCCACCCATATACACACACAGTCATGCATCTGAGATTCATCTCATCAGCATGATTGCTGTCTTTTGGGTGCAAATGCTAGGCAGCGCTTCTCGGGTCAAATAAACCTTGCCCTCCTGTCTTGGTGCACAGTCAAGCAGCCTAATCTCCCACCTCCAGCTGCCCATGCAAAGTCAACACTGGGTGCCTTCTTCATTTACCTTGTTAGCTACCTGACAGTGGGTTGACTGGCCCGCAGCTGAACAGCTTTAATGAGCAGAGGGCCTTGTTAGTACCATGTGAATGGCTACAGACAAATGAGCTTGTTAAGTCCAAGCTATGCATATTCTTAATTAGCCTTTTGTAGTGTGTTTGATAATACAGCCGTTCAGAAGGTGTACATGGAAGAAAGTGAACATATTCCTGAATATCCAAGAGGTTGGTGGGCTGAATTTAGCTTTTAATCTTCATTTATGCAGGGTTACTTAACAAAGAAGCAACCTCTGTTTTACAGAAACACCCTAATGATGATCACACCATTAATCACATTTGAAAACTATCCAGTTTGAAAACCCTGTTGGAAACGATTCAGCTCTTTTCATGGCTGGTAACATAGAGGATTAACTTTTTTCCCCATCAAGCCAAATTACCTATTGCTTTGGAAAATTATTCAAACCCCTGGACTTTTTCATTTGTTATGTTATAATGACAAACGTCTGAAGGATTTTATATATAATAGATCCACACAAAGTAAAGCATACGTGTGAAGACGAAGGAAAACATTGTTGAATTCCAATATATATTTTACCCCAAAAAACTGAATGTGGGCATCTATACGGAAGCGTAGAGCTGCCACCTCGGCAAAAGAAAAAACAGAGCTGTATCACGTTATTCCATGATAACTTTATTGTTCTAACAATATACTTTTCACGTTTGTACAATATAATATCACGTTAATACGTGAAAACTTAATTGTTCTAACAATATACTTTTCACGTTTGTACAATATTATATTACGTTATTTCATGATAACTTTATTGTTTTAACAATATACTTTTCAAGTTTGTACAATATAATATCACGTTATTATGTGAAAACTTTATTGTAGTTTATATCCATGGAGCTTTCCATGTCCCTCCAGCTGATCAGCGAGAAATGTAGCCACTTCCATCGGATCAGACTGATTCTTCCTCCTGTACAGCCCCATGCATTTTAGGTTCCTTCTCAGTGTCCGCATACTTATCACAATACTGTCCAAGCTGCTCAGTAACTGCTAAATCTCCCCATGCCTCAATCCAAGCATAAAATAGAACTTAATTAATTCCAGTAAACGAGACATTTTTGCACGCGCTGATCCGCATCGTTATCAACTTCAACTGGTGTGAAAATTATATTGTTAAAAAATTAATTATTCACGTTTGTACAATATATTATCATGTTCGTACAATATATTTATATTGTACAAACTTGAAAAGTATATTGTTAGAACAATAAAGTTTTCACGTAATAACGTGATATTATATTGTACAAACGTGAAAAGTATATTGTTCAAACAATAAAGTTATCATGAAATAACGTGATACAGCTCTGTTTTTTCTTTTGCCGAGGTGGCAGCTCTACGCTTCCGTACATCTATTTAGATGACTCTAATAAATAAAATCCAGTGCAACTATTTGCCTTCTGAGGTAACCTAATTAGTTAATCGTGTTAACCTGCAGGTAATTTAATCTTATGAAATTATAGATATTTTGTGAGAGCATCAGTGAACAAACAACCTTACAAAGGCCAAGAGACATGTGAAGATGGTTCAGGAATAATATAAACCAGGGGTCTGCAACTCCGGTGTCCTGGTGCCTTTAGAAGTGTCCGAGGTCAAACACATCTGAAATCAAATTGCTTATTAACCCCCTCAGTATGCAGTCAAGTTCTCCAGAGTCCAGAGTCATGACCTGATTATTTAACTCATGTGTTGAAGCAGAGACATGGCTAAAAGCTGCAGGACACTGGACCGGGGAGGACTGAAGTTGTAGACCCCTGATATAGACATTTTAAAGCAGGTGTTGGGGAACAGAGCGTGATCAGTACCTGTTTTAAATAATCATAAATAATTATGATCAATAGTTTAATATAATGTTATTGATTAAGTTTGAGGTATGAATTATATAATTGAGGCACCACTTCTATTTTTAGAATAATATTTTTATGTTTACTGAACAGTTAAGTCTCATTTCTAGGATAAGTTCAAATGTTGTGGACAATAATTGTATGCATACATGCAGTAAACACAGACAACTTTGCACTTTTCCAAGATTTATTTACAAAATATGCCAACTTCCAGGAGGTCGCATGGCATAGTGTTTAGAGCGGGCGCCCCGTGTGCAGAGGCCCCAGGCTGTCCTTGGTTCAAGTCCTGTCTGAGGTGACCTTTGCTGCAAGTCTTCCCCCACTGCTCTGCCCTTTTGAATATCTGTACCCTGTCACTCTGGCCCAAAAAACGTTAAAATTAAGAAAGAAAAAAAAATGAATATATATATATAAAATATATCTATCCAGCTAAAGCATTTCATGTATAAATCCTGTGTACTTTACGTATTCACTAAACTACAAACCAATATTAGTAAATGGATAATATATGAAAAATAATCATTACAATTAACACCAAGAGGATCAGAGAAAGGAAATGGCTGATATATCACTCCAGGGTGCTCAAGTAAGAGGCTGTAAAACAAGGGTTATGAAATATCTGGGTCAAGATATAGGACTGCACACAACATGTAAGGAGACAAAGGGCCATTAAACTAGCTTTGGGCAAAAATTGAGGAGATCACATGGATCACATGTGGAAGGCCACAGCTTCAACCAACAGGCAGGGAAAAATGGAGTTAGCCTTTCAGCTAACAGACCAGCTACAGCAGAACCTGGGCTCTGCAGACTGTGTACTCAGACAGTGAGAGAGAGGGTAGAACAAGAAAGAGCGAGAGAGAGAGATAGAGAATCCATTTCAGAAAAAAAACAAAAGCAAATAATTAACAGTTAAAGTAACCGTTTACAGCTTACATGTTCCATGATGCAGTGAGAACAGGTTACAGTGCTTTAACAAGGCACTTTTAACCAAGAAATGAACGAGATCTATCTCATTAAGACCTGTTTTACTCTAATTTCTATCTATCTTCCTTGGGTTCAGTTTAACACTATCATCCAAAGCTGCATATGGAAATGGCTGTAGCACTTTGAAGGTTTTAGAATGAGAGTAATTCCTACCCAGTAGGCTAGAACAAAAGGGAATTTACCTGGTGAAATGGGATGTCCAAGCAGTGAGTGACAGCATCTGTGATATCACCACCTTTGAGCACAAACCAAAGGCAGGCATTTGGGGGCTGCAGCTAAGCATGTTGGGGCATGCAGTCTACTCAGTCCATCTGAGGGAAAAAGGCTTCTAGCTGTCCAACAGTCTGCTCAATGCATTTGTGGAAAATGGCCCCCAACAACAAAATTAGATTATAAAGAAATATTTCAAACTTTGAACATGAAAGGCCCATGGTAACCTCAGATAATTGCAAAAGTCTATAACTTAAGTGAAAGAATCTGTTCACCGGAAAACTAGGTTTGCTAGGTCAAATGTGCAAGACTTCAATGCATTTCACATATAGCTGAACGTTGTTGGTGAACATTAGATTTTGGCTACATGACAGACTTTAAATGATCGTTTGATAATAAAGACAAAGTGGTCATAATAAACAACTGTCTGCTTACAATGCAATGCAAACCTTTTAATACCAACTGAGGTTTGGTGAATGCATGCCAAACATTTCAGATTTTCATACATAAAACATAATTTAAAAAACATACTTGACCAATTTGTCAGGCTGTAGTTTCTAATTAATTTTAGAGTCCAATTAAAAAAATATTTTGCTTTTACTGAATGTGTTGGCATTTATATTGATTAATGTAAAATGTAAAGAAACAAGTGATACAAATAAGAACACGTCATCTCCCGGCCAGTAATAACCAATTCATTTACTAATTAAATTATACAATCCTGTCTTGAGTAACATGATGGTGACTGAAAATTAATTTAGGAAGTCTAATGTACCCCTTTTATGTATTACCATAGTGCTGTGCCAAGGAAGCTGAAATAAAAAGACTGAAATCCATGGGTTTTTGATAGTGTGGTTCATCAACCTCATTAACATGGTTGACATCATTTTTGAGAGATAGTGATAAATCACAGCAGAGGCAAAGCCAGTAATTGGCCCCCTTTGGTAATTAAAGAGTGGACCTTTGAAGCAAATAATCATACAAATCCCAAATATTTTCCTGAGATAACACTGAACACACAATCTGCTCCCCCTCCACCATCTCAAATGTGGGCAAATTGACTGTTTATTTATCTTTGCTGAACAAATAGAGATCTTATTGCTACAAGCCGATGGCCTAGTTAAAGCCAAAACTCAAGAGGTATGGAGGTACAACAAAACAGAAATCAACTAGAGGCTCTGCAAAGCATGATGCCCAATAACACACTGTGACCACACATGCTATGTATGAAAAGAACAAAGACAAAACGTTAAAGATGGAGGTATTTAAACTTAGTTAATAAAGTTCTTTTCACAGTTACAAAGCACTATATGAGGGGGAAGAAAAAGTGCAGCTCAATAAAAGTCTAAAATAAAAAAGACTAGTTAAACTAAAGTGTTTTTAACTGTTGCACAGCTCAGCTGAACACAGTTGTAATGGCCAGTGATGCCGGTAACGTGTTACTTAGTAGTGATAATGACCACTTTTTCAGTAATGACTATTCTAACATGTTACTATTTCCATTCAGGTAATCAAATTAAACTTAGTTGTCCAAGTCACTGTGCGTTACTATTTTTTTTTTTTTTTTTAGCAAAAAGATATATTTGGTACATGGCAGCAAAAGTGTTAGGAAAACAAGAATCAACACTGGTAAATATGGTCCTACCTTCAACAACACTGCTGCCGAAACAGCTGATAATCTCCTTTGCGATCACCATGCTTGTTTTGGCCTGAGTCTGAATTCTGTACTCTGTAGGCCTACTCTGCCCCCTAGTGGAACTCTCCAGTAGTATGTGCAATGAGAGAGCAAGTACATCCTCAAGGCACAGCTTATTCCTTCATAGTTGCTGTTGTCACTGTGGCGTTAAAAAGCAAGTACATTTCCGGCGTTACTCTTAAAATGCACTTCCAATGAAGTGAGTATTGGCAACACTGGTTATTTTGTTTATGGTGAGCCAGTGGGGAATGCTATTGGGAGCGGCTGAAAGTAACTAATAAACTAATTTATAATCTAACTTGGTTACTTTCACAATAAAGTAATAAGTAAAGTATCTAAGTTATTTTGGAAGGAGTAATTAGTGGTCAGTAATGATATTACTTTTTTCAAAGTAACTGTGGCAACACTGGTAATGGGAAACTGTTCCACAATCTTGATGCCACAGATTGAAAGGCAATTTCTGTCCATGATTTTTAATCTTGGGAAACAATGAAAATTGTACAAGCAGACTGAAGAGCAGAAGCAGCAGTGTGTTGGATGAGAATGTATAATAAATATGATGGAGCTTGGTTGTTCAGAGCTCTGTAGGTGACTAAAAAAATTTTCAAAGTTGATGATTTACTGCAATTACAACTAGAGTACGTAGCAGAATATAGAACTAACATTAGCATGCTTCCTAAATTATCAGTGTGGCTATAGTAGCCTACTTTAAATGCCTGGGATACATGGAAAATATGATATATTGAACCAATTCAAATAAGCATTGCTATCATTTTAGTATTATGAATTGAATATAGGGATGTCCATATGACATTTCATGCATGTTAAATGTCGTTCTGGTGGCTGAATCCACACTTGACTGCTGCACTGAATACTTGGATTAAAGTTTAAGTTTTTGGGGGTTTTGGACCTTATTTTTGGCAAATATTACGTTAATTTACTTTACAAGTTACTTGTTTATGCTCCTTGGGAGCATAAACAAGGAGCTACTTGGAGTTCTTCGGAATAGGTTTATCCAACCAGCTTATATCCAATCCAATTGGTCATTCGGTTAGTGCAATTTGGAAACACACAAACCATGCTGATGTTTGCAGTAGCAAGTTCTGTCTAGCTGACTGCTGTAGAGCACAGAGTGAAAGCCCTGCTCACACTACAACTGGGATGGACCACGGCATTGAAGTAATCGAAATTGCGTGATAATGTAATTGTATAATATGCCTCTAAATCACCCCAAGACAGGACAAATAAGCACTTCCGAGACATTCTGAACTCCCTGGGGGAGTAGTGCTGACGATTACTAACAAAATATTGGTTATATGAAGGAGTTTTGGGGCAGATAATGCCTTATTACAGGCCAACAATCTCCTTACCCAATTGACTCCCATCATATGGATATACGCTGATCGCAGCTGGATATCGACGTCTCCCGAAGGACTCCAAGTGGCTCCAAACTTGTCTGGGTAAGTAACTGAACAAAATATTTTCTAAAAATAAGGTCAGAGTTGAAAAAAACAACCTTTCCCCTTAAAGCTGCATTTCGGATAATTTATTTATGTATCAAACTTTTATATATCTTTAAAATTATGTGTGGATCAGTACTATGATAAAAGGCTAGTGCTCCACAACATTTGTTATTTTTCTGAAGTTCCTCCTTCCTCCCATAGAACCCTATGGAATTCAGACTGAGCGCCAAATTCTTTTAATCCTATAGAATTAAAGTTTATACTGTGTTGCCTGTCAATCAACGTGCATGCGAATCATACAAACCTGTGGAGATGAGACTGCGCAGACAGGCCGCTCCGTGTCTTCCTGTATACAATCACCATAATAGCAGAGAGCGGTCATGAAGAAGTCACAGCAAACTTCTGCTAAATAGTTAACCCATAATAATAATTAAACCCATCAGAAGTCAAACACTCTGAACGAACCATTTCCTGATCAGTAAACTATGCGGCAGGAAAAAGATTATATGTAATGATTGAAAATGTTACTAAATTGAAATAAATGAGAAGTAAAAAGATATGAAAGCTTGACTTTGATGCAGAACAAAAAGGAGCAGGGGTCTGACTAATTCTTGAATGCATTTTGGGTAAAGCTATAATCATGTCCTCGGTCATGTTGGCATTTAAGACAAGACTGTTACTAGAGTTACGATGTGTTCACACCGCCACAGACATCATCGTCAAGTGTGGCAAGATTATACATGTAAAGTCTATGGTTGATTTCGATGCAGGTCTGTTAGAGTCTCTGCGGTGCTTTGTGTGCTGTGTCAATTTTTCAAGAATTATGGTGCATTCACACTGCACACTTTGACAGTGTCACCATTAAACGCAACATTACCTGCGTTTCAAGCGTCAAAGCAGCAAACGCAAGCAATGTAGAATTTCAGCTAGCTGAACTGTTGACGGACTTCACGCATTGCACCAACCAATCAGAGTGACACCGCCACATTAACGTTGTCTATCACGATCTGGCAGAGAAAGGCCCGCCCACGTGCTTTGCAAGCTCCAGCTTAAAAATGTTTATGCGTCAAACTAGATGCGTTGTGAACATTGTTTGACGTAGACAAATTGTGCTGTGTGAACGCACCATTAGTCCAGGGTAAACAATGGCACAAACTTAAGTGGCTACTGAACTGGTCCAGCTGAAACATGTATATTATGGTTGTGTAATGATTTTACACTGGCTGGTAAGCCGATATTTAAAAGTGGAGTGTTTGTTTACCCTTGACCTCTTCAATCAGCTTACATGCACTCGCTCTCATATACATGATTTTAATTTCTCCTCTGTCTTGGCGTCAAATTGGCAGGATATACCATATATGGTCAAGCAGTTGGATGGCAGTTGACCCTACTAAAAGGCAAGCAAGAGCCCAACATATCAATGTCTTAAATATTTCAATATTCTATTGGAAACTTCTTTTCTCAAACAAAAGATGCTCTAATTTAATTAGTAATTCACCCTGTTCAATTAGTAATTTATATATCAAATTTAATAATTGATAATGAGACTCCATTAGATTTTCATGGCTAATTGATAAAGCAATTAGCCATCTGTTGATGAAGCTATTTGCTAAACACATGCTGACTGCTGTAAACTGTAGACACACACTGAAAAAGCTCAGAGGATACAAACTCACAGCTGTCACAAGTTTTATTTCACACAGTGTGTGTGTGTGTGTAAACGGGTATGTGTCTGTCTACATAATCACCTCAAAATGAAAACTACCATGTTTTTTATAGGCGACCCAGCAAGATATGAGCTTTTGGAAGAGTGTAGAATAAGTGTTTATGAGTGTATCAGCTGTTGCCATCTGTTCTTTGTGTTTTAGGGCAGCATGTTTGTATCCTAAATGAGTTTCAGTCAACAGAGCAGTTCACTCACCTGTGACGAAGCCATCTGATCACCCTACTTAACACTTACAAGAGTAAATATCATTGATCAGCTTCAGCGTGCACCACTGTGCAGCATTTTCATGGAATTAAAGGAGTCCAGTGGGATTCAAGAGTGGCACATAGTTTTAAGATCAAGTTTATACTGTCATATATCAACCCCCCCCACAAAAAAACTGAAAATAGTTCAGTTTAAACTAATATTGGAGCTGCAGTAAAACGTCATGAATCAAACTAGAACCCACATTGATAAACAAATTTGTTTCAAGTTATTGAAACAGTAGCCGCTTTGAAATAACTGTTTTGACTGAGTGATTTCCTTTCATTCAGAAATCAACAGAGCAGCCATACAAAAAGTGTCTCTTATCTAGTAGTCTCCCATCAAACTGTAGTTGAAGAGCAGCCTTGCATAATCACACTGACATTTAGGAGCTTTAGGGATAGAAGGATGTCCGTATCTTTGCTTGCTGTAACTGTCATGGGTGTTAGTGTGAGATATAACGACAGGTTAGAAGAAACATTGCGTAGCAATGCAAATGAACATCAAAGTGCACTGGGCAAAAGCATTTATTTCACGTTTTAGATGCAGAACGTAGCCTGAAGGTGACAGCAAAACAGATGAAGAGGGCTGGTTGGGAGGTATAGAATTCAGAAAAGTTTTCCCCAGATCCTTGTGACACTTTGCCAACTTAAGTTTGAACAATTCAACAAGAATATCTCAAACCAACAGAAGGCATTAGGTCATAGTTTAAATTATCTGTGTATATATATATATATATATATATATATATATATATATATATATATATATATATATATATATATATATATATAGATATATAGATATTAGGGATACAACGGGACAGGGTAAAGTAACGGACCATTCGGTACGCCCTGCACGGGACAATCCGTCCTCCTGTACCGCGGGACTTCGGTAATGCCATTGAATTTTTGCTGGTAATGAGTTACCGTCGGCCCGACGTTACCAAACTGCGCCGCGCTCCCAGACACAAGTGCAACAACCAGCTCGCTGTTCCCCGCTCCAGCAGCTGGTTGGCATAGAGACACGTCCTCCTATCCACAATGCGCACATCAAGGAGCACCGTGAGGAGCGAAAAATGTACACTGGTCGGTTGCGCTTTTTCTGGAAATCAGCCCTGGTGTGAGGCGCTGCTCAAATTTCTCTCGACCTGAGCGCTTTCTGCCCGGAAGGGCTCCAGCATTCAGGGGCGCCGTGTTGCGCTCTGTTCATCTCCTCTTTGCGGTGCGCCGGAGCGCGAAGCAAAAGGGAAATGTGCTGCATTCCATTCATTGATGCACACACAAAGGCCCTTTGAGCAGCGGGCACAGGAAGAATATTTATCTGCCACCCGTGTCAGTGTGGTCAGATGCGCTCTCGTTTCAAGAACCGGTAAAATACAGAAAACATTCTGTTACTGCGGCCCTGTGTGTGAACCATAACCCCAGAGAGACGTACAGCTTGTTTATGTTGTATTCTCACGGCTTTCACCCGCCCACAGTTACAGGTGTTAAGTTAACTGTGACGTTCTGTTTTTTTGTTCCCAAAAAAATAAAATATATGTTTTGGGATTAAAAATAGCACTCTCTTTCTGCACAAAACATGTACCGAACTGTACCGTGGCCCAGGCACCGAGGAACGGACCGTACCGTACCGTGGCCTACCTGTACCGTTGCACCCCTAATATATTTATATACCCTTATTAAGCGTGGATCCTCTACCAGAGGCCTGGGAGCTTGAGGATCCTGCGCAATATCTTTGCTATTCCAAATACTGCACTTTTCTGGATTGAGTTGTCTGAGGGTCTTCCAGGGATCTGCTGGAGCCATTCCTCCAGTTTGGGGCTCAATGCCCCAAGTGCTCCGATTACCATGGGTACTACTGTCACCTTCATCTTCCAAGCCTTCACTAGCTCCTCTCTGAGCCCTTGACATATCTCAAGTTTCTCATGATCCTTCTTCTTGATGTTATCATCACTTGCTATTGCCACATCCACCGCAATGTCCGGTTTGTTCGCCATTACCATCCTGTCTGTCTGGATCTGAAAGTCCCACATGATCCTTGATTGGTCATTCTCCACCACCTTTGGAGGTGTTTCCCACTTTGACCTTGGGTTTTCTAGCCCATACTATGCACAGATGTTTCTGTATACTATGCGAGCCACTTGGTTGTGACGTTCAATGTATGTTTTCCCTTCCAGCATTTTACACCCTGCTGTTATGTGCTGGATTGTCTCAGATGACTCTTTGCAAAGCCTACACCTTGTGTCTTGTCTGGTGTGGTACACTTAGGCCTCTATCGCTCTGGTGCTTAG
Source organism: Apricaphanius iberus (assembly GCA_028564705.1). Lineage (NCBI taxonomy): Eukaryota > Metazoa > Chordata > Actinopteri > Cyprinodontiformes > Aphaniidae > Apricaphanius > Apricaphanius iberus. The sequence goes on from JAPXFQ010000601.1 coordinate 325,965, forward strand.
AGCCTGCTCCTTGGGTGCCAGGATGAGTGCCTCTGTGGTGTCCTGTAGGCCAGTCCTCTCTAGCCATCGGTATGATTTCTTGAACAGTCCCCAACTCTTCCGCAAGACAAGGTTGCCAATGGGGAAATCCTTGGGAGCATAAACAATTTAACAAAATGATAGAAGTAAAGAGGAAGCACTCCCAATCTTGACATCATATGCTTGCAAAATCACATTGGTTTTGAAGAGTTGTATTTTTTATTCTCTTAAAAAGAGACTAAACACTAATGTGTTTGTGCTGTGTTTTTTTTAAATAATTGTCCTGCTTAAATGTCTGAGTAGGGTGTTGACTTAAAAGGAATGTTGCCCTGTCGCATAAGCTGCACTGGTTAGTTGTGGTCCTGACCCCTTCTTTTCACCGGACGTGACAGCAGCATGTTACAGCAACAGCAGAGTTACATTTTTTTATTGTGTAGTAATAAAAATTGAAATACAGCACAGTTGCAAATGCTTGCTCTCGCCTAGTTTAACTGGCTGCAGGGGCACTGGAATTTCGCCACAGTGGGATATTCTATCCTATTCTTTTATTTCTGCACCCAGCCGTTGTCATCTTGTGCTTTACTAGCAGACTCTGTCAACCCAACAGCACAGCTGAAGAACCTCATGATGTCTTACTTCAAAGCAAGCTTGTCAAACAACGCTAAACAGGGTGTCAAGGGTAAATTACCTTATAATAGCTCAGTTAAAACAGAGGAAGTCACATGCTTAATCAAATTTTACAAATTAAGGCCCACAAGACATTATGTGGCGTTTCAATCAGACTTTATTTACTAAGCACCTTTCATACAAAGGAATGCAGTTCAAAGTCCATTATAGAATAAATAATTACCCTACATATACCTCCCCCCTTCCCCACCCCCACAAAATATACACACACACACAAGTTAAACATGTTCACATTTATACACCCCTCCCCCCAATTATATCCCCATCTGCGAACATGCTCCTGAGCAACAATAAAATGAAATTAAATAGGCAATAAAACACTGAGCTGAGTACAGATGAGCAAGGTCAGATAAGGAAACACCATCAAGGGAGCCATCTGCAGATCAACAGCAGCAGACACAGCTCTTTCCCAGGGCACTTAGAGAAGGCGGGGCTGGGACCCCCACCTCCACCCAGACACTACCTGGAGAGCACCCAGGAAGCCACAGATGACCACTGCTCCCAATGCAGAGGTCTCCCAGAGAGGAAATATTGGAACAATGTGTATATTTGTGGAACAATTTCTCTATTTATTTTGTGGAAAATAACAGGAAAACATGTTAAAATAAATAAATAAATAAAGTAGATTAATTAATAGACAAGTAAATAAATAAAATAAAATGGAAAAAATACAAGACTTAGTAGTAAAGCACTGATCAGTAAAAGCAATTAAAACATTAAAGGCCGATAAAAAGGCAATAAATGATCAGTTAACAGCTAAGCTAAAAAAGTGAGTCTTGAGCCTGCACTTAAAAACATGAACATTCTCTGCTTCCCTGAGGTCCTCCGTCAGCCTGTTCAAGAGGTGACCACATGGGGAGTGAATGCAGTGATTTCAAGAGTGGTGTAATGTGCTCCCGCCTCCAATCTTTGTCAGGACACTTGCTGTTGAATTTTGCATAAGCTGTAAGCCTGACATAGTCAATTTGGGAAGACCAGAAAGCAGGACATTACAGTAATCAATTCTACTGGTAATAAAAGCCTGCATTAAAGTCACCGTATTGGCCTAAGAGAATACGGGGTGAACTCTGCCAATGTTCTTTAGTTGATAAAAACCTATTTTAGTAGTGTTTTTAATGTGAGGGATAAAAATCTTTATTTTTGATAAACATTGCAAGATTGTGTTCAACAATTTGTTTTTTACAGATTTAATTATAAAATAAATTATCTAACAATGTGTTTTACTATTTACATTTTTAATAAGACTTACCTTTGTATGGGAAGCTTATAAATCAATTGTAATTCCAAGTCATTTAGACATCAACACATTCTTCTACAAGAGTAGCAGTGAGCTGATGATCAACTTACTTGTTTTATAATATTCTAATCCATCTTTAATTATATGTTCAACATTTTGCAATTAATTTTCCATCAGATGCTTTTCATGCATCCCACAACTTTCATCATCAACAACTTTTTTTCCTCACTTCCAAATTTGCTTTAGTGTGTAGTTTTTCATTTTCCCTTCTTGTCTTTTATGGCATCTCAGTCAGTATTGCCCGCTTTAAGTTATTTTCAGTTTCCTGAGTTCTCAAATCAATTTGCTTAGCCATTTTATTCCCACTTGCTCTCTGTCATTTCTTTGATAAGCTCTCACCCAGCACCTCTCTCTTCCCCCTCTAGGCAGCCAATTAATTTTGTTTAGTGCTAATTCCTCATGAGCACCATGTAGTGGCAGCTCAGTGGGAGGATCCATAAGGATTTAATGTGTTTATTAAAAGTTTCACTACAGGTCAATTTGAGAATTCTCCCCCTCTGTGGCTTCATTTCTATCTCTGTCAGCGGGGCAATGCTCAGCATGTGTTTGTGTTTGTGAAGTCTCTGTGTATGAATTCCTTGGGGCAGCCGCTTGGTAAATGATTCAGTGACTGTGACAAATTTGGTGGTTTGAAGCAAAATAGGCTGTCACAGGTGGTTGAAAAACAAAGGATTTTCCCTCTGAAAAAAATCCACAAATAATGATTTAGTGTAACCCTTGTATAATTCATTTTATTCTTTAACAATGTACCTTTGTCATGAGAGCATTAAGGATAAATAGTATTTTAGTGTGTCTGGAGGAATTCTTTCCTTTGCTATCTAAAACACATAGGCAGCCTATTATTGGTTATGAATGTTCCAATTCATATGATATATGTTTTGAATCACTGAGCTTTGTTTTCATTATATAGGAAAGCTTTTAGTGAAGAACTGTCTTGCAAATTTAAGTACATTTAAAAAAATATATTGATGGTTTAGGACATTTTTCTGCAATAAAAAGTTGACTGCTTACACTTTTTGGTGAATATTTGTTTAGATTAGGTATAAGTATTTCTAAAAAAAACATCCATTTACCCAACCTCTCTCGCTCTCTTCTGTTTATCCGAGATCGACTCGCAAGGGTAATGGATCCAGGACTGATAACCAGATATCCTCTTTTACATCAAACCGTGAAGCAAATGGGCAAACGCAGCAGGTACCTGGTGCGCTAAAAACAGGAAATGGAGGGCAAAGGTTCACCAAGCCTGAGCAATAACTGATTAGAAAAATGAGCTGTGTTATCTGCTGCAACATTCAGATAGTACGGTGAGAATTTGCTGTAGAAAATATGAAAACATTGATACATCATGCTGTCAGTGGTCAACTATGCTGATGATATTGTAAGGATATTAGTGATATTTCAAATCTACTGTAACATCTCTAAGTTTGAAGGTGTGACCTGAGTTTCAGTATTCAATTATGGTTCTGCGTTGAACTGTTTATTCAGTATTTTTTGACATCCTGAAGACATTTAGCTCTGGTAGCTCCGGTGGTGGAGTCCTGCTGTGGCCAGTAGCACGTCGGAGTCTGGTCTTGTTTGGTAATGCTGCCTAACCTGGGTGGTAAACTCCGACAAAGCATAAATACCGGCACCATTATTGTCTCATGTTACTGATTTTAATAAACAGAGACGGTGTAAGGGTAGTGTTGCAGTTAGCCAATCAGAGGAGAGAAACTTGCATGTCATTAACTAACATCATCTAACTGAGCAAGCCCCCCACATCCTGTTGAGTCTCCACGCCCACTCCCACACTGAACTGTCATAAACTGATATGGACTGGGAATTATTATTTTTTTAGATAAACTAACTCAGACGGCATTCTTTCATACCACAAAACACTGAAAAAATGAATAATAACACCAGTGATGGACAACTTTAAGATCCCCTGTGCAGCAGATACATAAAAATCAGTCAGTACTTTTACATAAACATCTAAATCGAGCTTTCGACAATAATCTGATTGATAGCCTAAGGACCCACTCTAGTCACCTTTTGAGCTATTTTAAAGTTTTCTTAGTGGTGTTTGAATTATAATCCTGATGTTTTTAGCCAAAAACACAAAAGCTGTGGTATTTTCTTAGGACAGTTTATGGAGAGGTAGTAGTTCATTAGCAATTAGCCTCTACGTTGTGGGTGGAACCATTGCCACGGAGGATTATTGGAGGACTTTAATCTGACCTGTATGGATGTAAAAAGACTGTTTTTATTTTATATAGATCGGTCTTGTCATGTTTATTGGACTACGAAGGGGTAAGTTACAGTTTTTATCTCTTTCTAAGGGTTGTGGGGGTGTTGTTGTTAGCAAAAGTGCTCACTGTGTGTACAGTTATACTTGTATATATGATTGTCATTATATATATATATATATATATATATATATATATATATATATTAGAGTCACAAGACTCTTAGCTATCTAATAACATTAAGCATGAATAAGTTAATAGAAGTTAGAAGTCAGAACAGCAGTGGGTTTAAATATGGAAATGGGTGGGGCCCGGTTACAGACCATCATAACCCTAAACCCTTCCTTTCCACCAGATGCATAAGCAGCTTGGAATGTAATAGACGTGTTTTACTCGCGAAATCAGCAGTATCCCTTACCAGCTGGTCCTAAAAGAACACAGAATCACAGGGGAATTGCAATTGCATAATTTAAAGGGCAACATGCCTGGGAAAAATGTAATTCTATGTTCATAAGTAAGTGGACTGAACTTATATAGCGCTTTTCTAGTCTTACTGACCACTCAAAGCGCTTTACATTGAAGCCACATTCACCCATTCACACTCACATTCATACACCGATAGCTAACATGGCTCAGTAGAACAATGTAGAATTTGGGGTCTACTTACACATCAACATGTGACTGGAGGAAGCTGGAATAGAACCTACGACCCTCTGATTGCAAGCCAACTACTCTACCACTGAGCCACAGTCGTCCAAGTAGCATGAACTCACCATACACTCCCAGAACTCCAGATATTTATGTCTGTGCCTCTCCTTTTTAAATTTCACCCTGTAAAAATGATCACTGGCATCATATAAACTGGGGGATTTTCCACTTCAAGGCTTAACTACCCTTCATCCACTCACCCATCATAAAAAACAACAACATAGACCCGCAGAACGACTGACTAACACTGGTGTCACAGGCAGTGATGTTTTGTTAGGTTTTTTTCATAGTCAAGCAATCTGAAATCTGTGTGTCCTTTATTTTTAAACATCTGGGTATTTTACTTCTCCCGAGTGCCGGATTTCCTTTCTGGTCCAAACTAAACTGCTGAGCATGACATGTTTAAGATTTAGGAGAGAGCCATGACACACAGTGCTCCTGACACACATCTAATTTGCACTGCTTTGCATCCAGTGGAAACCGACCTATAGACTTTAATGGAGACTATAAGATTTGTCACTTCCCAAAAAGGGAGTGCCCTGGCTGCCAAAAGCTAAGCTACCCCTGATTGTCCTTTACATGCATAGAAATTCAGTTTTCCAATCGCATCATCTGGGTGCCTTAGCTCGATTAAGAGAACTCTAGTCCAGTTACACTTCAGTCAGACTAAGGCAGTATTCATGACATGTTTGGCTTTTTAGACTCAAATTCAGCAGGCAGCTCAATTCAGGAGGCAGATGACTGCTTTCAAAGAAATACGTGTTTAGATATATGAGTGGAGAGATTAATGGAAAGTAATTTGTAAGGAGAAATATTGCAGATGGTTTGGCTCTTACTGGTGGGCTGGAGATTATAATAGTGGAGAAGGTAAGTTGGGTTCTGTGGGCTGCGGTTGGCTGAAGTTAGATGTGGACCTGAATGTTGTTTCTGGTGGTCGTCTCAGAGGAAAGTTAGATGAGCATTCAGGGAGCAGGTGAATGAGAGCTTAATGGAAATTCCAGTTGAAAAGTTAGGAATGTGTAAGTGTTCCTGTTTTTATCTTGTAAATGTGGGACAGACATTGACAGCAGCATGGAAACAGGTGAGGACGGCTCACCAGGCAGAAACCTAGGGCGAAGAAGGGAACCAGCTCGGATGGATCCGAAGGATTGTCACAGGTTTCAAGGAAAGATCTGCAGAAGACAGAGTAGGCTAGTCAAGATTTTAACCTATTAAGCCCGAGGCAGTTTTTTTTTTCCTTTTCGAATATGGCATACCTACAGTACTCTCTGGAAGGCTTTTTACAGCTTGTAAAAGGTCTAAAAAGTTCAAAATGCTCTCATATAATAGGAAGGTCTATGGGGATACTTTGAATGTGAAAATTCTCAAGAAAATCATAGTGGGCATGAGTAATTGCGGTTGAAAGACAGAAAATATGAATATGAATACCACATGAAGAAAATACACATTAGCAGCTTGTTTTCATTGTAAAGAAGCAAATAAACACAATAAATAGTAACTACTCACTCTTATTGACTTTAGACCAACTGTTTGTGTCTGTAATAACAAATAATTAAAAGTTGAAAGTTAAATGTTACTCTAGGAGGCGTGCCCCCCAAAATGGGGGCTAGCCAGCTTAAGGGGTTAACTCAGGAAACTTGTCTTCTTACTTGAAGTCTTGGAGGATTGTCTGGCCATATACCACGCTTGAGGGGAGAATCAACTGGCGTCAGCTTGCTGGAACCACTCCCCTTTTGAGCTGGAAGTTGATAAGGATCAACCAGGAGCACCTGATGGCTTCTGCCTGCCACGCCCTTAGAGACGGTAGGAGAAGGAACACACAAACACACCTACTCTCCAGCACACAGACAAGTTTACTTTTTTTTATTGCTTTTGTCTGGCTCGTTTTTAATTTTCACACAAATTGTTGTCTTAATTACTGCTTTATTGTAAATGCTTTCTTGTATTTTAATCTTCAAAGTGATTTATGGTCTCTTTTGTGTGTTCTTATTTTATCATGTAAAGCACCTTTAATTGCATTGTTTTGAAAGTGTGCTATACAAATAAAATTGCCTAGCCTTGCCTTACTGCATGTAAATACACTGAGTGAGAGCACTAAGTATGAGCTCCGCAAAACAAGATTTTTTTTAATACAATGGGCAATGTGCACATACTTTTCAGCTAATATATATGGTAATGTGCATCTAGGTACCCAATAAAATATAAATCCTAATTCAGCCACCTGTACTTTAAGGATATGATCATTGCATAACATGGATATCAAGATCTCTGCAGAATAAAATTTACTTTTGCTGTTGTGAGAAGTGCTGTCTGCTTTTACGTCTGGATTTGGGATCTATGGAACTAAATTACACATTTTCTTTCAATAATCTGTCCTGAGTTCTCAATCCCATATTGAAGTTATGCTCTCACATCATGTTTCACATTATTTAAGTGTTGTAACAATGCCAGAGCAAAAGCTGCCAGATTAAATAAATAACAATGGAAAACAAAATATTGGCCTGCTTTCATTTTGTTCCATTCTCTTGGCACTGTTTGGGGTTGTTGATGTACATAATTTTTAGCAGAAGAACACTTCGATATGAAACTATTTGTTTAAATAAAGGCAAAACAACAAAGGGATTATTGGTGCAACACTACCATTTAACAGAAAATCACAATACACATAAAAGTTCCTAAAATTATTTTAATTTTGTTTGCACAGTAGTCTGTTAATTTGCACTGGTTTTTCACATTAAGACAATTCCTGAGCGTTTTCTCTCCTTCAGAGAAACCGCTAATAACAGAGGGCAAAAACTGTCCGTGTTAAAATGAATTTATGTTACCTGTGACAGTTTTTTAAAAGCCTGTTCATGACGATTCCTTTTGTTTCCTTTCTATTGCCCACTTTCACCTCAATCTTAGTGTCAGTGAAGTTCTTATTTTTTTTTTTTTTCGCTCTACTAACCATTATTTTTGGGAAGAACACATGTATTCAATGCATGTGTCAGTGGATGTGGTGTGACCACATTTCATTAATTGAGGGTGTTTCTGTATGCAAATGTTTGTGAACAAGCACCTTGATAAGCATTTGTAGGATTGAATATATGACAGTTTCTATGAACCTCTGATAAATTAGGGCCCTGTTTCATATCTGAGCTGAAGTCTTTTTTTTTCTTTTTTTCCAGTGTGTGAATGTGTGTGATAATGGTGATGACCTAATGTAGTGTGAGTCCGTAGAGACTAAATAAAAAGGCATAATCTACCCACAAAATCACAGTGAGAAACCCAAACAGTAATTTAAGTTCTTCCTTAAAGACCTTATCTGATCATCACAACTTTTTCCAGTGTTTGGCATATTTCTGGCCTAGGTATACAATTTTGAAAAAACGAAAATTGTGCACTGGTTTTACAGTTTAAAAAGAAAAAATGTTTACATGCAATTTTGAAAACCAGGTTTATTTTTCAAAATTTCAATCACAATTCAAACATCACAGTCAATTTCCATTTTTCCTTTTTTGTTCTTTTACTCTGGGTGTTAGGATCGCCGGTGGACATAGAGCGACGATCGTGTGTAATTTTGCGCTCCAGGCGCGGATAGGAGACAACCCGGGTTCAATGCGGCTGGATGGCTCAGGAGACAGGCTGCAGCTGGGAACCGTAGAGGGGTCGTGGAGCAAGCTGATGAGCAAACAGTCGAAGTCTGAGCTGGTCTGGTTGACTGGCTGGACTGGAGCTGGACGAATCCTCCTGGTCTGGCTGATACGTCTGTCCGGATAAGGAGCTCTGGACATGGGATAACCGCTGACTTAGCGAAGTGAAGATCAGTGGAAGGATCTTTTACACTGAGGAGAGAGTGGAGATCTTGTCAGGGAGCTAATCCGACCCAGCTGGTCTGAGTTGGGACTGATGACTTCCTGACAGTGGCTTTAATTTCTTGAAGTTATGGACACAAAATTGAGCTAAGAAGGAAGAAAGAAAGAAGATGAAGAAGAGAAACAGGACCGGTAGAAGTGTGACCAGAAATTTCCATAATATCAAGATTGTTTGCAAAGAGACACATTAATCAAAACACATTGTCACGGAATTTCTTAAATAATAGAAAGTGGTGCTCGCTGCAGAACCACAAAGGTGGAGCTGAACCAGAAGGTGGAGCTGCACCAGGTCCAGCCCCGCCCATTCCATCAGATCCAGCTCAGCCCAGCCCCGCTGACTTCTTTTTTTTTTTACTTTGTTGCAAAGAAATTAATTTACAAGCAAATCCTTTTTTCTTAAAAAAAAAGCTTTATTGTAAACGAATGAATTTACAAGCAAATCACTGATTAGTTTAATCATTGGTTTATTCTTTATTTTCTAAAGTACTTCTGTTCTTGCAGGGCAGCTAACGTCATAAAATAACTAAATTACCTGGCCCATGGCCTGTTTCCCCTTCTGTTTGAGGAAACATAACCCCAAAATTGATTAAATATCTCAGGGTATTAGTCTTGTTCTGGTAACATTAGTTTGTGAATGAGAAACGTTATTTCCTTCAAATGACTCTTGTATTGTGTGGCATTGAATGGATGAATGGTTCAAACATTTTCTATATAAAGATATAAAAACAAGGAGGGAAGGATCAGTTCGAAAAGGAGGAGGAAGAAGTACAGACTTATTAAATCCTGCCCCTGTATCACCCCATGCTGATCACATATTAATGCTGTAATACATGTATTAAATTAATCCATAACACTAATTTAATAACTGTATACAGCATATAGTTTTAACATAAAAAAATATTTAGTTCATTTCTTAAAGTATTTATTACTATAACCAATTACAGAAATCCATCAATAACAAAATTAATTAAACAAATAAAATCTGAAGACAAATAAAAATTACTGCATGAACTACATGACTATGGGTGGAGCCGAGCCCAATTAAAGTGTTTGGAAAGGCACAAATAACATGGCTTTTACAAATATTTGTTTAGAAAAGATACTTTAGGAAGTATTTGTATTCATGAGCAAGACATACTTCTAGTGAGCCACCACCATGGACCTGAGCAACTAATGTGATAGAATAGCCTGTACCTCCCATGATATTGTGTCACATAATCATGAGAGTCAAGGCAGAGACATAACTCCCATAGACTTTCGTCTCTATGATGGTGTGCAGAAAATAACTAGCAAACACTGAGAACAACATAAGTGAAAAGATATCTAAGGAGCACAGCTACATTTGGAACGCAGACAGCAGCAGTCAAAGACGGCCACGAAGATGGAGAGAGCCACAGTACGGCGAGCTCCATCGCCTCAGAGGTAAATAATCTGGAAGTTTAGTTTTTTTCTCCACTTCCTTCTCCAAAGGGAACAGAGTACAGGGACACAGGTTCTGTGGAGGAGGCGAGCAGCGCTTAGACATGTCGTTTCGAGCCATTGTCTCGTTCCCTGCCCGGGCAGCACCAGATGCCGAGCCTGTAGCGGCATCGCGGCATAGAACTCTCTAAGTGGTACATTGTTGTTACCAAATATAATGCTAAATATAGATCAGCTTGAGTAATTTCATGTGACTCTGCCTTGAAAGGTGTACCAGCGGTCACTGTATGTCATTGTCCGAAACGGAAAATGTGTGTTGCAGAGAGATGCCCAAGGTATAAATAAAGTATCCAAGCATGATGAGAAAATAATTCAGGAATGTGCAAAAAAAAAAAAACATTTCACACCATCTCAATTATTGCATTAAAAATTTTCTCTTAGCCCAGATTTTATTTTTTATTTACTGATATCAGTTATTCCCTTTGTCATAGGTAATGTGCAAATGTTAGCAAGTAGGGGTAACTGCCTGCATATTGGAGCAACCAGGTTTTGAGCCAACTGTGCTGAAGGCAGTACATGGAACCTCGCTACGGAGGTGTGGCCGAGACGGTGTAGCGACATCATTGATTCCTCAGTGAGTTTGGATGTCACTCCAGACGCACCTCCTTGGGTTGTGGCCAATCAGGTGGAAGCAGATCATTGATAGTACTGACACACATGACACACAAAAGGCTACAGGTGAGCGGTGTGATCGGAGCGTGCTCTGGAAGAGGAAGTAAAGCGCAGAGCGACAGGTGCGATCGGAGAGGCAAAAGGAAAAGCAATCTGAGGAGCGTTTGTAGTGCTGAGAGCGGAGATATGGCCAGCAAGCTTGAGGAAGGAAGCGGATTGTCCTTTCGAGACGAGTGGAGCGCCAGGAGAGACACATGAGTGGATGAAGCGAAAGCCGTCAAACTTTGTGATATTACCTGACAGCAGCGAAACTCAGTTGGAGCGGGGCGCCTTCCCTGAGTTTTGGGAACCCCGGATCATCTACGTCACGTTGGGGTAGCGTGAGTAACTGAAACTGTTCCTAATTTATTCCCCTCCCAGACTAATACTACACTCTTGTGAGTTCAAGATTGACTGAACCGTTCGCACCATATCATTAAAGAACGAGCATCAACGACTCAATTTAAATGAGGAAATAATTACTCTGAGGGCGTTGATTAACTGGATGAACTGAGATGATTTGTCATGAACTGCTTCCTCTTCTGAACAATATAACACTTTTGCAATTCATACTTTGTGTGTCCTTTGTATATTGTATTTGTGATCACCTGTGGCTGTGTTGAATAATAATTGTGACTGTGAATGAGATTTTGAGTGGTTTAAGCTTTAAGAGTGTTAACCTAAAAAGATCTGGTTAACTTAAAATAAAACAAGAATTTTGTCAGCATTTGAGCTGACTGGCACCCCAGCATTAAAATAAAGTAAGCTGAACCGCTACAACGGTACATTTTATATACCCCACCACAGCCGGACTGCTGTCATCATTAATCAAAGCATACCTCAGAAACCCAGGCTGAGCTGTTAGCAATGCAGGATTCCAATTCTAGTGAATTCCAGTGGAGTGTAATTGTTTAACCCCTAGGGGCAATAAACTAACGGTTTATGGTACAAAATGTATATTTTCACTAAAATGTACTAAAATACATAAATTAATGACTGGGCATGTAGATAGTGCTATTGTAGACTCATTTATACAGTTCATCAACAAAGTTAATTTGGGGGTGAGTTGTACTTTAAGTTACAGTAACAGTTCAGGTTTAACGTTTTTGACAGATTTAGAGATCGAATAAAAATGGCCTGTGTAAAAGCTTGTTCAAAAGAAAAAAAAAATCTTTTTTTTTCTCTCCTGCACCTCAAAGAATCAGAATTGAGAACCATGTAGAACAGCAATCGATAGTGATAATTGAAAAAAATGCAGTTGTTAAAATGCAAACGATGCCCAACAAATGGTCTCCCAGAGTGTCATTAGAGTTAGTTCAAGATAGTAGGGGTGTGCCATCTTGGGTGCCTCACGGTTTTCAATTTTAAAATATTATTTATCTGTGCCCCCCCCATATTGTGGCTTTTTTTTTTCTTAATTTCTTACATTCTTACTTTCTACTTTTAAATCCATTCAGTTTCCTGTAATTGAAGTATCAAAAGAAAATTGAACTTAACAATTTTCTTTTGATACTGTGCTGGCTTTTATTTTTGTAAGACCATAAAAATCACCAACATATATCCAAAATGTATTTTTAGCACTATGTGCCTCACAAACATACTGTGCTCACTAGGTTAGGAACAACCTCTATCTGGTTATGTATGACCTAACAGTTTTCCACACCAGGCAAAACTTGTTTTGTTAATAACACTATAGATCCACTCTGCTATGGTATCATATGGACTAATCTTTCCCTTCAGGTTTTGTTTTTGTTTTTCAAATAAACTGAGCAACAGTTATAAAAGCATTATGAAGAATGCTGAAGTGATAAAAATCCAGACAGACATTGTTCTATTTCCTAAAATTTAGAGAAAATTTTGGAGAAAAAAAAACCCTACATTTTCCATAAATTTATTGAACTGAGATAATAGATCAGCAGTTGAAAGTTTTTGTAGTTGCAACAATGTTAGTCTGTTTGTACACTTTGAATCACTGACTGTTGCATTGAAAGATCAAGTTGTACAAATTATTGGCTGTCCAGGCAAAAATAAGCTAAACGTCTTAGCTTATTTACTGGATAGACCTTACACAGGGAGATTGAGAAAACTGGTGTCAACAAAGGCAACTTTGTGTTAGGCCTATTTTAAATGAAAGGTCTGTATACCCAAAGAGTAGATGTGACTCCGCAGGGGATCTGGAGATCAACAGCAGGTATTGAATTTCTGCATGTAGCCCTTTCCTTATTAGAATCTCAGGACATGGTATATTTTACCTTGTAAGAAACGGTTGTGAAAGCAGTAAGCAATCCAGCCTGACACAGATAGGAACTGTGTGCCAATGTTATAGTTTGTATTTTTTCATGTATTTGCCTCTCCCAAACTTACTTTTCAGCGTTATGTTTTGTTTTCTGACTTTAATATGAACAATCTCTGTTTTCATTATGTTCTGAATGAAAACTTAGTTGAACTGTAAAAGAACAACATAGTAGTAGTAGTGAGTAATGTTTCTAACTTGCCCTCATACTAGCAGGTTCTTCTGTGACTCTTTACATTTGTTAACCATATGAAGAAGATAGCTGCTTATGTGAGTTATAGGAGTTTTCACTACAAAAAAATGGGATTTGAGATACTTCCCCTGTTGTATATTTCAACTTAGAAGAATCCCAGAGGAAAATGGAATGATTGGTTCTATTACATCACACATATTTCCACTTCTATGGCCCAGACAACAAAGGCTCCTAAACAGATCCAGTTACATAATAAGGCAGCATCAACTTGCCCAAGCTTCCTCAAGGACAGCACCGCTTAAGCCAGCTTCTCCTCAAGGGCCACTTGCAAAGGTGTAAACACCAACACCTTCCAAAGCAATAAGTGATATATTTGATAAAGGGCTACCTGATCTAATCAAATTCTTGCTGTAGTTTTTTTTTCTAATAGCAGAAATTCTCACAATATGAACATAATCGTAATTTAATAATTAGAATAAATTAAGCTGTGCTTGATTTTTTTTTTTTTTGTATCTAGAACTGCAAACAGCATGTGGAATCTATATGAGTTTGACATCGCTGAGACCATGTAGCCAAAATAAAGAGGGGACTTGGTCCTTTAAGCATATTATTCCCTTCTTGTGGTTAAATCCACTTAATTTCTGTCTTTTCCTGTTCATTTTGATGTTCATTATGCACATAAATTCAATGTTCGGGGAAGCGTGCACTAACAGGCAAAATTGGATATTGGCTAGTGTCAGATGTAAGTTTAATTCGGTTCATTACAAAAGTGTTTGATTTTTGTGTCATTAAAAAAACGTGGATTGTATACATTTTCAGATCTTTTATTCTTTTAAAATGAACCTTAAAACCCCCTTCAAAGGTTAATTCATGCTTCAGATGAACTTAACCTTTATAATAAGTGATAAAACTGATTTAATTTTAAGAATCAGTGAATTATGAACATAAAGTTTTTTAAAGAGGCTGATTGTCACCTAGATAGTGTATTTTTAGTCAAGTATTGCTAAAAGTCAAGAAAGTGACAGGTATTAAATAGCTAAAGTAGTTTTGGTTCTGTGCTCTGAATATACTCAAGAAGAATTTGCTGCTCAGCACGATGGGGTTCTCCTGCAGATGAATCACAGATTGACCTTTAAACCGCAGATGTGTGGAAGAAGAATGTTTTATGTATAATATTATTTTATCTTGTGACTGCTGAAAAATTTGCCCTTTGGCAATTTGCAGTTGACAGTAAAGTCTTACACTTTTGCTACAGGCCAATCTGTCAGACTCTTGGCAGCAAGCAAGTTGAAGATAACTGCTGGACAGTCTGAGATACCAGGGAGACCCACTGCCAAAATAAGGGAAAGGGGTTGGCAGTAAAAAAAACAGTGAAGACAAGGTTTGTTTTGGATAGGTGATGGACAGGCAAAGAGATACAAGGCCTCCGGGGTTGAATTGGACCAAGAGAAACGTTTGATGTTTCTGTAACATGTCTATTCACAATCAACAGTGATGTGTATGGATGAAAAACCAAAGCCCTTTAGATACAATGTCTTGCACAAGAATTAATGCTTCTTTGATTTTTTTCCACATGTTTGTGATGCTACAACTCTCATTTGTCTGTATTCCTTTAAAATTCTATATGATAGACCAACAAAAAGTAGTAAATAAATTAAGTAGAAAGAAACAAATCCATGGTTTTCAATGTTTTTTACAAACACTTTGTCTAAGCATCATGCAACATCCATTCTGACACTACTAAACAGCATAATAGCATCTAATAATGAAAAGTTATCTGACAGAGTCTACATGCTAATGTTTTCCTCATAAGTATCAGTTCCACGAAACGCCTTAGACGTTTGCATCATATAGAGAAAGAAACACAAGACAGGTATATGATAACGTTGTGAATGAATTTAAGGCCCTGTCTACAAGGAGATGAAACCAGGTGTAGCAGGAAAGATATTTAATCAAATAGGTGTCTCTTCTACAAGGAGCCAGTGTTCCAGGACAACATATCATGTTTGAAACCAGATCCCAAAGTGGAGAAATCTCACAACACTAGCTCAGTTGTCTCCATAATTATGAGCTTTCTGTCATTTGAGTGGATAACGTTGTTTTATTCCTATATTTAATGAGCAACTTTTTAATAAAGTAAACAAACATGGTGCTGTATAGTCTTTCAGTCCTGATAAATCAAATAATGACCTTATTATGGATCCTAGAATAGGATTTGATATCCCTGCTCTATCACCAACAGCAAAAAAAATGGTTTCAGAAAACCACGGACACAATATGCTTTTCAATAAAGCTCCCATTTGAAACTAGATTTGTCATGTTTGCCACCTCGTTGACTGCATATGCTCTGTGTTCTTTTCTGTGTTTTTCTGGCACTGTCACAATGCCACCAATGGGCCTGGCATAGATACAACAGCAGGTCTAGCCAGTTTGCGTGGAATCATGTGGTCAATATGCTTTGTAATTGTGGTTGTGTTTTTACAGACTATGCTTTTGAAACTATACCCATTTTGTCTCAGCGTAAACAGGGCCTAAAGCAGGCCTAGGTTATTAAACAGCTTGCCAAGCTATAATTAAATACCTAAGAGAACAGTCTTAAATCCATAGTTTAAAAAATGGGATGAGCATGGCGTTCACTTGATTTTTTATTTTATTTTTTTACTTTATTTTTCATCATTACGATTACAATTCTCTTGTTTAAGTTTCTTTCTACATTTTATACTTGTGTTTCCTTCTATTCTGTTTTCCTTTTCTTCTTATATTTGTTAGTGGTTTTACTTTACTTACATTCATCATTCCTATGCATTAAACTAAATAGCATAAATCTTTCATCACACAAACAGGCTAAAGAATATATAATTTCTACACCACTGCACTAATAACAGAAAACTAAGACTAAAATCTAACCTTTTTGCCCTCCCTTGAAGCAAAATAATCAATAAGGGGCCACTGCAGACCCTCCAGCAACCTATGCAAGCATTTCATTTTCTCCCTGAGTGAGGTGCTGCCTGGGTCAGCCGTCTGTGACTACTGTGGACCCTTTGTGGAGCCTTGAAGCTGCCCACTTACATCACCAGGATCACGGCCAGGATCATTCTAGTTCCAGTGGCTGTGCTCATGTTCTGCTAACGGTTTATTTGCAGGAGAATCGGGAGGAGACCTGGAGGAAGAGCGCGGACGAGGTGGTGGAGGACACCAAGAAAGGGATCCTTGGCATGAGCTTATTGAAACATGTCTTTCTCTTGCGCCAAATTACGCACGTTCATGATTGTGGTGGCATGCGTGGTGTGCTGGACTCCATTTTTCGCCGTGCAGATGTGTTCTGTGTGGGACAGGACCATCTGTTCTGCTTCCTGCCAGAGGTGGAGAGTAACAAATTACATTTACTTGCATTACTGAAATTAAGAAGGTTTTTTGTGTAATTGTACTTTTTTAAGTTGTTTCTAAAGTCTGTAATTTTACTTTTATTTAAGTATGTTTTTTTTAAGTATTGTACTTCAATAAATTTGTTATTATATCCGTTACGGAGTAGAAAAACAACATTTAGTAAATACAGTATGATTTTAAAAAAGTTGTGCCCAGAAATACTGCAATGCATGATAAGAGAACTGGCGTCAGAATAAAGATGGAAACCACTGTTGTGGATGCAGCCACCGAGCGGTGCTCCCATATATGAAAACATAAGATAAGATACATGTCGGGGGGGGGGGGGGTTCCATGGTGGTGAAAAAAAGCGTTCACATGTGTTTTGATCCTTAGTCAAGAGTCAAAGAACAGGTAATAGAAAAAACCACACCTTAACATTTAAGCACATACTCAGACATTAACATTGGCACATCAGGAGGGATGGGCGGGTATGAGCTCCAGTCCACAGGTTAACGCGCTGCCATTGAGGCGCGCTGTTATCCTGCTTACTGTTGCAGCAGAGAGCCTTAGGATACAGCGAGACGGTGTGTGTGTGTTAGTGTGTGTGTCTGAATCCATGTCAGTGTGTGCGTCAGTAGATGCCGGTGTACGGGGGGAGGATACTCTGTTTACATTCCTTTCACGGGCATTTGATTGAGGACCAAGTCGAAGGTCTTCATGGGAGCCAAAACAATAATTATTTGGATAACAGGGAGAGCGAATTTCCTCTCTACCCCTTTAGCCTGTCAGCGGTTTATTTTATAGTCTAATTCAACCAAATCAAATTCCAGATTACTCCATTAATTTCCAGTTGCACCAATCTACACTGACAGTTTCTCCAAGTCCGATGACAATTCGCGAGTGAGTCCCAAAGCGCCAGCTAGATCGCCTCTCGCAGCGTCTAGCCTGTGCTCAAGCTCACCAAGCGTGATGTTCTGAGTTCCATCAGCACTAATCTGCGCTTTACACTGCTCCTTCAGCCTTCCAATCGCTTCCAGAACTGTCTCCAATTTCGGTATTTGTTGCTCCATTTTGTCGCAGATCCAGTACATGCCCATTCCAATCAGCAGGAACCCGATCCACATACATCCAAATAGCCAGATATCCATAACCCGGATGCCCTTTTCCGGTGCTTCGTAGAGTTGAGTAGATGTTATCAATAGCATTTAGACACCAGCTGACCTTTTCCATCTTTCGCTTATTCATGGAACGTTATGGAATAAACTAAACCAAAAGAAAACGTTGCTTACCCCTGGCCAGATATAAGTGACTACTTTGGCTTAAGTTGAAGAAAGGCAACAGCATGTGTTTGGCCAGAGACCGAGGTTGCGGCTTTTAGAAACTTGTCATCAGTCCTGTGCAAACATGTAGAGGTAAGTTAAACTAAACCACTGTCACACTAAAGTCATAGTTTATCAGTGAATGACGTGAGTAAACTATTTCTTTTTCACTGATCTGTCTGGGGTGTGAAGCGTGTCCGATGTTACACCCTTTTCACGCAGTAAAGTATTTTTGTATTTAAAAATTTACTTCTAACATCCTAGGTCTATAGGATGATTTATTTTACTTCCACATTTTCTAAATAACTCTGAAAATCCAAATAGATCGCCCAGCATAAGTAGTCTACATACGTGCTTGACGAAAAAAAATAAAACTCATCCATCCATCCATCAGCTTCCGCTTATCCGGGGTCGGGTCGCGGGGGCAGTAGCCTAAGCAAAGAGACCCAGACTTCCCTCTCCCCAGTCACTTGGGCCAGCTCCTCGGCAGGAATCCCGAGGCGTTCCCAGGCCAGCTGGGAGACATAATCCCTCCAGTGGGTCCTAGGTCTTCCCCTGGGCCTCCTCCCGGTAGGACGTGCCCAGAACACCTCACCAGGGAGGCGTCCAGGAGGCATCCTGACCAGATGCCCTAGCCTCCTCAACTGACTCCTCTCGATGTGGAGGAGCAGTGGCTAAACTCTGAGCCCCCTCCAGATGACCGAGCTTCTCACACTATCTCTAAGGGAGAGCCCAGCCACCCTATGGAGGAAACTCATTTCAGCCGCCTGTATCCGTGATCTCGTTCTTTCGGTCACCACCCAGCGTTCGTGACCATAGATGAGGGTAGGAACGTAGATCGACCAGTAAATCGAGAGCTTTGCCTTTCGGCTCAGCTCTCGCAAAACGTTGCGTGTTGAGGTCAGCAGCACACCGCCCATCCACTGTAAACAGTGTTGGTGGCAGAACGCTCTCCAAACTCCTCCTACGCCGAGTTTTTGCCTCAGCGACCATCCTAGCCGCACTTCGCTTGGCCTGCCAGTACCTATCAGCTGCTTCCGGAGTCCCACAGGGCAAGAAGTCCTGATACCACTCCTTCGTCCGCTTGACAGCATCCCTCACCGCCGATGTCCACCAGCGGGTTCGAGAGTTGCCGCTGCGACAGGCACCAACTACCTTGTGGCCACAACTACGGTCAGCCTCATCGACAATGGAGGCACGGAACATGGCCCATTCGGACTCAAACGTCCCCCACCTCCCCTGGGATGTGTTTGAAGTTCTGCCGGAGGTGAGAGTTGAAACCCCTTCTGACAGGAGACTCCGCCAGACGTTCCCAGCAGACCCCCACTGCAGGCTCCTTCCCCACCACAGAGGTGACGTTCCACGTCCCAAGAGCCAGCTCCTGCAGCCGAGGATCGGACCGCCAAGGTCTCCACCTTCGGCTACCGCCCATCTTGCACTGCACCTGAACCCTATGGCCCCTCCCCCAGGTGTTGAGCTAATGTGAAGGGGGGCCCATGTTGCCTCTTCGGGCTAAGCCCGGCCGGGCCCCATGGGTGAAGGCCCGGCCACCAGGCGCTCGCCAACGTACCCCACCTCCGGGCCTGGCTCCAGAGTGGGGCCCCGGTGGCCCATGTCCGGGCGAGGGAACACTAACTCCAATACTATTACTCATCATGGGGGTCCTCGGGCTGCACTTTGTCTGATCCCTCACCTAGGACCAGTTTGCCATGGGTGAACCCTACCAGGGGCATAAAGCCCCAGATAACATAGCTCCTAGGATCATTGGTACAGTCAAACCCCTCCACCGTGTTAAGGTGGCAGCCAAGGGAGGGGAACAATAAAACTGGACAATATAATTTATTTTTGAATCACTATCCGTAAAAGGCATAGCAAGGCAAGGCAATTTTATTTATATAGCACTCTTTCAACACAGTGCAGTTCAAGGTGTTACACGATTTCCTATAACCGTCAGAGTCAGTGACTCTGTGGAGTGCTGTTTTGTTGATTCCTCATGGACAAACTTAGTGCCACATTTAAAAATTATTAATGCCAGTAATAAAATCTGATATGACATGAACATTGCTTTGCAAAGGGTATGGAAGGACGCAGGATCTGTTAAAACATGTAAACTGTTAGAATTGACCAATTCTAACATCTAATTCACCTGATCAAATAATGACCTTTACACTCAAAAACCGTGAATTTTATAATTCATCTATGCACACACTGTCACCCTGAAAAAGTTCCAAACCTCTCAAAATCTTTATTTCATGAGTGATGGAGAGGTCACATAATAAGATAGGAGCATCTACTGCTACATTTAATGACCTATTAGTGGAATTAACAAAACAGCGCTAATCAGACTCGCAGATTCTGATGGTCACAGAAAATGGTGTAGCACCTGCAAAGCGAGCAAGGTCAGTATGAGCTCTATTAACTTTAAAAATCACCTGATGCTCAAAATTATCAAGAGGTTCATATAGTGACACTTCTAAGGATTGACACAAATACAAAATCACAAATCTACAAGTACATTAGGCAGGGCAATTTTGAGAAAATGAAAATGTTTTAGCAGCTGCTATATTTCACAAGTTTTAGGTTTATTTAATGTGTTATAATATCTGACAGAAGTCTCATTGAAACATATCGTAGCTTTGTCTTAAATAGCTTACATTTTTATGGCAATAGAGAGTTTTGTCTGCTTCGGGTCATTTGGGGAAAGTAACAGCACTTATGAGTGATAGTGTTACCCATTTTGGTTCATGAATTTCTAGTTAACCTCTATCATGTTTTGGGAAAAAAATATGAAAATACAACTACTTTGAGATTTATGTCCTATTGTCTTTTTGCACCATTCAGGATTGACTGCTGTAAAAAAAAATTAACCAAGTAACTTTTACTTTGAGTATATTTTAAATAAACTACTTTTCACTTTTACATTTTTCATCACAGTAGTGGTACTTTTACTTGCGTAAATAATTTTAGTACCCTTTCCACCTCTGGTTCCTGCAACTGCTTAAAAATGCAGATATGTGTGCGCAATGCTTTATATATGGAATCCCTTCCGGTGGTTGCACCTTGCCGTTCACATGTGGCCTACTTCCCCAACGGATTTCTTGCCCTCCACAGTTTATCTTGTTATTCAGAAAAACTATTTTTATTGTTTTCAAGTGAATACAATACGCTTCAATAGCATAAGACTAAAAACGTATTTATCTAAATTGACAGACCATTAAGGGAGCACTCTTTAATGAGGTAACCTTGAAAATATTGTTTTATATATTTTATATGATGACTCTAAGGTGTATACAATGCAGTTATCTTTAAGTCATCTTACTGGGAATATTTATTTGTTTTTGAATTAATTTATGTTCAATTGTTCTTACATTTCAGAGAAGCTTTAGGAGTTTTTAACTTACCACCCATTATTGAGAATAGATGGAACACAAACAGTCTGCAGCCTACATTGATGAAGTGCAGCCTGACAAGATAAAGTACTGTGTAGGGATTGTGCTCTGACAATAGCAAGGAACACCCTAAATGCTCTATGAATGCAGTATGAACAAAATGTTTCTTTAAAAATAAAGATTACGGAACTCATCAAAAAAGAGAACAGCAACAAAGTTGTTTAACAGCAGCTCAAAAGGTGAAGAAATCAGTAGTACACCATTTACATTTTTAATGTTTTTCTGCATTCAGCTTTTTTCCTCCCAATCTTGCAACCTGCTATTTGTAATCATGCGTTCATTGTATATGTGCTTCTCCAAATCTGTGGATTTCCTTATCCTTAAATTAGCCACAGACGTTTTTGGACTGAAAATCATATTGAATTAAGCCTCCTTTGTTTAGGGATCTTAGAAGACATAGCAAAATCACCTGAAAAAAATGAGTAAATAAAATGTTAAAAAATACCTTGGATAGATAGATAGATAGATAGATAGATAGATAGATAGATAGATAGATAGATAGATAGATAGATAGATAGATAGATAGATAGATGGTGCAGGACAAAAGTTTGGACACACCTTCACATTCAATGCGTTTTCTTTATTTTTATGACTACATTGTAGATTCTCACTTAAGGGCATCAAAACTATGAATGAACACATAATGTATGGAATTACTGTATGTACTTTAGCAAAAAGGGTGAAATAACTGAATACATATTTTAGATCCTCAAAGTCGCCACCCTTTGCTCTTATTACTGCTATGTATTCTCTTGAGCTTCATGAGGTCACCCCAAATCATCTCGATTGGATGCAGGTCCAGTGACTTTGGAGGCCAGCTATTTTCACACTTTTTTGTAAAAGTACTACTTTTACAAAAGTAGTGCTTTTACAAAAGTGCTGGATCTGTGCATTATATATTTATATATATATATATATATATATATATATATATATATTTATATTGCACTTCACTAAATATTTCAATTGTAGCATAAATTTGTTTTTGCATTTCAAATGTATAATCATCCGGGAAATTAAAAACATATGTTTTATTTTGTTTGTTTGATACTAGTTTTACTCTTTAGGGCCTTTAAAATGACATAGGGAGATTATAATGCTTATTTCTTTTTTGTTACCTGACTCAACAAAAAACTAAGTTAACCTACATAATTAATCATCTTAGATAAATAAATAAGCTGTATGGAAATTAGGTAAAGCACATTAGAGAAGGACAGTGAATATATGTTCAAAGTTTCAAATTACTCCTGCCAAAACGGGATATGTTGGTTCATATTCAAATAGGGGCTCTTGAAAATGACAGTACATTTGTCAAGTCTTTTTGGCTATAGTAAATTATTGGCATGATTTTAGTAAGTATTTGAAGAAAATAGCATAGCATATTTATTTCAACTTGTACTGATCAGTTTTAGTAAGACAACTTTGAATAGAAGTTGGAAAAATAATTGGATCAGATGTCAAAGGAGCTCTACCTCAAACTGTTCCTATTGCAGTTGGAAGTAAACACATTTCTTGCCAGGGTATGTCATTTACTGTCATCTACCAAAAAACACACACTATTACAAATGCACAAACATGTACTATCTAAGAACTTTCCAAAAGACAAATGAGGTATGCTGTTATGAATATCAATACAAACAAGCTCACACACACACTGCAGTTATATACACTGAAGCACTCATACATTTTTAAACTGCATTTGTCACTAAATAAATAGTGTTGTTCAAGTGTATTAAACGTAATTTTTATTTTTATTTTTTTCCTCTGCTCTCTGTTAGGCCCTTTTTTGCCTTTTCTCTCTTCACTACTTTTTTTCCTCACACTATACTCCCCCTTTTTCTTATTTTGTTTATTTGAACCACTTATACTTCCAATGCCTGTTTATTATTTTATCATGAGCAACTATGGATGACCATATGCTTCTTTTTTCACGGAGCTCGGATCATTTTTTATTGAAGCTTTTTAGCTTTGCACACACAGGAACACACAACTAGCAATTAGCCTCCACACCCTTCTCTGAATTGAGGAAATGCTGCATAATTCTGCAAAATGAATGTACTCAAACTCATTGAAGATAAGGCCACAGGAAGCATTAGGATGGGGGGAGCCGATGTAGATTCCCTAAAGCAGTCTTGTTAGTTAGGTCTGACAACTCGAACCATACAGTACATCCCCCTTGCAGCACATTCAGGCTGTGGCATGTCGTCTCCCCATATACCGCCACCTTCTTTTTTATGTCAGGCACGCCGCTGTAAAAACGCAGATGCTCTGTTTATTTGTCACCCTCAAAATACATTTTCAACTGATAATATATAGATAATATATGCACCTTTTCTCTCAGGCTTGAAATGAGTAGGAGTTTTTATTTGTATCTGTTTGCGTTTATTCCAATCTTATGTTTTCAATCTCAATGTTGCTACAAGAAGAAGTCATATAATTCAAACTTTATTATACTTTTTTTAATTACTTTTACATTTGCTTTCCTTTCTTAACTGAGTCTCTTGTTGTCTTGTTACACATCTTGATTGATTGATTCTAAAAAAACTTTTTTCTGTGCCTCCACGTCACCCATAAACACCTTGATTTCAGTCTCAGTGGAATGGGCCTTCTCCACCCTGGTTGCCAAGTTTACCTTTGAAACTCCCATAGATATATATATATATACTAGGGCGTAGAATTGGGTAGGGACGGCAGGGACACGTCCCTACCAATATTGACCCGCTACTGTGTCGTCCCCATCAATACAACCGCTATCCGTTGGGTTTAGTCAATGATCATGGCACACAAAGGGTTAAATGTCGGTCTCTGCTGGAAAGCCCGCCTCTAACCTAAATATCTCTTCCTGACTTGCTGTCGGGTTCTCGCTGATCTCGCTACACGTGATTGGCCGTCCTCGCTGTCATTCCATCCGTTCTTAAACCCAGAGCGGTAAAATCAGCTTGTTGAACGTCTGTTAACATCTCATGCTCCTACTGCTAATTGGGCCCGAATGAGAGGCATCTGCGAGTGTAAGTTGTCAACATGTTCTGCCCGGATCACGTCAGCAAGATGGACTTTACTGGCGTCATTTACATTTTGTGTTTCTGCCTGTTTGCGTGTAAGTGTGTGTGTGTGTGTGGGTGTGTGTGTGTGTGTTGTATAGGATTTGAAGGATGTCCAAGAAAAGAAAACTCAATATAAGAGACTTCTTTAGGAGTCAAAGTGTAATTTACTTAAAATTAGAATTAAATTAAAACAGAATATGCCAAATAGATTAAAATTTGATTAAAATTATTTTCTATTCTTATTTTTCTTATTTTCATGTATTGGTGTAGAAAAGAGTAACTGTTTAAAAACACATACATACAATTTATGGTGTAAATGGAATAAAACCTCATATTCTAGATGATCATGTGATTTTTTGTTTTCATATTTTTGGGGAATAAATTACACATAATAATAGTGTGAAAGTAAAGCCCTTTTTTGCTCAGGCAATAACTTTACCATCAAACTCTATGATCATTCTATCCCTAATCTGTTTCTCATGCATCAACATATTTTTGTGAGGTGACAGACAGCAGAGAGGCTGGAGGAGATGGAGAAGGAGAGACCAGAGGAGGTAGAGGACGAGAAGCAGGAGCAGATGAAGGGAAAGAGGCTGGAGGAGATGGAGAAGGAGAGACCAGAGGAGGTAGAGGACGAGAAGCAGGAGCAGATGAAGGGAAAGAGGCTGGAGGAAACAGAGGAGAACCAGGACTAGATGAAATTATAGAGGCTGGAGGAGGTAGAAGAGAAGGAGAAGCTGAAAAAGAGGCTGCATATTTACAGGTGAGGTTAAATAATGCTGGGTGTGTTAGTTATGAGATTCAGCACTGTGACAGATCAAATCAGATGTATATATAAAGAGCTTTTCATGCAAACAGAAACACAAACTGCTTTACATGATAAAAACAGTTTAAACATCAGAATAAAACAATCCGTCACACACAGAATATAATATAGCAGTTAAAAAATGTCAGTATAATGATGATCTGAATAACGATTCCCCCATGTGGCTTTAAAATCAGAGCCTTATATCTAGCAACCAGTTGACACTAATGTGCTTGTATTTGAGTATTAGTGACAAACACATTTACACTTCATTTATTTCCAATATTTTTTGATACTATGTTAATTGACACCATGCACATTTACACTACAGCCCTGCACTGAAGACTAATGATTAGAACAAATCGAATTTGGGTTCTTGTCTTTCATTAGTTACTTTAACCTATAACATCTGCATAATGTGAAATTATGATTGCTAATGTAAAAAACTTAAACTTTCACGAGTGCTGCCTTGGAACACTTTTGTGTCCCCACCAATCTCAAAATCAAACCTACTCCCTTGTATATATATATATATGTGCAGAATATGCAGATTATTCACTCTGTACTTTGAATTGATTGGTAGAAAGTGAGTTTTTTGGGGGCAGTATATAATCCAAAATCACCTGAGCAAATTTCTAAGGAGAGTTTGAGTTATAAAGCAGAAAGCATTTTCAGCTGTGCATACTCGAATTTTGATAGAAAGTTACTTGGCCTACGAATTGTATTGTTTTGCAAAGCTTAAGTATGGTTTTAGTAAGGAGTCTATGCAAATTTGTATAAATGAAATATCTGATATCATACACCACCACAGCAAACTGAGAAGTAGACACACAGCAGGATGGATCCATACTTTTAAGATTTTTGACTAATTCTGACCCTACCATCTGAATGTTGCACCTTAACCTGGGACTCATTTGATTGTTGTTTTTCTAATCTGTGTTTTTCCAATCTTTGTGAACCTGTGTGAATTACAGCCTCTGTTTTCTGCTTCATCTCCTGCTGCCCACCAACTGTCCAGTTTGGCAGCATAAAGATTTAGTACCCCATCACTGCTTAAGCTATAATTAGCAGTAGTCGCTTAAAATCAAGAAATATTTTCTAAAGAAAAAAAATCCACCCCTCGTCCAATTATTTTTGACATTATTGTTTGTTGTAATCATTAAGGTAATTAAAAGTTAAAAAATTAAACCTCACAATATTTTCAAATCTAAGAAGATGTTTGGCTTCATCTGAGTGTCAAAGAAAGGACTCAAACCCTTGGATGCAGACAAAAAGCAAGATTTTTAGTACTGGTGAGCTTTGACAGGCGGTATTATCCCAACTTTGCTCTCTATCAGTATAACCAATAAGACTGGAGTGTGTCTGTGATCGGTGAATGTCTTCCATTTGACCTGTCTTGTTATAAATCTCCAATAACAATCATAAGCACTTGGGAACTAAGGGTTCATGCACTTTGAGCAAACATAAAAAAAGACATCTACTGCTGACACTGATGTTGAACTGCCTCAGGCAATCATAAAATGCTGGCTGGGTGTGTATTATAAAGTTCAATATAATCCAATGACCATGAATTAAAGTCAACAGATTGTTTATTTGTTTTATAGCATATTTTTTATAGGAGACTGTACATCTATTTATGCATAGTCAAAGACATTTCAAAAAAGGCATCTAAATATGTTAATCAGTTAATATCTACAATTAATTAAGTAAAAGGAAAACAATAAGAGCTAAAGTTGGAGGTTGAAATGTTCATTTTGTACAGCCATACTGTTAACTGAACTAAAAACCAAAACATACACTAATGATTAATTTACTCATAAAACAGTATTATACAATGTCTATTTTATATGACACATTCAAAAATGGTTGCAACAGCATTTAAATATTTTCCATTTGCAAAAGAATTACATATCATTGCTGAATTTCTGGTTTAATTACATTTTTCAAGGTTCGTTTGACGAAACTGTAGCAATAATTTGCGTTGTGTGCTGGAGGATAAAATGAATTTTAATTTATTTAAAGAGGGAAATAAAATTGAAGCAAATATACTGTACTTCCTAAGTTTTCCTCAATCTTTAGTTTTAAGAGGTATAGACCTATCAGGTATAACATTTTGAGCATTTATTGGTAACGTGAAAAAAACTGCTTATCTGTTCATGCCTATAATCAGGGTATATAAGGCAGCAATAAATAATTTGCCTACCAAATTGATGTGTTAGAAGTAGTAAAGTGGGCATAAGGATAAGATCAATTTTGTAAAGGACCAAATATCATATGCGTAAACAACTATGTCAGAGTATCTCCAAAACTGCAGCTGTTGTGGGATGTTCAAGGTTTGTGGTGGTCACTATCTATTAAAAGTTCTTTAAAAGCAGGAACCGTTATGCACACTGGGAGCAAAGGCTGGTCCAGGTGGTAGCAATTTAACGGATAAGCTACTGCAGCTAAAATTGCTTAAGACGTTTTTTGCTGCTTCTGATATAAAAAGGTGTCAGAATAAATAGTGTACTGTTGCTAATGGGGCTGCATGGGTGAAAATTAGTCAAGGTGCTCATACTGGGCCATTTCAATAGTTCAAAATGCCTATGAAGAGTTGTAAAACATGGAATCAGTGGAAGAAGATGGCCTTCTAATGTTTCAGATGTTCTTTTATATGAAGTGAAAAGCCAGAAAGGTACGCATTGCTAACCTGTGAAACAAGTGGCAATATAAAACACTTTAGAGAAAGTCAAGGTAGCAAAGGAAGTATGTTTTTGACAGTGTTCTACTGAGAAACTGTGGGTCTTTCCCTCCATGTATAGCTGTTGCTTTGACATACTGTATATCACCTACCTAATCACCCGTTGCATTTACATGCAGCAAGAGAAACCCAAATTATTACCATATTCTGACTGAAATGGGACTGTTGAAATGTATATATAGACCTTAGTCTGAACTACAGTTAGAGTAGTTAGTAATTCACCTGGATAATTCAATTAGAAAATTTTATTTTTTTTGGATCTACAGACGTGGACAAAATTTTTGGTACCCTTCATTAAATCAAAGAAAAACTCATAATGGTCACAGAAATAACTTTAATCTGACAAAACTAATAATAAATAAAAATTATATAAACGTTAACCAATGAAAGTCAGATTTTCATCCATGCTTCAACGGAATTATTTAAAAAATAAATGCATGAAACAGGCCTGGCCAAAAATGATGGTACCCACAACTTAATATTTGGTTGCACAACCTTTTGAGGCAATCACTGCAATCAAATGATTCCTGTAACTGTCAATGAGACTTTTGCACCTCTCAGCAAGTATTTTGGCCCACTCCTCATGAGCAAACTGTTCTATTTGTTTCCGGTTTGAAGGGCGCCTTTTCCAGACAGCACGTTTCAGCTCCTTCCAACGATGCTCAATAGGATTGAGATCAGGGCTCATAGAAGGCCAGTGTTTTCCTCTTAGCCCTTCTTGGGTGTTTTTAGCTGTGTGTTTTGGGTCATTTTCCTGTTGTAAGACCCGTGACCTGCGACTGAGACCATGCTTTCTGACACTGGCCAGCACATTTCTCTCTAGAATCCCCTGATAGTCTTGAGATTTCATTGTACCCTGCACAGATTCAAGACACCCTGTGTCAGATGCAGCAAATCAGCCCAGAACATAACCGAGCCTCCCCCATGTTTCACAGTAGGGACCGTGTTCTTTTCTAGATATGCTTCATTTTTCCGTCTGTGAACATAGAGCTGATGTGCCTTGGCAAAAAGTTAAATTTTTGTCTCATCTGTCCACAGGACATTCTCCCAGAAGCTTTGTGGCTCGTCAGCATTTAGTTTGGCATACTCCAGTCTGTTTTTTTTAATGATTTGTCCTCTGGCTCAAACAGCGAAGGATGTTCCGATCTGACACTGATGTTCCTTGAGCATAAAGTTCAGCTTGGATCTATTTTGAAGTCTTTCTAGGCTCTTTTGTTACCATTTGGATTATCCGTCTCTTTGATCTGTCATCAATTTTCCTCCTGCAGCCACGTCCAGGGAGGTTGGCTACAGTCCCATAGACCGTACATTACTGAATGACATGTGCAGCTGTAGTCACAGAAACATCTAGCTGCTTGGAGATGGTCTTATAGCCTTTACAGTTAAAATGCTTGTCTATGATTTTCTTTCTCATCTCCTGAGACAACTCTTTCCTTTGCTTCCTCTGGTTTATATTGAGTGTGGTACACACCACGTCACCAAACAACACAGTGACTACCTGGAGTCCTATATATAGGCCCACTGAGTGATTACAGGATTGTAGACACCTAGGATGCTGATTAGTGGACATACCTTGGATTAACATGTCCCTTTGGTCACATTATTTTCATTCTTTTCTAGGGGTACTATCATTTTTGTCCAGGCCTGTTTCATGCATTTATTTTTTAAATAATTCTGTTGAAGCATGGATGAAAAGCAATGTCTGACTTTCATTGGTTAACATTTATATAATTTTTATTTATTATTACTTTTGTCAGATTAAAGTTATTTCTGTGACCATTTTGAGTTTTTCTTTTATTTAACGAAGGGTACCAACAATTTTGTCCACGTCTGTAACTCCAACCCTGCCTCAGTCGAGCTACACAAAAACAAATAACAATGAGTGTCAAACAGTACAGTACATACAAAATGTTGTGTTGCAGCATTTTTGATGTCAATTTCTTCGCTGATTTTGCCTGCCCTTCTTTTACTCTATCTACCTCATCGCTACCAGCATTTGTTTATTATCTGTGTGACACTCTAGGCCAATCAGAAGAATAAAGCATGAAAAGGTGCATCTTGCCACCTAGGGTTGAGATGTTCTAAGTGAGATATAAATTGAGATAAAGTCTCCAATTCTGGTTTAGCTATTGGTCCGATTTTGGCTAAAATTTAATTTAAAAATCGATGTTAATATATAATATATAATTATATTGATGCAGGCAGCAAACATTGTTGCAAACCATGAACATTCTTTAACTGACTGTATTTCTTGATGGCTGTCCTCTTGATCTGCAGATAATACTTTTCATCCACATAGCACAAATAGTTCGAGCAGCATAAATTTGAAGCTTTGACTTCTTAATTACTCACTCAATGAGGTCTATCTTGTGGGGACCATCCCAGAATTGCTTAGTGATCACCTCCTGGCATCTTCAGTGACTGGTCACTGGCTTCTGGCTGGCCACATGGCTCCTAACACACTGATGGCTGTTTAGCTGAATGGCTGAATGGCAACCATAGCCACTTACAATTAGCAAAAATCTGTGAATACTTGAGACCACCACACAGTGACTGTTACCCCTATGTGTAAAAGTTAAAGACATGGCTGCAGTAGTTCAACAATAAAAAAAGTAGTTCAACCATACAAAAAAAATATTCAACCATAAAAAAAAAATAAAAAAAATATATAGTACAAAAAAAAATTATTCAACCATACAAAAAAATTATTCAATCATACAAAAAAATTATTCAACCATACAAAAAAAGACAAGAAAACAAAACAAAACAAAAAAAGTAGTTCAAACGTACATGTTTGAACCAGAATCTGCTCCCGTAGGAGGAGAGTCTCCTGAGAACCTGATACTCAGAGAATTCAGCAAGATACTTCTTAATGTTTTTTGAAGAAATGAATTAAAGTTAAAAGAATATATTTAACTGCTTACCTGGCACTCCGGTATCTTCCTGAGACGTCGACTCTAAAGCCTTCCAGCTTGATCTCCCTGACTCCAGCTCTCTAGCACTGCAGAGACCCTGCTTTTTGAGCTCCCTGCTGCTGCATGTCCTTGCTCTTCCCCCGGGTTGGAGTACCTCAGATCATAAAAAAATCAAGCCAACCTATGCTGCTCTTCTGCGGCAGATCTCCCTGTTTTTCCAGGTTTTCAGCAGCTCAGTTCAGAACCGTGTCTCCTCTGCACATTTTGAGTTGCTTCTTGCAGCCCCGCTTCTCCCGTCTTCCCTGCCTTTACCGCGAGCCTCTTACCATAAAAAATGAAGTGTTTTGAGCTCTATTGGCCAGCCAAAAACGGATCATTTTGTGTGGAGCTTCAACATGGTGTTTTCTAATCTGAATGGTAACTGTTATTTACTGTTGTACCTGGTGGGTGGAGACAGCGCTCTGAGGGGGTTTGGATATTCCAATATTCCGGCTTGTGACGTAGAAAGCTGGACAGATGTTGAACAGCTCAATCAGAGACTGAAAGAAGAATCAATTAAGAAACTCCTATCTCAGTCAAAACAGCATAGATGTTGTTTTTTCTTCACATTTTGTATGCATGTATATGCACCAGAGACACACAATAACACCCCAGGAAAAGTGATTTTATTTATAATATATCTCCTTGAGTAGTTCATACACCACATACGGCCTAATATGGTTTTCTTATTTTCTTTTCTTTCTTATTAGAGAGCCATCTTCTACAACTCTTATCTTCTTATTTTCTGGAGTTTTCTTTGATTCTTTTTTTTTTTTTTTTTTTGATGACAGGGGAATGCCTTTTTGCTCAGCTGAGGACTTTAACAAACTGCTGCAGATAATAGACGCAATGGAGATACAAATGTGTCACCTTAAAGTAGACGTGTAAGTAAACACTGGATATGGAATGAGATGACTTTACCAATGACAACACACAGGGAGAAAGAACCAGGCAGCTCCATGTCAATCCTTACTCAGTCCAACATTCTTGGACAGAAGTGACAGGAAAAGACTACACCATCAGCCAAAACAAGGCCCCTAACTGGAAGGATGCCACATTGACAGTGATAAACACTGGCCTGCTTTAAAGCGCACCAACCACGCTCTAAGTAACTGCACTGAGCAAATCAATGGATGGATGTGCCATAATTTTCTCCAGCTGAATAGAAACACAACTGAAGCAATTATCTTTCAACCTAAAGAGGAATGATCACGTATTAGCACACAGCTTCAGGTAATAAAACTAGAAACTACTGATTTTGACCATAAATCAAGGAATGGACTTAGACCTGAACATCCAGGGTCACATAAAAGCAATACCAAGTTCAGCCTTCTATCATCTGACTAACCTTTCTAGGATTAAATGACTAATGTCACTACAGGACCTTGAAAAACTACTCCATGTGTTTATCTTTAGTCAGATTAATTACTGTAATAGTGTCCTTAAATATCTGTTTAAAAGGTCAATCCTGAACCAGAACGCTGCTGCTTGCATCCTCACTAGAACCAGGAAAGTAGAACACATCAGCCCGGTGCTAAAGTACTTACACTGGTTCCCTGTAACTTAGAGATTAGACTTCAAAATAGTTTTACTGGTTTATACATAATTAAATGGCTTGGTACCAGAGTATGTTGAAGAGAAGCAGCTTTCAGTTTCATTGCTCTCCATATCTGGAATAAACTGCAAAGAGTTCCTGTAAATCAAAGCTAAAAACTTATCTTTTCAGGGCTTCCTTTGACTAAGTGTTAATCAAATGGTATGCCTGAATTGGCTCTTTTGAAAACACCAATCAATTGCTTGTCACGTAGCACTGTGCTGAAGTATTTCAGCTCCAAGGCTTGATTTAATATTTTCAGAAATCTATTAAAAAAAAATGCGATTTGGCTGATTTTTTTAGGTTTATTTATGTTATTCCCAAAAAAATGACCACTTTTTTGAGACCAGATGACAGTCAAAAGATCTCTAAAGGATGATGTGTTGTGATAATTTGGATGTTTTTCAATAGGCAAGCAGTTTGTGCACATCTTTATAAGTTCAATTCATATGTCATGTTTGGCATATTTCTGGAACCCTTTGTTATTCATCCCCATTAATCACAAGTGTTGGCAACCCATCTATCTCACTATGTGGTTTTTAAGAAACAATTACTCTCTGTCTTTTTCTGTCAATACCTCTGTGTGTGGTTGGCCTCCTTCTGTCAGCCATTCAATTGATTCAACAGATATTGCTTTCCCATTATTAGTCAACAATCTGACAAAGTGCTAACTATGCCCTTGTGAAGGAGACTAGTAAACAAAAACATCAGGAATTCTCACTTTTTACTGAGGCAAGGAGTTTGTAACACCAGGGAAAAAAAAGAAAACAACCCAGGAATAATGATGCACTCATGCAGAGACTATACACAGACATGGGCAGGGAGATAAGAAAAACAAACAAGACAGGGAAATGTGACAGAGTGATGTGGCTTAACCCTGCTACGCTAGCTGCAGCATCCATAGCAACATGAACAGAAGCTCGGATGAATCACCAGAAACTCCAACGTGTGTACGACGGCTAACCTTGTCTCCTGCCAAGGGAAATCACTGTGTGACCGAGGACAACCTGCACACTCAAAGTAATCTTAATTGTAAGGCAGGTACAAAGTCGAGCAGACCCTCAGCAGTCAGTGATTTAGTCTGCAGTTGACATTTGCTTAAGTGAGGACAGTTCAGAGTGAAAATGAACTAGAAAAAACGCATGGCTTTGAAATTGCTAGAAAAAGGTACACATTTATACAACTACCTATCATGGTTCATGACTTAGTAATAATATTTTATTTATTAATATGGTATTTCTATTATTGTCAAAATGTATATTTATTAACAATAATGTCACGACCAAACATAAAGCAGATAACAAGCTCAGCACTCATCCTTTGGGTATATTTTGTCTGATCTCATTTCTCTCTAGTTTTGTTTCCATGTTTATGCTTTTGTCACTGTGAATTTTTTACCCTGGCACCCTTAAATGGTAAGATAAAGCTCATGGCACTCTTTTGTTGTCAGCGCCGCTTTGCTTTTGGTACAGTCTGTGATTCTTATCTTTCATTTATGTTCTTTAAAAAAATAAAGTATCAGTGTGATGTTTCACTTTGTATCTTGGAAGAGCATAATTTCCTTTTATGTAAGTCTAGATAGACTTAAGAAACCCCTTTTGAAACTTTTGGTTCCATAATATCTTTTCTTGTGCTGCCAGTACATTTGCCGAAAACGTGTTATGATATAGCACGTATTTTTCTGGTTCTTTTTTTGTCAGTCATCATGAACTCGCCCAAATTGAAAGAAAGAAACAAAACAAAAATAAATCAATTAAGCTGTCTTCGCTTTCTATGCTAAGCTTATCAACGCTTAATTGTAGAGCATTTACCAAAATTTTTTGTCATCAAATCTTCACTATTTTTGCGTCTGTGGAAGAGAGCAGTAAAAAGTATTGTCATAAACAGCAAGCATTGTCGCTATTATTCTTTATCACTTTATTGTAAATGGTAAATGGACTGAATTTATATAGAGCTTTTCTAGTCATTTTGACCACTCAAAACGCTTTACAGTGGAGCCGCGTTTGTGAGAGCACTCACAAACTACTCAACCTACTTAGCCACAGTCGCCCTGTACACAATACAGTGTCTTGCAAAAGCGTTCATATCCCTTTTTACCACATAACCTGCAATTTTGATATATTTCATTGAATTTTATTTTACTGAAAAATAAGACTTTTATTATTCCTGAAATGAATTTAAAGCTACAACAAAATTTCATACTGTACGTAAGAAAGATTATCAATAATTGTTTACAAAGAAAATAATGACATTTTTTGTGTATTTTTACATTGTTTTAGCAATTATAACATAATTATGGCTCTTTCTGTTGAAATTATCTAATTGAAAGGGGTGTGTTTGCCTTCTATATCCATATGGGATTTTATTTGTAATGCATGTAGAACTACAACATATGCATCACTACATGCAATTTTCAGAAAAACAAAAAGGTCAGCATGTTTGACCTATATTGGCTTTCCTCAAAAAAAAGTATATATAATTACAATCACAGCAGGTCACCAGTAAAACTGGATTTAATCTACTTGTTTAGGTGATAAAATATATAAGACAAGATAATAAATGGAAAAATAAACAACAAGTAGCGCTATGAATGATAGTATCCACACACCAGCTGCACAGATAAAGACTGTTAAAAAGCCCAATGGCAAACATAATAAAATTTCTTTTTTTTTTTTTGCTCAACGAGGCTGATACAACTAGTGATTATTTAGCGTTCAGTCCCTTTTATCTTGATTTGACCAAAGCTGAGGTTATCATCCATTGGTGGGTGGGTGTGTTTCTTTATCTAACACACTGGCATTTTTATTTCAAATATTAGTTGCTTGGGAGGGGGGAAGGATCAGCTTTCTGTAGTCTTCTCTTTTAAGTGCAACTGTGTGAAGATTTTGAGATTTACAGCAGCTGCACAAACGGCACACATTTCTGATAGATAATACAGTTTTCTTCCCTTCTATGACATAGACTTAAAGGAGTTTCTGCTCAGCTATGGCAGTTAATGTTTATTTCCTGAAATCCATCTGCTTGGCAGTTCTCATGATAGCTTCAAAACTCTGATGTAGTTCATCGATTGTATCCATCTCTGTTGTCAATGCAAAAAAAGGAGAGAGAAAAAAAAGCATAACCTCGAACAGCTGCTTTGTCAGCTTTCATGTAGATTAATTACCCCTAAGGGTGAGGGAGGAAATGAAATGATGCGGTAGAGGATTGGGAAAGAGACAGATGGAAAAACTGGAACACAAGGACAAACCTGTAGTTCACAATTGCACCTACCTGTAAAAATAGTTAACACAGACAAAGAGCTCTATAGCTTAATTTGTATGTGTGAAAGGAAAATATGTCATACAAAGCAACACCTCCAGTGCACATCTTGAAGAAAAACATAATAGAACATTCATCACAGCTATGCGTTTGGTGATTTTTTATTATTAATATTAATAAAATGCTGTAAGTGGTTAATAAAAACTAGAAATTCAGTTGAGGTTTTGAATGCAATCTGGAACAGTCTGGAATATGTAGCATTTTACAGGTGTGCACGAATGCGGGAATAGAAGGTAAAGCAGGACATCTAGCCATCGATTGTTTATTCTTCTATTCATCCATTCCGTTTTCCATTTGTCCATAATTTAACCTTCTAATTTTTGCATCTGTTTGTCCAGCCACTTATCTTGCATCCATCCATCCATGGAAGTCCTGCATTTAGGACCGATCACTGCTGAATGTGTTCCCCTTCCTCTGGATAATAAAAATAGGATTACTGAGAAAGTCACACTTTCTGTGGGTATTGTGTCTAATCAGTCAATTCCCAGCAACCTTTTACTATATCATACTCCTTCATAGTGGGCAGTGCAAACAGTAGCCCTTGATTTTTGCTTATTGGACTGCTTATTTCCTAGTTACTGCGGTTCTAGAGACACACTGTCTTCAGCTGCTCATGTAATGAGCTAATTCAGAGTATACACTGAGCAGTGCACACACTGACCAAATCATCATAACAGCTAGTTATTGGGCTGGCAGCATTCAAATCAGGCACACAAATTAACCTATGCTGCATTTCTTTTTAAGCTAGAGGGGAGATAAGCTAAGCAGGTTGGGGCAGAACAGGAAGAAGTACTAGAGCCAGTTGACCAGCAGGATTAAAGCATCCAGCTGTGAGGCACCAGTGCTAACTGCTGCTTCACTGTGCTGCCCCTTAATCCACAATCCATAAATTATTCGAATCTAAATGTGTGGTGTATGCTTAAAGATTTTTGTTTTTAAAACAAAATGACAAAAACTATATATCTATATTATATACGGTTTTGTCACTTAAATACAGTGTGCATTTTGTTAATAAAGAATCAGACACTTGGTAAGAGCGCCATCTTCTACAACTAAATATTCAGTTAATGAAGGGCGTTCATTAACTAAACACCATTTGCATAGGATAGGCAGTAAATATATTTAATGGATGGGTAAATCCTAATACCACTAGCAGCTTTTCTATGATTCAAAAGAGACACTTAGACCATTGATTGGAGCAATCTTAGATAACGTTCTATAATTTTTTAGTTTACATACCTTTGCTGAAGTTTTCATACCTCTTGAACCTTTTCCTATCTTTGTCACAACAAATTCCTGTGACAGAGCAACACAAAGTATGTAAATGTGAAAAGGGAATTTATGTCATTTATAAATGTTGTCATTTTATTGTCATGTAATTTTTGTATGGTTTTTATATGAAAAGGGCTTTATTAATAAAGTTTGATTTTAAATTATCTTCAACGTTTTGCCCCCAATAAAAGCACTGAAAAGTGGGATGTTTATTTGAATCTAGCCCCTGATAATCTGGTACTATAATGAAAATTCAACACAATCAACTGATTTTTCGGGCAACAAATTTTTCGGGCAATTTAATCTCAGTGTCAGTACTGCTCCTTGAAGGCCTCAGAGGAGAACATTATAGAAAACAATCAGCATCATAAAGACCAAGGAACATATGGAAAGGTCATTTCTTGAGTCATAGGTATGTGGGATCTGGTCACATAACATCTCAAGTGTGCACTCCTGAAAATTGAGCTTTAATGGAATACTGAGAAGAAGGAGGTCATTGTGGTCATTAAGACCAGGATTCAAAATGCTTTGTATGGCACAAAGTTAACAATGCACGTAACCCTGAATACAACATCCCCAAGGTGGAAATATGGTTTTAGTGGCATCTTATATTCTATATTATATATACTGATATTCTTCAGAAGGGACATAGAAGCAAACATTCTGATCCAATATGACCATGAGCTATGTTATTTTTCAGTCTGTAGATATGAAACGTTGATGGAGACGTACCCAAAATGATTTGTAGCAATAATTGCAGTGAAAGGTGGTTCTACAAAGCATTGACCCATAGAGGCTGATTAAGGATGCAGGACAAACAATTTAGACTGTTTGTGTAAAACATTTTTAAAGCCATGTATGTTCCTCAATGTTCATAATGTACTATTTGCTTACTGATATGTTACACAAAGCCTTATTATGAATTGTGGATGAAATGTGAGAAAACATATATAACTTTGAGGTGTATAAATACTTGTAAAATATTTTTATTTCATTTTTTTTCCAGAGAAATGGTTTCTCATTGTTTCATATAAATATTGCCTATAATCTGCCTAGTCGGTCAATGCTGTGTTTTGTAGGTCTTTTACTGCCCTCTGTTGTTCAATTAGAGAGAAGACACTAGTACACAAAGCAGACAGAAATAAGTCCACACTATATTTTTTTCATGGCATTTGTCCAGTCTGACAGCACTGCCTCTGGTGTGGAACTTGTTTTCAGTTTGGTTTTTTTATCCCTTTTTGTAACCATAGTCTCCTCACATGCCATGAAACCCATCATTCTTACTTTGTCGTTACAAAGCTCTACATGGCTCCAGGAACCAACTGTGAAAGTTTTCAGCTTTGTTTGAAGTCTGCTGCTGCTGGCTTCAGTCAGCATTGAGCTCCAAGCAGAGTGAGATCAGGAATGGCTAAAACTTGAGGAAATGACTACATAAAGCAAAAAAAGTTGGACTTTACTGCCAAACAAACCCATCACAACCTAGCAAAAGTGTTTATTCTTCATAAACTTTTGCAAATGCTGTCATGTTACATTCACCAGCTTAATTGCAATTCATTGGAATTGTATCTGACAGATCAACACAAAGTAATACACAGTGTATGATTTATAAATGCAAAGATTTCAAACATGCCTCAGTTGGGGTGTGAGTTTACATTAAGCCCCACTGAGCAAATATTAAGCTGAATCATGGCAGCTACATTTTGTTTCACACCAACCATCACATTAACTGACTGCCTTTTTATGTTCCCAAACCTTGATTCTTTCACCACCAGTTTAACCAGTCACTCTTCAATGAAGCTCAGATTAGTTGATTCCAAGACTGATATCTGTCCTGTTGACAGATTCCCTAACCTGAGCTCTGTCTGGTTGTCTGCCACTCCTCCAGAAGTGCTACACGCCTCTTGGGTGTTTTGTCTAATTAATGCTGTCCTTCACCAACTCAGAAATGCCTAACTCTCTTTTCCCCTTATTTATATGTTTGTTTGATCATAGCAAAGTTGTCTGCCACATAAATAAGTGTGCTAGCC
This sequence comes from Apricaphanius iberus, assembly GCA_028564705.1. Taxonomy (NCBI): domain Eukaryota; kingdom Metazoa; phylum Chordata; class Actinopteri; order Cyprinodontiformes; family Aphaniidae; genus Apricaphanius; species Apricaphanius iberus. Next base: position 365,258 of record JAPXFQ010000601.1, read on the forward strand.
AACTTTTAATCGAAATTAGTTTCCCAGTTGTAAAGATAACAACACTGAAGCTTTATAGTACACAGTCAATATTATAGAGGGAACACATAACATATAAAAAAACACATTAATCCCTCCAAAATTTCACATGTGATTGCAGATAGCATAACAAACAGCAGTAAACCTACAACTTCAACAGTCATAGGTTTTAGTATACATGTAGTGTTAAATAAGCACTCTTATAAATATTCACTATCTGCATTACATGTAACCATTTAAAAAGATTTTAAATATTTAATTTTTAGTATTTCACAGTTCTTCATGATGTGATGCTGCAATGAAGACATACAGATGATACTAATTAGGCTTCATAAGGCCAATTTGGCTTCTTAAGCAGCACTGGGAATACAATTCATCACCAGAACTGACTGAAAAAGACAAGCCAAAAGAATCTGGCACCGAATTACCAAACTATGCTCCTTCATCTGCCAGAACAGAAACAAAAAGCAGATACACATATTCCCTGCTAGGAGGGAATACAGGCATATATTTGCAACACACCGATATACGTGCACAGAGCAGTCCCTGAAGAGTGATGAAATAGATGAGAAGGAGATCCACGGTAAGCCTGAAGGACTGGATAAATATTGACCTGAAAGAAAGAAGTCTGTCATAGTATATAAAAAGGGTTATACCCCACCCCCCCTCCAACAAACACACACTCCCCCAACAAACACACACAATGATGTCCATACCCTACCAAGAAACCCTCATCCTGTAAACTTCACCCACATTTTCAACTGCTCAACCCTACATTTTAACAAAACCAGGAATTAATATTTTATAGAAAATCTGAGACTTTGCTCCAAGGAAAGAGATATGAATAATAAAGACGGTGAGTGTGTGTTTTGCAGATTTGTGTCATTGTCTATATAGGAGTGTAAGTGTGGTTATACCAACTTTTTCAATAGGTGCACAGCTGGATTTCAACACCACAAAAAGGCTAAAGTATTGCACTCATTTTGTTCTGCTGGCTTGAAGGGAAGTAGTTGGTCTATCATTAAATCGAAAATTAAAAAAAAGTTGATAAGATCTAATTTCCAGAAAGTTACTGAATAAAACTTTTTTTGCTATCAGTGAAATAGGATTTCCAGAATAAACATGTTCCTCGTTTTGTAAAGCCAGCACAGCTTTCCGTTTATAAGATGGCTTCCCCTTACAAAAAAAAACAACACATGGTTTCTTGTGAAAAATCTTTGACCCACGTGAAATTCAAATGTGAAAACATGTTAAAAAAAAACGTGAGAGGTGTAAAAAAAAATATTGCCACCACTACATTTCAGGTGTGAATTTGGAAAATTTTTTATAGGAATAAACTGAGAAAACCCATGGACATTTCCATGTGAAGCCCATGGGATAACATATAAAACACATGTGAAACATGTTATTTTCCGCATGAAACCTACATGTGAAAAAATATGTGTAAAACTCATGTGAATTTACATGAGTGTAATGAAATACCTGGCAGGCGAGCTACAGCAGAAGATGGCCACTCCGAGTGCCACTCAAGCCAGCTAAAGAGAGAAAATTAAGGCAACAGTATGCACAGTCACGACAAATTAGAAAAAGCAAATTGAAAAATAACAAAAAAAACATTTCCTGGTTCAGGAAGTCATTTTTTTTTAAGCTGCTGTATTTAAAGGGCTGGATCAGAATTTGGAATAAACATAAAAGCATTGTTCCAACCTGCTTTATACAAACAACTCTGGGAGCTGCTGGTGACGCAATGATGTGGGTGATATTTTATTTGTACATTATGGGGCTCTTATTACCACTTGAGCATTGTTTAAATGCCTAACCCTGCTTCAGTATTTTTACTGACCATGTCAATTACCCACAAAGTAGGGTCTTCCAGGAGGTTAATGAACCATGTCAAAAAGCTCAAGTTATCCCCAAATGGCTTCCTGAACTTATAATGTCATTGTTACTCCAGTGGCCCTCACACTCACCAGATCTCGATCCAATAAAGCACCTTAGGGATGGGGAGTGGTAGGGGGAAACTCACCATTGACATTTGTGATTATGATTAGTATAAAAACATTTTCACAAGATGCTTAGGAGTTTTCTCACTGGTTAAAGCAAATACATACTATAGCAGCAGACCTGAATCATTTGGAATTTAATTTTTACACAATATTTCATTTATATTCTTTTATAAAGAATGTTATGCTTTGTTTTTTCTTAAACCTCAATTAATTGTGTGGCTAAACAGCAGCACATTTCCACACATTTTAAAATAAAATTAAACATTATACAGAAGACAGAAGTAGAATATTTTCTAATTTTGTTTTAAAAACACAACATGGGTTTCAGGTGATATTTTATTTCAAGTTCATAATCACAGCAAGGAGAAAAATGTATTAAAATAGATCTGATTTAAACGATTCCTTTAACAGTGCATAAAACATACAAAGATAATTAGAAAACCTGTACTGGGGTTAAAATGCATACTAAGCAGTGTTTTGCAGATGCTGCCTTTCAGTTTGGCAACTTTGCCCTTTCTGAACACAGAGTGAGAAAGAAAATTTACACTGTTTTATGTCGATTTTGCTCTTTTTCAGAAATGGACACCTCCACATTGCCCTCCAGCAATGAGATGCAACAATTGATTTATCGTGAAAACTGCTCTGTGTTGAATTTGCATTAATGTGTGTGAGGAGTCGACTCAAATTTGAAGTAATTAATATTTTTTTGGTTCTTACATGTATATTCCATCATTGTCGGTGTCTTGAAATCTGTCCAAAATCTAAAACCAGGCAATGACAAAAATAATACGTAACTCCCACATTGAAATCTGACAGGGATGTGATTTTTAAAGAAATACGCTACCAATCACTCTCTACGTTTTGTTAAAGGCCTATTTCAATTGGTAGGCCCTCAAAACAGAGCTCTTCCAAGAACTGAGTGAGTAGTTTCATTCCCTTTGTTCTTCTTTTGCATGGCTCTCTCTTGTTTTGTAGTGCTCTTCTGGAAGATTTCTTAACTTCTGAGCAGCCTGAGACAGAAACGGCAACAGTTGGTTTTCAGACAATCTAATAAATGCAGAAAGACACAATTGGTCTTAGAAAATAAAATCCCTGAATTTAACAGTCATCCCAACTGATTTGTAAGCCAAGTGAAATGTGGGAATTAAACAAACAGGAAGAACTGTTTAAAAAAAGGTCAAAATCCTTTCTGAATATTTCCTGAATTTTCATGTTTTTCAAATTTCTTACAATTTCTTTCCTAAGTCATTGGTTAGTCAGATACAGTGCCTTGCAAACATATTCATATCCCTTAAACAAAAATGCCTTTCTTGATTTGAGACATTGCAACCACAACTGTCATTGTATTTTGTTGGGATTTCATGTAATGGACCAAGATAAACTGACTGAAAATGATTAATCGTTTTCAGGTGACAGGTGAAACTTGAAAAATAATAATATCATGAAAAAGTTAATATATTATGTAGACTCATTACATGCAAAGCAAGATATTTCAATCCTATATTTTTTTAAATCATTGCTAAGATCATGGTTTAAAAATGCTGCACAGTCGCTCTTTAAATCCACTGTGGAAATGTCACACTGGTCTTCACGCATCTTGGATTGTGTGCCTCTCCGTTCTTCCTCCAGACTCTGGGAGCTTGGCTTCAAAATTGAGATGCAAAATCTGCTCTGTTCAGAAAAGAAGACTTCGGACCACTGAGCAACAGACCAGCTGTGGTTTGACAAGAGGAATACCAGATTTGAAGCCCATGTCCAGGATCCATCTGCGTGTGGTGGTTCTTCATGCACTAATTCCAGCCTCAGTCTATTCCTCTTGAAGGTCCCCAAAACTTTTGAACGGGCTTTTCTTGACAATTTTCTTACGCGGCGGTCATCCCTGCTGATTGCGCACCTTTTTCTTCCGCACTTTTCCATTCCACATTACGTCCTTTTATTGTTTTGCTACAGCAGCTTGGGAACATCCAACTTCTTGGACCTTTTGAGGCTTTCCCTCCTTTTGGAGGTTATCAATTATGGTTTTAGGCACTGCTGAGTCAGCAGTCTTCCCTATGATGTGCTTCCTACTGAACCAGACTTAGAAACCATCTAAAACCTCAGGAATCCTATGTTTTGGATTAATTAGCTGATTAGCGTGTGACACTTTGAGCCTAAAATATTGAACTTATTCACCATATTCTAATGTTGTCATAAACTGTAAACCGTAATAATCAAAATTATAACAAATAATGGCTTAAAGTATCTCACTTTGCATGTAATGAATCTGTATTAGGGATGTCCGATATTATCGGCCTGAAGTCATTATCGGCCGATATTGGCATTAAAATGTAATATCGGAAATTATCGGTATTGGTTATTATTTTTTTAATAAGATGAGTTTTTCACACCATACACATATTACATATCAAACTCTTCAACTACTTCTTTTCTCTCTCAGAATGTAAAAAGATGACAAATTTGAGGTTTAGTTTTTGAGATATTAGTTGTTTGAGATAACTTTCAATATATCAAAAGGCTTCTTCTAGGCCAACCTTGACCGCCTATTGGGCGCACTTGGTGACGTCATCAGCCACAAAGGTATAATGTTGTTTACATTTTCTAAAAGTAGAAATTTGTCCTGAGTGGTGGGTCTTTGTCACTATTCTCTGTGTGAGAAAATGTTCCAGCTACTTTTGAAGACAAAATAAAAATGGCACCTTTTTCGATTGCCTAACTAAAATTCTAGTACTTATTACATTTTCAAGAAAAATGTAAACTCAAGTATGAATGATACAAGTTATTTCATTGTGGTTACCTAAAAGGGTTTAGTAGTTTGTTTGTTTTTTATGAGGGAGGGTCCCCACATATCAGTATCGGTTTATATCGGTTTTGGAAATTATGAGTTAGGCTATATCGGTATATCGGATATCGGTAGAAAAGCCAATATCGAACATCCCGAGTCTGTATATTAGTATATCATATATTAGTTTTTGAAATAACTGAACTTTTACATAATTATAGTTTACAAAATTAAATCTATATTTAGTAGAATGACCTTGTGTTGCAATTAGGGTTAAGTCTTTTCAAGTATCAGCTATGCAAGAATAAAGAGGAATGGTGAATGGACTGAACTTATATAGCGCTTTTCTAGTCTTACTGACCACTCAAAGCGCTTTACATTGAAGCTGCATTCACCCAATCACACACGCATTCATACACCGAAACCCAACATGGCTCGGTAGGACAATGTAGAATTTGGGGGTTAAGTGCCTTGCCCAGGGGCACATTGACATGTGACTGGAGGAAGCTGGAATCGAACCTACGACCCTCCGATTGCAAGCCAACTACTCTACCACTGAGCCACAGTCGCGACGTAAGCATTCCCATTTCCTCTAAGTAAAACAATTTTTAATTTTTGCGACAGATTTTCTGCTGCATTTAGATCCGGACTTTATTGGGCCATTCTAACGCATGAAGTAACTTTATTCTAAACTATTCCATTGACACTCTAGCTGAATTGTTAAGGTGCCTTGCCTGATGGAAGATGAACCTCTGCCCATGTCTCTAATCTTTCTCAGCCTCTAACTGATTTCCCATTATTCAGCTTCATCCATCATCTCAAACTACTCTGAGCAGTTTCTTTGTTCCCACAGCAGGATATAGGCACCACCATATTTCACAGTGATGGTAAAATGTCCAAGGTTTTTTCTACCACAAATTGCCTTTTGATGTAAGACAAAAAGCTTAGATTTCATTTGAGATTACCAAATAACCTTTGTCTACATTTTTGCTATTTCACCTAAAGAGCTCATAGGGAACATTTAATGCCTCTTTTTACACAATGCTTTTTTTTAAAGTCACTCTTTGACAAAGGTCAAATCTGTTGAGTACAGAACTAATAGTTCTTCTAAAGAGAGTTCCACCCACCTGAGCTGTAGTTCTCTGGAGCTCTTCCAGAGACACCACAGGTCTATTGGCTTCTACTTCGACTAATTCTACCCTAGCCCAACCTTTCAGTTTAAACAAAAAGGTCAATAATTGATAGGTTTACACCTTTGCCATACCTTTTCCATTTTTTTTTAGGAAGAAGAGATGCTCAAACATTGGGACATTGTTTTAGAATCTAATCCTTCTATAAACGTCTCCACAACTTTATTCCTGAACAGTCTTCTCTGTTTCTTGATCTACATAATGTCTATAATGTACTAATATCATATATATCTTAAACTATGGCAGCTATCTTTATGCAGAGATTGAAATATACAGGGGTGGGCTCTATTTCAATTTGTGGTTGTAATATGGCAAAATTTTGAAATATTCAAGAGGTATGAATATGTTTGCAAAGCACTGCATGTGTTGGCAGTACATGCAGATTGTTGTACAATGCAAGAGTATGTGAGTGTGTTACCTGTTCTGGAGTTAAATCTCTTTGCTCCTGGGCGAGCATCTCATACCCCACCATGAACTTTTTAACTGTGGCTGAACGCAGCAGAGGGGGATAGTAATGAGCATGAAGCTGCCAGTGGAAGTTGTCTTCTTTTAAATGAGGGCCAGTTGGTGCTCCTGAAGAACAAACAGAGGAGAAAAAAAAAGGTGGACTATGGCTGGAGACTGGCTTCACATCGCTTAGAAGGCTTTGTTCATACCAACTGCTGGCTGTTAGGCTTATTAAGATCGACTGAGGTTGCCTTAAAATGCTGTTCAACTTCCAAAGGCATCCGGAATGATTTCTCATCAAATCGCATCATGCATATTTGGTTTCTTTGTGTAGAAAGCTTCTAAGGTCCCAAAACCACGTAGAGTGAGGTTTTTGACTGCATAATAAAAATACAATGTCATAAATGCCAGCTGTAGTCTTCAGCATTTTCTGGGGTCTGTCACATTAATTTGCACCGTTTTCGGTGAAATACAATTTGTCAGGAAACTGACAGTTTTAAGCAACATAACTATTCCTTTTTAAAAGTAAAACCAGACACAGTCTAGACACATTTACATCAAACATAAACTGGAAGTAAGCACATTTATTTAGAATTTCTGCTAGCCTTTTCAATATCGGTCTGAAAATTAACCTAAATGTAAGAGTGATATGTATTACAAAAACAAAACAAATGGACAAAAAACATGTTAATCTAACAATTCATATTTAACTTGAATTTAGAATTTAAACCAGGTAGAAAACGTGTCAACTTAGGTTGGCATTTCATTCTAGTGCTTTTATGGAAAGGTTACTCAATTTTAACCTTTTTTTTTTTACCATATAAAGTCTAATTTAGTTGGAAATCTCATGATAGATAACTGACAACCACTCTCGACCAACTATTTCACTTTTTTATATAAAGTTATGTATCCATTTCTCATGATGAAATAGTAAGTATTTGATAACAAAAAGAATTTGATTTAAATGGCCTAAAAATACAATAAGTTTGTCTCAGAAGTTTGTTGCCAAAAGAAATAAAGCAGTGAATGAAATTAAAGATTTTCAGTGTAACATACTATAAGTGCTTAAGCAGCACTTACGACAACTTGACTTCCTTTGTTTGGAGATGTTTGGAAGATTTTTGCCTTCTTCTGGACAGTGTTGGGCAAGTTACAAAGAAATTTTAATATATTTCACATTACTAGTTACAATGTAAAAAATGTAATATGTTTGCATTACATATTACTGTCTTAAAAAATGTAACTGAGTTACACTACTTTAAGTTACTTTTGGCATAACATCTTAAATATCTAACACGACTTCTAACCTCTGTAACTTTAATGTACATTTTACACAAGTGCCACACCACAAATACTGTATTTTAAACACGATTTTATTAAAATTAAGTCTCTAGCTCCTTTGCATGCCTTCTATTTCATGGTAATGTTTGTTAAATCTAATCAAAAGAAGGTAGTGAAAGTACTCATCACAAAGATGGTTGACAAAGATTAGATGTCTGAAGTCTTACAGCAGATGGTTAGGAAAACACTGTGAATAATGTTTAAATGTACAGTCGGATCTTATCCTCAGCCGCCCTGATTCTCTGATGTTTTAGTTTTGAGCAACAGGAAGTGGATGTTGTTCTACCGTATCCAACTTGATTTGGTCTGTTTCATTAGTTGGCCAGAATTTTTTTTTTAAACGTAATTGTAACTTGAGTTACTGACATTGTAACTAGTAATATGTTGCTGTATATTTTGTAAGTAATGCATTACATTACTCAGTTACTGAAAAAAGTAATATATTCCTGTAACTAATTACTTTTGTAATGCATTACTCCCAACACTGCTCCTGGATGACAATCTACAATAAATAAAAATGAAAAAAATTATATATATGTTTTTTTTGTAGATCAGTTAATTAAAAAATAAATTAAGAACCTGCAGAAACACTGATTTTGTTTCCAGTGAATAAACATAGCACTCTGTCAAAATCATTTTTAGCTTTCATTTTCCAAATGTCCTTGACATTTTTTATATATATATAATATAATAAAAGTACAATAATAAGGTAGCAAAGCCCTACTCTCAAGACTTTTTTTTCTGAATAAAGTGTCACAGGGTGGAGTGAGCTTTTTTTTCCAACACTCTACTGTGTCTATGCCATGGTAATTATACCAGGTGGTTGAAGACCTATTACATAGGAGCAATAAGTTTCACAAATATTTTTGTGATTGTGGCAAAATAGACTAATATTTGTCTTGTCTGAACATTAAAGTTCTCCAAAACGCATTTTGACTCCCCATGTACACTACCGTTCAAAAGTTTGGGGTCACATTGAAATGTCCTTATTTTTGAAGGAAAAGCACTGTACTTTTCAATGAAGATAACTTTAAACTAGTCTTAACTTTAAAGAAACACACGCTATACATTGCTAATGTGGTAAATGACTATTCTAGCTGCAAATGTCTGGTTTTTGGTGCATTATCTACATAGGTGTATAGAGGCCCATTTCCAGCAACTATCACTCCAGTGTTCTAATGGTACAATGTGTTTGCTCATTGGCTCAGAAGGCTAATTGATGATTAGAAAACCCTTGTGCAATCATGTTCACACATCTGAAAACAGTTTAGCTCGGTACAGAAGCTACAAAACTGACCTTCCTTTGAGCAGATTGAGTTTCTGGAGCATCACATTTGTGGGGTCAATTAAACGCTCAAAATGGCCAGAAAAAGAGAACTTTCATCTGAAACTCGACAGTCTATTCTTGTTCTTAGAAATGAAGGCTATTCCATGCGAGAAATTGCTAAGAAATTGAAGATTTCCTACAACGGTGTGTACTACTCCCTTCAGAGGACAGCACAAACAGGCTCTAACCAGAGTAGAAAAAGAAGTGGGAGGCCGCGTTGCACAACTGAGCAAGAAGATAAGTACATTAGAGTCTCTAGTTTGAGAAACAGACGCCTCACAGGTCCCCAACTGGCATCTTCATTAAATAGTACCCGCAAAACACCAGTGTCAACATCTACAGTGAAGAGGCGGCTGCGGGATTCTGGGCTTCAGGGCAGAGTGGCAAAGAAAAAGCCATATCTGAGACTGGCCAATAAAAGAAAAAGATTAAGATGGGCAAAAGAACACAGACATTGGACAGAGGAAGACTGGAAAAAAGTGCTGTGGACGGATGAATCCAAGTTTGAGGTGTTTGGATCACAAAGAAGAACGTTTGTGAGACGCAGAACAACTGAAAAGATGCTGGAAGAATGCCTGACGCCATCTGTTAAGCATGGTGGAGGTAATGTGATGGTCTGGGGTTGCTTTGGTGCTGGCAGATTTGTACAGGGTAAAAGGGATTCTGAATAAGGAAGGCTATCACTCCATTTTGCAACGCCATGCCATACCCAGTGGACAGCGCTTGATTGGAGCCAATTTCATCCTACAACAGGACAATGACCCAAAACACACCTCGAAATTGTGCAAGAACTATTTAGAGAAGAAGCAGGCAGCTGGTATTCTATCGGTAATGGAGTGGCCAGCGCAGTCACCAGATTTGAACCCCGTTGAGCTGTTGTGGGAGCAGCTTGACCGTATGGTACGCAAGAAGTGCCCATCCAACCAATCCAAATTGTGGGAGCTGCTTCTAGAAGCGTGGGGTGCAATTTCTCCAGATTACCTCAACAAATTAACAGCTAGAATGCCAAAGGTCTGCAATGCTGTAATTGCTGCAAATGGAGGATTCTTTGATGAAAGCAAAGTTTGATGTAAAAACAATCTTATTTCAAATAAAAATCATTATTTCTCACCTTGTCAATGTCTTGACTCTATTTTTTATTCATTTCACAACGTATGGTGGTGAATAAGTGTGACTTTTCATGGAAAACACAAAATTGTTTGGGTGACCCCAAACTTTTTAACGGTAGTGTAGGTAGTTGCAACTTTTTGTGAAGCTGGAAGATTTCAGTTTTGCACTAATGGCTTCTCAGTGTAGTTTCAGTATAGATACTGTGGACTCTCATGTTAAAGAATCGTCCTACTTGCTGCAGGGTTAAGCATCTGTGGTTCCTTGCCGGTGCTGTTGAACACGTAGCTAGGTGACAATTTGGGTCAAGTAGTTAAATCCTGGATACAAACTGTGATTTAACAGGACAGCGATCCCACGTACAACATCATAAAGGACAAAAGGCTAACATTTAGGTTATGAAATAGCCCTGACCTCAACTTTGATGAAAATTTGTGTGTTGTGCCCAAAACCCGGATCTGTGTCAGTAAACCAAGCAAATTTGACAAACTCTACCAATTCTAATACGAAGAGTGATGAAAAATCCAACCAGTATTTAAGACAGACTTGTTAATGGCAATAAATAGTGGTAGTGGACATTTATAGTGTACAAGTTTATGCTCTCCAATTTTTAAAAGCTCTACCAGAGACTTAAGCTGCAAATTATAACATATATTGTACAGAACATTAGAAGTCCAATATTTATTCATAAAAACATAAATATATCCATATGTTAATGGGAGTATATGTATTTATTTGGGTCTGTATCTACCATTAACCTGCAGAATGACAAAAAATCCATAATAAAGTCAAACCTATGCAACAAATATATTTAAAAAAAAGATTTAAGTGTTTTGTTGTACAATTACTCACTATAAAAACAAGAACAGTTCACAATGACACACTATAGGCCAAAAATGAATATGAGTAGCAAGTTTTGATAGAACTTTTAAATACCGTTTCTTTTTCGGTAGTATGGCCATAAATAGTGACTTTAAACAAATGCTCACCCAAACAGAAGCTTTGTAATGGCAAACATGTTTGAAACTGAGTTAATGTAGTTAAATAAAAAAAAAAACAAAAAAAAAAAACACCAAGTTTTGGGTAGCTATTGTGGTAATATTGTATATGACGGTGAATACTGGCACAAAAGATGAGTACTCTTCTCTGTAGCAGAGACCATTATTACCTCTGCCAAGGTTATGTTTTTGCCATGACTGTTTGTCTAGTCTATTAGCAACATAAGTAGAACATTTTTTAAAAAGAAAAATATTGATGGACTGGGCAAAACTTCAGGAAATGTCTGCAGTGGAATAAGGAACAAGTGATTACATTTTGGGGTGATCCAGATCAGGATGAGGGGGAGGACTGAGCTGCCTTGGTGGAGGTCAGCACTCTCTGTGTGCTTTTCTAGTTGTCTTATGGTTCTACCATTGTCAGGGTTCTGCTCTGACAGCAAACACTGAAAGACCACCATCTTGTCAGACCTTTCATTTGACATCCTTTTGTAATCAAAATCATCTGACTAAACACAAGATGAGAGCGGCTGTTCACCAACAAACAATGTTTTTGGTTTACTTTTCATCTGTGCAATTGCACTACAATCCCACTACAGAGGGTCACAATAGAAGATACTCTGTATGTTCACTAATTTGCAACAATAGCATTGATGTATCTTTTATTCCCCTTACATTGATTTAATGAAAATGATCATCACAGTAGAAACAGCGGTATATCTCTCTTAAAACCCAGTGGAAGTAAAAGAAAATCCCCAGAGGCATTAAAGAAATAGTTTTCTCTTGAGTCCATTTACTGACAATGGGGACTAATCAAACACAGATAAAGAAGGCAGAGGAGCAACATAAAGGAAACTAATTGATAAAGAAAGAACCAAGAAAGACAAGCCTGAAGTAGACAGATAAAGAATGAACACAGATGGACTCTCCTATTAGAAGACTATTACCCAGTTTTAAATTGTCTCTGGGTTTCTATGTACATGCATACTTATTAATATATCACTGTGTTTCCTTAGATAGTCGGCCATCAATTACAGCTAATATTACAACTAGTGTGATGGAGAGAAACTCCCTGATTTTGTAGGGTATCAGGGAAACGCTTTTGCTGTCCAGAAACAATATCTGAGCTAAAGTGCAGTTTCTGAATTAGCATTCTAAGGAGGCCCCTGCTCTTTTGAATAATAAAGTTTACTGCCTCAAAGGTCAAATGTCATTGATGGGAAATTTAACTCAGCATCGTTTAAAAAGTTCAAAGGATTATGTAAGGCTTATCTGTCCAAAAGTTTAAGATGAATTGGGTGTTGACCTTTTAAGAAAAACGGTGATCGAAAACACAAAGGATATTTTTTTTATGGCTCAACTACTAAATAATGGAGGGATACAGAATTCCTGAATTTAAAGGAAAGGAACATTTAAATATAGAATCCAGCTTTTGCCAGAAACCAGAGAGAAATTGTTCAAAATGCATATAAGGAATTTTAACAATCCTCTCATTGATATCTTTTTGAAAATGAGGAATAAGGAATTTATTGAAAATAGGGTAGTTAAGAATATGAACAAGGTGTTGTTCAGACTGAGCAAGATTGGTCAGTAGGTAGTGTGTCAAAATGAATGATGTGATCTTAGTACTTACTTATGGTACAACAGTAAAATAAGGTCTAGGATACCTTATTCATTAAAATATAATTTTCTAAAGTTCCAATGAGTCTATACTTTTCTCATTAGTTTTCAGATTGTTAATATGTCTCAATTTCTGCCCATGTTTGTCCTCATTTTCACACACATTAATTCCTCTCTTTTATTCTACAAGAAAAAGGAGGGTGATAATTAACGAAACTGTGATATACCACACACGCACGCGTAGGTGTTGTCTCATCTCCTATAAAAAATAGCATTGAAATAAATGTGTGATATGGATTAGCCGATTAACCTACCTGTTAAAAAGCCAGATTTTCGTGAGGTAACAAAGTTAGACTTTCAAATCCTTTCAAAAGCTATTTCCACAAATAATGTGATATAAAGTTTACTGCCTATTTAACTGCTGCCAGCTTTTAATTCAAGAAGGCTTGCATGTATATATATATATATATATATGCATCTAAGCCTTCTTGAATTAAAAGCTGGCAGCAGTTGTCATGAAAATGATACACTTAAAATAATGTTCAGCTGACCCAGAAAAATTTTCATCACATTCAACTAATTTGATCATTTTGCTACAGTTTGCTTAAAAAAATAAAATAAAATAATAATAATAATAATAATAATAATAATAATAATAATAATAATAATAATAATAATAATAATATGACAACTGGGAGAGCACTGGATGTTTTTCCAAAACCAATGATTAAAGATACTGAATCTGGCAAGGGGTGGGCTTGAAGGACCTGCAGAAATATCAAACAAGTATTCGTTCTACATTTGACAACAATGTCTTGCATTCCTAATCTGCCTGGACTGAGGATTCAGGGTTAAAAGAAAGCAGTCAAGATTATGGCTGATCTAAAACCATCCAACTGCCTGTAGGAGAATGTGTTATTGATCTGGTAAAACCAATCTTTAACTATGGCCTACATTTCCATCATGTGCGTTTGGCACAACCAAACCAGTGCACATCACTAAAAAGAACCCCATGCTCAGTGTGAAACATGGAGGTAGCAGCATTATGATCTGGAGTTACTTTGTTCAAATCGACCTAAGGTTTTTGTCAAGTTATGAACCTTCCAAGTATCAGCAGCTTTTGTTCAAAAACCAGATGTCTGCCAGAAAACTAAAGATGAAGAGGGATTATTTTCTTACATTTTTTTTAGCATCATAGTGAATCCAAGCATGCAAGTCCTCATAGTCTGATAGGTAAAGATGACTTAACAATGTAGATATGACATATGTTGTCAAGTCTGAATTTCAGTGGCTGATAAAATGCAAAAGTGCTTTAACATTGTATATATTATCTCAAGGATATACATACATGGATTAGGGTCGTTGCAGCCTTTTAATTTGTTTTTCCTCTATCAGATGTGTTTGTTTTTCCAGGTAAAATGCACTGGATACACTCTACATATGTATAAAATGTTTTTATGATATGTCATTGTTTTCCCGGCATAAAATGGCCATAAAAATGTATTTTGTAATATTTACTTTTGTCCCCAAACATGCAAAAAGCATTCTTTCTACTGGGGCATTCAATGTAGTCAGACAAACTCTAAAGTGGGCCCTAAGATTAAAAGAAATAATAATAATTTCGAGAGGAGCCAGTTGAGGTGGCTCAGTTATCTGGTCAGGATGCCTCCTGGACGCCTCCCTGGTGAGGTGTTCCGGGCACGTCCCACCGGGAGGAGGCCCAGGGGAAGACCCAGGACTTGCTGGAGGGACTATGTCTCCCGGCTTGCCTGGGAGTGCCTCGGGATTCCTCCCGAGGAGCTGGAACAAGTGGCAGGGGAGAGGGAAGTTTTGGTCTCTCTGCTTAAGCTACTGCCCCCATGACCTGAACCCGGATAAGCGGAAGAATATGGATGGATGGATGGATGGAAAAGGTTTTGTATTTAAAAGCATGATAGAAACAATGTGCACTTTTGTTGTAATGTCGATTTAAAACGGCAACAACAAATTAATGCAAAGATTGCAGAAATATTTCAGTTCATTAAAAAAACTGTCTGAATTTATAACAAAGAACATTACAACAAAACAAATCAAACTTATGTCCAATTATGCAGAAAAAAAAATTCAGTCCAAAGTCACTATAGGTCAACCTAATTACTTTAAATTCAACAATGTTGGTCCAATTCAATGTTAATTACTTTATAAAACAGTCAAATCTAGTTGAGCTAGTTCATGAACATTTATAAAAGGAAATTCAGCCCATTACATTTAGTAATTGACCTTTGTCGCGACCCCTTACCCTGAGCAATAGTGTAGTTACAGTAGAAATGAACGACAGTAGAGATGAACTCCCATTTGACAGGAAGAAACCTGTAACAGAACCAGATTCAGCATGAACAACCAATGTAGCAACCGGCTAGAGGTTTTAAAGACAGAAACGAGAATCATCGAAAACACAGAGCTGAGCCTGGGGTTTTCATAAGGAGAAGTTAAAACAAAGAATGGAAAGAGTTAGTATAATTATTAGGTCAGTCAATGACTTTGTCCAAAGCAGATGATGTAGCTAAACACTGGAACAGTGGCACTGCAGTATTTGTTTTGAGACATAAAAACAAAGGGACTACAAGTAATAGCTTAAATAACTTCAATAGCTGCTTTCTTCAGTATAGAGACACAGTTAAATATAGAATTGTTGGAAGAGTGCATCTAATACAAAGAGAGAGAGGGGGGGGGGGGGATAGAAAGACCATGTCACGCAACAAAAGCCCGGTCTTTAGCATCCTCCAGAAAAGAGAAACAGCTTAATGTATCAGTGGCTTAGGTGCATTTTCTAAAAAAATAAAAGGGAAAGAAAATGAAATATACAACAGACCAGGCGTGCTGCTAATTAAAAAAAAGGTCTGTGTGGAAGACTGCTGTGGTGCAGCTGAAGTAGAAGTAGGACAGTTATAGTATGAGTGCATATTTGTTGCCTGGATCCAACAAGTACTTTAAGTTGGACATGAAAAAACAAACTGAGGAAGCGACCTAATAAGACCATAATGACTGAAACCTCTATGTGGAGGTGAGAAAAGGTCCAACTGTAATAAGCATGCCTTTCGATCGACTGCTCGAACTCGACGTTGAGGAAGCGCCCAAGGAAGTCTGTAAAGATTGAGATTTTGTCTGTATTATGAGGTTACCAAAATTATATTTGTAATTATTAAATTAAAAAAATTAAATAGACAAATAAAAATAGTTTATACAGCCTACAGTGTAAAACAAGAAGAATAAGAAAAAAAGCCTACAACTGCTGTTTAATTTCTGCAAATAAAAGTATGTAACTAATCGCTTATGGGTGTATGTGAGTAGGAGTCTAGGTTATGTGGTCTGTTTGGTGGTGGTCCTATTTTGGACACAGGCAAGAGGGTCTCAAGGAAAAAAGGTTGCTCTAACCCGTAACCCTTCAGCAAATCACTGAAATTCCTGTGACATGAATTGGGCCTTTAAGTCTTGAACACCAAAACAGAATATGAGATTAAAGCCAAAACTTATCTAAAAATCACCACAGGCTAGTTTAAACCAAGAATTTCTTTAAATATTTGATAATCTGATTGAAAAAAGGAATAAAGTGGAGCTAGGTTTGTGTCATCTGATGCCCTCTGCCCTCCCAGCCAAACCACATATAGCATAGTACTGTATCATCTATCCTTTTACCAACTACCTTTCATGTTGGGTAGTTCGCTAACAGCAACTTTCTTAAAAAACAAAAAAGACAGAAAAAGATGAAAGAAGCAGGTTTAAAACTTGTATAATATATCCACCCAGGCAGTGAGATAAACAAGAAAAATAGGTACGGCTTCATTTTCTCAAACTGATATGGGATGACAACATCAGGGCTTTAAAAAAATACCTGCATGACAGCTTTAAATTTGTCTGAGTTATCGGTAGTCTGTGAGCCTGTTGATTGAAACAAACAGTGTTCTTTCCAACATTATATGTTGGGTATCAGTCACATAATGCTCACATAACAAATCCAATGAGGCTGTTAATGGAAGATGAAAAAGATCACGAATTACCTCGAATTCAGAAATGGAGGGGTACAAATAACAAATGTAATTGCAGTTCTGACAATACTAGAGATACATACAATGTTCGGCAAATCTGTTTATTCACTATGCAAGCTAAGGAAATTATTGCATTATGTTGCCATATATTAACGTAAATTATCATAGTGTTTGTTAAAAAATTGAAGAGCGACATTTAAGTAAAAACACACAGAGAACAGAAAGGTGCATCTTAAATAATTAGACGATCACAGACAAATATCTTAGTACCTTGTTTAAAGTAAAATTAATATGGGAAAGATTGAGCGCATCAAAGAGTCATAAATGTTAAGGGCTTATTTTAGGTAAACTTGATTATTATACCTGATAGCTATTACAAGTGCAATGTTACAAGAGAGCTAAAAGAATGATTTTAATACAGAAATTCTATGTTATCATCTTAGAGTCTATTATACAATGAGAAAAAAAGATTGGATTTGATAGCTTTCTAGCAGATAGTTATTAACACTCTCCTTAAGGAGTACTGTATGTCACAAAATATCTTCAGTAAAAAATGAAGTACCATAAGCAAGTAAAACTTTTTTTATATAGCACCTTTCAAGATAGGAAATCAAAAAGTGCTTTACATACAGAAAAGGAAAACAACATCATAGGACACAAGATTAAACAAACTCAGTTTTCAAAAGAAAGGTTTTTAGCTGCCGTTTATACAACTCTACCGAGTCAACCAATCTAAGAGGCAGAGAAAGGGAATTCCTGAGTCTTGGACACCACCAATGAAAACGCTCCGTTTTCTTTAGATTTAAGTCTCGTTCAAGGGAAGCTCAGTAGATCCTCGTCACAAGACCAAAGGCTCCTAATCGAAGCGTAAGGTTGTAAAAGGCAAGACCATACAGTGCCCTCCGGGTTAAGCTTGGTTTATGCTTGAAGCATCCGCGAGGTCTGCACGGCTTCACGCGGCCAAATTACATCATTTCAGCAACCACGCCCCTCCGCGCAGCCTCTGAGAAGCCCCAGGTTTCCGCAGTGCGCACCTAGAAAATGTTCTAACTATGTGGAAATACATGGCGGACTGGCCATAGCGCCTACGGGCGGAGGTTCGTAAATAAAGACCTCTTCATGATTCGCCCTAAAGAGATCACTCTGATGAAAATATGGTTGGAGTTGTTTAAGTAGTGGAGTTATACGTGTGGCAAGATTTTTTAGATCTAGTTAAAAGCCTGGCTGACTTTAGATAAACAAATGAAGATGGTATTACAGTAATCGACATTAGATGACAAAAATGCACGCATTCAAATTTCCATATTCCCATTGCAGACAATAGAGGTCAATTTGGCAATCTTTCTCAAATGATAAAAACAAGAACGAACCAGGGATTTGACATGATTATCGAGTGTTAAAGCTGTATCAAGGGTCACCCCAACGTCTCAACCGGTTAACTTAGCCGAGAACGCCATAGGCTCCGGGAAATTTTATCTGTATTCAATTAAAGAAAACTTTCAGCCAATCAGGTTTAAAGGGAATTTAGGCAGTGAATAGGTTTTACATTTGGTAGAAAGAAAATATACAACCGGTTGTCATCAGAATAAAAATAATAAGATATGTCCTGAAATTATGCTAGAGTAGGACCAATAGGTAATAAATAGATAACCGGAACCCAGTGGAACAATCCAATGACTAGAACAGAAACAGAACCTGAACGCAGATAAAGCCAAGAAGAATGATTGGTCACATAAAATATGAGGACAGCCAATTCAAAGCAGAACCCAACACACCAGCCCAATACCTTAGTCTATACAGCAAGGTCGAATGTTCAATAGTATCAAAGGCTGAGGTCAGTCAGTCAACAACAGCAACACAGAGCCTTTACCTGCATCACTCTGCATCAAAATAATATTTGTGGCTCGAAGAAGAGCCATTTCAGTTGAGTTTGACTTGCGAAACCCAGAATGACAGGGCTCAAGAACGTCATTGTGATAAAAAGCAGCTGTCAACTGCTTAGATGCAACCTTTTCAAAAAAATTTGTCGAAAAAAAGGAAACTTCAAAATTTGTCCATAATTGTTGAAATCAGCTGGATCCAAATTAGCCTTTTTAGCAATGGGTTAATTACAGCACTCTTCAGAAGTTAAAAAAAACATTTACAATTTTGAGTACACTTGGGTCAATGTACTGCAAAACACAATTGTGTGTAAAACAAACGGATTTGTAAGACAAACAAGAAGTAAATAAAATATATGAGGAAACAAAATTGAAATATTTAAATAAATATATGTAGAAAAATATAGAGACTAATTATGTATTTAAAAGGTAAAAGGCCTGGATTTGTATACCGCTTTACGCAGTCCCTACGGACCCCAAAGCACTTTACACTACATTCATTCAATCACCCATTAACACACTGGTGATGGCAAAGCACCACGCCCTCTGACCACAACCAGTAGGAGACGGGTGAAGTGTCTTGCCCAAAGACACAATGACCGAGACAGTTGGAGCCGGGGCTCAAACCGGCAACACTGCGACTAAAAGATGATGTCCCAACTCCTGAGCCAAGATATTGGTGTGTTTGAACTATTAAAATAGATAGGTATATGTGGTTTAGAGGGGGATCTCGGGTATTCACAGATTTCGGCTATTTATAGGTGGTGGTTGTGGTCTCCAACCTCTACAAATACCAGGAGGAAACTGTATAAGACTATTTGATAATTTCTTAATTCGAACAGTTTTTTTATTCACACACATTTATCACATACCTGCTGTTTCTTTAGATATGTAATGTCAACACATATTTGGGATCAGAGACTGGGTTTGGGCAAATACAAACTCAATGCAAAAGACGTTAGTCTGTTGAATTGTCCTGAATAAAAAGTGACAAATCTATTCAATAAAGTTCCTATAAAGTCAATCTTAATCAGAAGGTCAGACCTTCAAGAAAAAAGGGATTTGACTTTGGCCAGTGAAAGTCTGATTGGTGGCATTTCTAACTTAAATCTTTCAAATCATAAAACAACCAATGAAACTTGGGTAATGAAACTACAGCACCTATGCAGGACGATAAGTAATTTCGATGTTACTATGTTTCCTAACATAAAACAGAAAAAGGTCAAAGTAACTCTCCATTTTTCGGACACTTTATTATTCAAATATGCAAAACAACATGTAGTAGTTTCAGTCTCTGCACTGCTGCTTGATCTGCTTTAAAAGTCTGGAATTACACCACAAGTGAGTGCCCTTTACGTGTGAGACCTCCTGCTTTACATAAGAGAGAGATTTTTTAATGCATTAAATATTCCAGTGTGTCTGGGGGTGCATTGAAGTGGTAATACAGTGAGTATGAGGGTGACATCAAAGATAAGAGGGTTCTCATATAATTTATTAGGGCGGCGGTGATTGAAATGCAACAATGGATATCTAACCTCTGAAAGATGTACTATGCACCTTAACTCATATCTTTCCATGACATCTGACGGGTAAATACATATTCATATGTGATGCTTGTGTTGCATGATGGCTGCTTTTTCAAAATTATTTTTGAGTGAAGACTGATGAAACATGGGGATTTAGAGAGAAATCCTCCCCATGTAAAATTATTTTGATCTAACTTTGTTTGCACATATCTTCGGATAATGGATGAAGGAAGGAAAAGAGAGAGTGTTATACCTAATATGCATGAAAGAACAAAAAAGGAATTGATGGAAATAAATTCTAAATAAAAAAGGTGATGGTAAACTGGACTAAGAATGTATTAAAGAGATCATTTCTGGTTCTTGTAGAGTTAAACATTTTTGGATATGAAGAGTTTAAAGAAGTAGAGCTGAAGAGGAGTTTGAGCTGAAAACCTGCAGGGTGTGAATGCCACAATTACAAAGCTTGTTTTCCTTTGATCCTCTTAGTCTTGGTTAATTTGATGAGGCATTGGAAGTACATTACAGTTGTACTTGTAAAAATAAAATAAAAAACTCCCCCCATCACACTCTACAGTACAGTCATAGATGAACATGCTATGTAAGGCTACTGTAAGTTTCAATGTAAAGTTAGAGAAAGCACTTCAAGCTGTTATATTACATGTTTGTAGCTACAAATGTGTATTTCTATCCATTTCCCCAAAAATTTACATATTTAATTTGTATTATATCTTTTCAGCAATCTGTTTTATTATTTTTAAAATCACCACAAAGCATTTGTCTTACCGTGCCAGCCCATTGAGTATGGGAAAGAAACTTCAAAGAGGTTCTCATACTTGGTCAACAGTTGCTTCATAATAGCTGCCAGACCTGATAAACAAACACATGCAGAGCAAACATAAATATACAGTTTATGTACAAGCAATTTGAATTGGATGTGTAAATATTAATGCACATCGGATGTGTTATCAAATTTGTCAAAATGACCATGAAAATATCATTTTAAATAGACCTAAAATTTCAGATTAAAAACTGTAATTTGCCAAACTGTCACAAATACATATGAATCTATGAGTGTTATAAAAGCTCATACTTGTTATTTAACAGGATACGATTATAAAGTTTCTATTTCTCTAAAATCAAGACAGCAATCTTAATAAATCTACCACAAAAACTGCTTTTCTGTAGTCACTGTAAGAATCTGACATTGTCAAAGCTCTTAGGTCTAATCTAAACAACCTTTCATCACATGCAGACCATGCCAGATAAAAAAAAAAGAAATAATGCTTGTCAATTCATGTCACATCCCTTAAAAAAATATCATCTTAATTTGGTGATTTGGAAGCTCAGCAAGCTTGTAAATAAACCGCAATAAATAATATGAAACCCTTAAAAGGGAAAAAGACTCTAGGTAGTAAATTAAGGGTTCCTACACATTATTCTTGTAAAAATTTCATGGAAAAAAGGAAGGAAAGAATGAAGGAAGGAAGGAAACAAGTCAAGTTAGTAGTGGTAAAAGAAAGACCTTAGAAAACCTAATGATAGTTTTTATGATCAAAGATATTTGTTTGTAATTTTGATATTTCTCTTGATCAAATGTGGTAGAAAGGAATATGACAATCATTTCTATGAATTGCTGTAAAATGTTACATTTCACTCAGGGTTGACAGCAGTTCTCTTTTAAAAGGGAAGTACCGATTTCTTCTCAACCCGGACCTTATTTCTTCCATGCATTACGTTCATTTACTCACCCAGACAAGTTTGGAGCCACTTGGAGTCTTTCAGGAGAAGTTTATATCCATTCATGATCAGTGATTTCCATGTAATGGGAGTCGTGGGGCCACGGCAAGTGCTGCTTCTAAATAAGGCATTATCTGCCACAAAACTCCTTCATTTAACCAATATTTTCTTATAAATTACTAGCAGTATTTCCCTGTGAGTTCTTGGAGGTGATTTGTCATATTGCTCCGGGTCATTTTTAGGGCTTTTAATCAAACTACACTAAAATGCAAATTTAATTACTTCACTGCCATATAGCATCCCGGTTGTAGTCTGAGCAGAGGTTTTACTCTGTGCACATCACTGCCCAGTTAGAAAGAACTTGCTACACTAAACATCAACATGTGCCATGTTTGCATCTTTCCTAATAGCACAAACAAAATTACCAAGTGGACTAAGTTCAGCTTCCATGTGCTTCCTTTCCGCAACCTGCTTAAACTACAGCTGCAATGGCGAGCAGCTGCAATGTCAATGAAATCACGAGCTAGTGTAAGTTGGAATCGGTTGGAAAAAAACACCTGGAAAAAGCCCTGATGGCAACAACAAAGCACCTCTGAGACACTCAGAACTCACAGGGGAATAGCGGTAAAGATTTATGACAAACCATTGGTGAGATGAAGGTGTTTGTGGCAGATAATGACTTATTTAGAGGTGGCACTTGACGTGCCCACACAACTCTCATTTAATGAAATATACACTGATTACGGATGTATATACACTTCTCCTGAATGACTCCAAGCAGAGGCAGCTGGTGGAATTTTTTCCGGGGGGTATGATGATGGCTAGATATTGGTGTTGTCAAATTTCTTTTTTACCAAATTAATTACAGGGCAGCTGTGAATTAATCCTGACTAATTAACATCCTAAATATGACCAAAAAACTAAAATTTTTAGTGTAAAGGGACAAATCCAATTGCTGCAGCTCTTTTTTCATGAAATAAAGAAGAGCTTAATATAATTTTGTTTTCCAAAATCACATTCACACATGACCCTATTAAACTATTAATCTTTTAGCCAGTTGTTAACACAAACTAACTGGCTAACATTTTCTTTATCTAAAGGTGACTGTTTCTTATTAATGTTGGACAACCCTGAGCATCCTTTTAATATGACTATAATACGAAAACAGAATGATTTCAGTCAGAGGCTTCAACATCTTGGCTAGAGCAGACTGCTACTGTAGTGGAGAAAACACTGAGCTATCTATAGAGGTACTGGTTCAGGCTGGGATCACTCTGTTCACACCGGTAGAACCTGCCGAAGCTCAACTTAAAGCTATTCAAAGTATGAGAAGATGTGTGTTGGAGAGAAGGCAGTTATATTTATTTTGTTCTTTAATCTTCCACAAAACTGCTGATACAGGTTTGGGTGATATAAATGTGAGGAGGGAGATGATATGTGTGATCTCATATGAAAAATAAGAACAAATGCAAGGTAAGGTAGAAATAACCAAATATATGAATAAACAATATTTGGATATGTGATAAATATCAAATAAATCAAATGTAATATAGACTTAGTAATCAAATGTCACGATTTACCCTTTTCCAAAATGTAAGCCCAATAAACAATCCAATTCATTAATCTAAACAATAGGAATACATGCTCTTATTGTGAAATAGAGGTGTCTACACAGCTACTTCCACTAATGATTAGCACTAATTTAAGTCCGAAAACATAGCTTTAACTGAATAATGTGCATTTGTAATGGAGCGATACCTTATTATGAAATGTCCCCAAGCTATACAGTGACCCAACATGCAACTTACAACAACCGCCACTGACTCCAAGTGGCGAAATAAGAAGAAGAAATAAGCACCAGGTTGGAAAAAAAACTAAAGAAAATGTTCCCTTTAAGTGACTGATTAGACCTGGATGCAGGTCTCTCCTGAGTCAGTTGGATTCTGAAACTCTGACAGTTTCAGGCAAAGTAAACAGCTATAATTGACCCAAATTAAGTATTTTAAGGTAAATCTCACGTTGGGAGGAGATGGATAAAATGTTTTGTAATTTAAATCCTTTCTTTTTCTCTCAAAGTGTGGGCATTTAATTAATATTAGGTATCAGAACTAATATTCTAAGCTGCAAAACTCCTTAAAGACCAGTAAACTTTTGATTAGCTTTAATTTTTAATCATCTCTGGAAATATTTAAAAAAAATAATTCATAATTCATAAACGTTACCCTTTCATCTTTACAAAATCTGTAGAAAACCAGCATTAGTATGCTTGTTTCTGGCTTTCCGTTTTTCTTATTTTAATTAAAGACAAATAAAAAATGCAATTGCTTGTCTTAATCTCTGGATTTTAAAATATTTGAATATTTAATTAAAGTGTAATGATCTTTGATTGATATAAAGTAAATCTTAATCTGAAAAATAAAAATGATATTCTTGTTTCTTTACAGGGTTCATGGATTTGTGAAACTGTAAGAAAATTATGCATCTTTCTGAATTTTTTTAGTTTGAAACAATTTTATTTGTGTAAATTAATACAAAGCTTGCCAGAGCTCATCGATGCTACATATTTGAACACATTATTGTCAATGTTCTATCATATTTTAGCACCTCTATTTTCTTGGATAATTCACAAGAGAAGGATAACAATAGACACTACATTGAGATGCAGAGAATTGCAGAGAGTTTACTGGAATCTCACGATTTTCAAGTTGATTACCACCAACAACAGAGTGGTTAGTAGGAAACTAA